>JADLZN010011556.1:0-489589 GCA_018155175.1 Sinocyclocheilus anophthalmus
CCCCCCCCCCCCCCCTTTGTTAAAAAAATATAGATATATTTAATAAACAGATTGTCTCTTTGTACAAAATTATCACCATTTATTAACCAGTTTGTAAGAATTTAATGTGAGAACTACCATAAAATTTAATATTTTTTATACTCTGGTGAAAGTAAGATGATGTAAACATTCTTTAAAAATATATTTAAATCCATAACACTACATACTTTCTGCATGCTATTTACAATTATATTGCATCAAAGTGTGTAACAGAATTGTGAACTATGTACAGTAGCTTCTATTGCAATGAAATACATAACTATGTATTTAAAAAAAAACAACTACATTTAAACTGAGGAACGATGTAAACTTAGTCAGTTTTAGTAAAGAGCAGTCCCACAGTCTGATCAGCAGTCTTTCAGACAGTACCTAATGAGATGGGTGATGTTGCTTTTCAGCTGTTAAGGATTTGATGTCTGGTTGAATCGACGTCAATTTAAGACGGAGATCAGATTCCACACTCAACGCATTCCTGTACTTTGTCTTTAAGGCCACAAGCACCAAAAATCCCACTTCACACATATACGTTGTGGCAAACGGCATCAAAAACATTATTGCCTTGTTGGTGAGTTCAGGGTATTCGTTTGACACATGTAACCAGAACTGAGTCAAAGTTTTTTCAGAAAAAATCAGTTTCAAGGAGCTGTCACAGGATAGATCGACGAGGCTGTCCTGTTCCTTGTAGGTGAGTCCCGCAATGACATCCTCACTGTGGTTGGCAAAGGGATACTGTATCCAGCTCTGCTGTTTGCTAATGTCAGGGAAGTAGTCCTGCATCTGAGACTTTAAGCCTGCATGTGCTCTGTCATAGCAACTGCTGCAGTGACGGGTAGTGGCCTTTCCTCCTTGGACAAAAAGTCGGACACGTTTTCGAAGGACTCATAGTTGGCTCGGGCAATTCTTTTCCCCCACAGATCAATTTTCTTTACGGTTGCCTCTATTTTGTTATGCACGTGAAACATTGTTACTGCTGTCCCCTGTAGGGCTAGATTGAGTCCATTCAAGTGGCAGAAACTGTCTGCCAAGTAGGCCAATTTACAAAGCCAGTCGAAATCACAGAGGCGGTCTGCAAGTTCAAATTTGGAATCAATGAAAAATGTTCTGACCTCATCATGTAACTGGAAGAGCCGGGTGAGCACTCTGACCAGAGCCAGAGTGAGAGCCAGCAGACCTCGGTATTTAGTAAAAGCTGGCGGTGTTCACTACCCATCCCTTCAGACAAAAGGGAAAACAAACGTGCTTGCAGTGGACAACTTTTAATGTAATTCACCATTCTGACAAGATCGTCTAAAACGGTCTTTAAATCCATGGTCATTCTCTTAGAGGCTAATGCCTCTCTGTGAATGCAGCAATGTACATGAGTGAGCAGCAGGGCCACGTCTCTGACTCGCTTCACCACTCCACTGTGTCTGCCCAGCATAGTGCGAGCACCATCGGTGCTGAGTCCAACGCACTTTGTCCAGTTGATGTCACTGGAAATTATGAAATCGTTCAGAATGTCAAAAAATAGCTTCAGCAGTTGCGTTTGAATGCAGAGGTCTGCAAAAAAAGAAAGTTTTCCTCAATTTCTATCACATTCATTCCTAACGAATGCGAGCAAATTAGCCATACCCGCGATGTCTGTGGACTCATCGATTTGAATTGAATAAAAACGACTCGCTTGAACTCTGCAAATTAGCTGCTGGAACACATTCTCGGCCATGTCATTAATTCGGCGCTTAACCGTGTTGTTTGATAAAGAAATCAAGTCAAGTTGCTTAACTGCATTGTTTCCCAGCATTATGCTGACCATCTGCTTAGCGGCTGGTCAAATTAAGTCTTCACCTATGGTGTGGGGCTTTCCAGATGTAGCTATCAGTCTTGATACCTCATACGATGCTGTCACTGCCTTTTCATTTTCGCCACCCATCACACAGTTTGACTCAATCACTTTTTTAAGTTGCTGGTAATCTTTCAATTTATTTAAAAAAAAATTCTCGAGGCTTGCTGGCAAACAACCCATGTTTTGTTTCGAGGTGACGGCGTAACTTGCATTGTTTCAGTGCCTCATTAGAAAGGGTCTCTGAGCATAGCACACAGACAGGCGTGGGGTTGTCAGCAGGACCAACACTCGTAAATCCAAAGGACAAGTACTCCTCGCTGTACTTACGAGTCTTTCTTTTACTTGAAGTGCAGTTAGGCTCAGTTGATGAGGATGGATTGTCATCCTCTACTCCTCTTTTACCGAGCAGCCACCGTCGCATTTTTTAATTGACGGTTAATTGTGACAGAATTCCTTCCTTTGAAAATAAGCAATGTATCTCACCTCGCTATAATGGGAAAAAAATATTTTTGTGTTTTTAATTTTTTGTAAAAAGAGGTTCTAATCACATTTTAGAACAATTAGAATATTTTAATTATTTTAATATTTTGATTTAGCCTAGCCACGGCCCCCCTGCAATACTGCTACGGCCCACCGGGGGGCCGCGGCCCACAGTTTGGGAAGCACTGGTATACAATTTAAATAATAAACAATTAACTTATTAGTTATGATTTTTTTATAACAAATCACTAATATTGTTTTTTGATTCAAAAATAAAAAAGAACTAATATAATAAGAATATTATAGATTTAATATCTCGATACTATATAGATAATTATTTATAGAAATAGAATATATTTAGAAAAAAATGGACGGTTTGGGCTTCTCTGTATCAGATGTTACCAGTGCATTTAAAATTGTCTGGATGGTGAAAAGTGAGGAAGAATCACTAATTATGTGACATGTGAATATGAATATTTTGACCTGATTCCTGAATTTCATAAGCACACAAGTGCTGTTTGGTGTATGCCACTTTACAATGGGATTATGAGGATTATCTTCAAAACACGCATGCATTTTCATACAAAAAAAGACCACAAATGCAAATGAAGCACCATGTTAATGATAACCATGTCACTCTCACCCCACTAGACTTGCAAATGACACTAAATGAAAAAAGACTATCTTAAAATATTCCTTTCTTACAAGAGAGCTCATGTAACACAGACTGACACGCTTTCAGCTGTAGGCACCTACTGAGCAACTTTAAAACTGGGGAAGATACAGGAGAAATGTGTGCTTTAAAGCATTGTTATTTTCACCATATACTTATTTATTCTCTTTTGCACTATATTTAAAATAAATCAAGTCTATTGGGAATCTTGTCAGCATTAGAAAATCACAAATTCTTAATTAAAGTCAATACAGGAGTGTTTAACAGACCGGTCTATGTGATAAATTAATACAGAATAGCAAGAAAAGAGAGGAAAGGTGATATATTCTGGTCTGTTTTGAAGTTTGTTTACTGTGCACAGGTGCACATGAGAATATACATATGCAAATACATGCATGCATAAAACTCAGATATGTCAGCATCTCACACTGTATGAAATCATGAATTAAAAAACCTTACATACATTTTTAATTTATACACTAAAAGTTTCAGATTTACATGGTCAAAATGTATAATCAAGAGAAGATTTCTATAATAATTTAGAGGTTTATTTAGGTCTCATGTAATATGCAAAGCAGAAAGTTTATGCCAGGTTTCTGTAAAAATTGTTCCTCAAGGGTTGCAGTATTTAGGTTCAAAAAATGATATCAAAAACCAATTGGCTCTTTGAAGGTTAAAAGTTCTTGGTGTTTCTTTACAGGTTCTTCTGATCAGTGTTTTGGTTTCTGGCTTCTTTAAAGCACCAGTACATTGATGGTTTTCAGAACTCGTAAATAAAATGTCATTTGAGGAACTGACAAAAGCTGTGAAACCCTTTTTGATTCAAATTACAATTATTATATTTAAGAGTATAAGTTTGCATGCCATTCCATGTCATATCCTAAGTGCAGGGTTATTATAGTTAACTAAAAAAAAATTAATAAATAAAAAAAAAAAAAAATTCTGTGTAAATTTGAAATAATAAAACTGTATTTCAATAGTTGCCAAGGCATCAGTTCTCATTTTATAGAGAGCTCATTTAATATACCCTTTGAGGTGTTTACTGTTCATTTTGACAATGCAAATAAAAAAATAGTCAGACATCAAGGCAGAATAATTCTATAATGATTATAGTTAGAGTTAATTTAATTTGGATATCTAAACTATAGGCTACTTCAGTATGCATACTATACATCCCTTGAGGAATTTAGAGTCAATTTTGACCGTGCAAATCTAATAATATAAAAAAAAAATGGCAGAACAATTCTATAATGATTCAGAGACGTAGTTAGATCTAATTTATTATGCAAATTTATACTATACATCAATATGCATTTACTTCCTTTGAGGTATTTACTGTAAATATCATGCAAATCTATACACATTTTAGATAACCTAGCAAAACACTCTCATGTTTCTGACAGGAACACTGTTACTTGTCAAATACAACAGACGCACGCCGTACGCGGAGGGTTTGTCATTTCTTTGCTACAATTGCAGTTCAGATGTTCCCGCAGGACACTCACCGACAGCGGCGCACAGCAGGATCAGCGCTCGAGTCTTTCCCATGTCGCTGGAGACGCGCGGTCGGGCCACCGCGTTATTCCTGATATGAGCCGAAGACAGACTGCTGGAGAGACAGACAGCTCCGGGATACACCTGAGATACGGAGACCCTCGCTGCGATGACGTCACGGCCTCGGTCTGAGCGCGAACGGGAGATGACTGATGGACGCGTCCACCGCGCGCGCGCCCGTGATTGATTTACGCTCTTGGAAGTTCAACAACCGAATGACGGAAGTGAAGCGGGATTCCCTACGAGAGACTGGAGGAACGTCACTCTCACACAAGACACAGACAGGACATCGACAGCAGTAGATAGATAGATAGTAGATAGATAGATAGTAGATCGATAGTAGAAGATAGATAGATAGATAGATAGAGGATAGAGAGGTTTCAGCTGTAGATTTCGAGGGTATTAGTGGCCAATATATATATATATTATTACTATATATATATATGAAGAGTTCAGATACAAAAGCCTCTAAAAACCTCTTTTTCAAACATGAGAGAGAATGAGTGGTGAAATGATCTCACACAAACGCATATGTCATTCAAGTACTGTCACTTCAAAGTGTAAGCCAGCCTCAAACATTCCAGAAGAGAGTACCAGTCTTGCATAGAAACCTATACATATAGCAGAAAGAAATGATAACTTTTGAAAAGGAAAAACACAGACGTACGTAGAGGCTTTGCATATGAACTGTCATATATTAATATTATATATCGTAGATATAATAGACAGGGTTACGGAAAGTATTCAGACCCCCTTAAATTTTTCACTCTTGTTATATTGCAGCCATTTGCTAAAAAAAGTTCATTTTTTTTCCTCATTAATGTACACACAGCACCCATATTGACAGAAAAACACATAATTCTTGACATTTTTGTAAATCTATTAAAAAAGAAAAACTGAAATATAAAATGGTCCTAAGTATTCAGACCCTTTTGCTCAGTATTTAGTAGAAGCACCCTTTTGATATAATACAGCCATGAGTCTTTTGGGAAAGATGCAACAAGTTTTTTCACACCTGGATTTGGGGATCCTCTGCCATTTCAGATCCTCTCCAGTTCTGTCAGGGTGGATGGTAAACGTGGGTGGACAGCCATTTTTAGGTCTCTCAGAGATGCTCAATGGGTTTAAGTCAGGGCTCTGGAGGGATTCAAGAACAGTCACAGAGTTGTTGAAGCCACTCCTTCGTTATTTTAGCAGTGTGCTTAGGGTCATTGTCTTGTTGGAAGGTAAACCTTCGGCCCAGTCTGAGGTCCTGAGCATATCCTGGAGAAGGTTTTCGTCCAGGATATCCCTGTACTTGGCCGCAGTCATCTTTCCCTCGATTGCAACCAGTCGTCCTGTAACTGCAGCTGAAAAAACACCCCCCACAGCATTTATGATGCTGCCCAACACATGCTTACTGTTGGGCGTATTGGGACAGGTTGAGAGATCTTGCTGGTTGTCTCCACAATAACCGCTTCGAATTAGGCAAGACAGTCTCATCTTGGTCTAATCAGACCAGGCATCTTATTCTCACATTGGAGTCCTTCAGGTGTTTTTTAGCAAATTCCATGTGGGCTTTCATGTGTCTTGCAATGAGGAGAGGCTTCTGTCGGGCCACTTTGCCATAAAGCCCTGACTGGTGGAGGTGCTGCAGTGATGGTTGACTTTCTACATTTTTCTCCCATCTCCCGACTGCATCTCTGGGGTCAGCCACAGTGATCTTTGGGTTCTTTTTTTACCTCTCTCACCAAGGCTCTTCTCCTTCGATAGCTCAGTTTGGCCGGACGGCAGCTCTAGGAAGGGTTCTGGTCGTCAAACGTCTTCCATTTAAGGATTATGGAGGCCACTGTGCTCTTAGGAACCTAAGTGCAGCAGAATTTTTTTGTAACCTTAGCCAGATCTGAGCCTTGCCACAATTCTGTCTCTGAGATCTTCAGGCAGTTCCTTTGACCTCATGATTCTCAGTTGCTCTGACATGCACAGTGAGCTGTAAGGTCTTATATAGACAAATGCGTGGCTTTCCTAATCAAGTCCAATCAAAATAATCAAACACAGCTGGACTCAAATAAATGTGTAGAACCATCTCAAGGATGATCAAAAGAAATGGACAGCACCTGAGTTAAATATATGAGTGTCACAGAAAAGGGTCTGAAAACTTAGGACCATGTGATATTTCAGTAATCCTTTTTTAATAAATCTGCAAAAATGTAAACATTTCTGTGTTTTTCTGTCAATATGGGTGCTGTGTGTACATTAATGAGGAAATTTTTTTAACTTAAATTATTTTAGCAAATGGTTGCAATATAACAAAGAGTAAAAAATTTAAGGGGGTCTAAATACTTTCCATACCCACTGTATATACACATATATACATACACACACATAGGATAAAGGCTGGCATTGAACTCTTATATATATTTATATATATATTTATTTATTTATATATTTATATATATATATATATTATTATTATATATATATATGTGTGGGTGTGTGTGTGTGTGTGGATGTGGTGTACATGTTAACCCTTGGGTACTGTTTGACCGGATATGAAGGGGCAACCTTCCACATGTCACATGCAGAACGATGAAAATGGTCATCATTGCAAAAAAAAATGGATGCAGTAGCTACAAAAAAACTGCTAAACTTTGACACTGTCATTTGTATTTTAAAAATGTTATAATAATCTAACATAAATCTAAATAAAAAAAAAAACTATGTGAAAATGGCAAACTGGGCCATGCATATGCTCTAGAGCATCTGGTGGTGTAATTTACATTAGTTTTTCTAAAAAAAAAAAAAAAAAAAAAAAAAACAAGTCGAGGTTTCAGTGGAGGAAACAATTTCCCATCTGCAAGGGCAACAATGGCAATGTCACCACCCATGAATTAATATTAGGAGTAGGTTTTTATAAAGTGTAGTACATAAAAACGTTAAAAATTCTTAATATTTTATCATTTATATACATTTAAAAATCCATAAATCATCCCAAAACAGCACAAATGTAGAGTAAAAACATTAATAAACTGAGAAAAATTGCATTTGTTTTTAAAAAAAAGCATTATTATCACATTTTGTTGTCTGGGGTCTCCTCAAACGAACATCGCATAAGGGTTAAATATGTTATGTTAAATGTGTCACCAGTCATATCTAACATCAATTTTATAAATAGTGACATGTTTAACTATTAGGAATATATATTGGTCAAGCTCAGGGACTCAAACATAATAATTATGGGTAGTTTGTTCAGACACTGGCTGTGAAAGTATTCCACCCTGTTAGGGGCATATACACAGTTATCACAAAATGTTAATAATGTTAGTATTAAACAATAATGAGCTTTTTTTGGATAGTATATGTCCCTAATGCCATAATAGTATTTTTTATTCTTGAAACAATAACAAAACAATTATTGATGAATAGAATGTGTCTTGATTATTAAGAACAGGTACTATTTTGTGGCCATTTTTGCCAACAGGATAGTAAATAATACAAAGATTTTGCACAAAAAACATATATATGCTTTTAATGCTCCTTACCTCACAAAATAAGAAAAAAAGCCAAATATTTAATGTTGCTGACAAATTATTATTTAAAATGACTTGTCTAACAGGGTGGAACACCAGTGTTAACAGGTTCTAACAGTGGATGAGTTTCCCATCACTGTCCTGCATGGTTTGCCATCTGTAATGTGTGCAACTGCGCCTATATAATATTGTTTCAAAACAATACAAAAAAACTTAATTAATCGTGATTAAAAACATTGGAGGTTTTTTTTATATGTTTTTATACCGTAATAATTTCACAGTTACAACTTAAAGACAGTATATTTTAAATATTTGTTTAATTGCATCACTGATACTAATACTGGTACTGTTTTTTTTAAAACATTAATTAAAGACATTCATCATTACAGTATAACTACGATTAATTTAAACATTTATTAGGCTTTAAAATTACTTTTAATTTAAGTGAACTGAAAACAATTTTCACATAAACCCATTAAACAAGGCATAGGATGACCTGGGCCTCCTACCCGTCTAACACAATACACAGACATATCAAACATTTTACAGTCTTAACTGCATAAATTATAAAATTTAAACATAGACCAATCCATATTATAGCTACAATTATCTCTGTTACCTTTATTCTTTTATTTGATACCTTTGTTTGCTGCTGTGACTTTAAGACCTGGCGCTGCTGCACATGACGCTGATAGGACATCAACAGCTAATTTTCCTAACAGCCTCTGGGAAATCATTTAAGACATTATGTAACTCATCTAAGACTTATGAGGATACCCGACAATACAGCATTCAATATTTGTATAGTTCTGACGGCACCTGAGGGTGGTCTTTTTTTTCCTCAAACTTGAGTCTCTGCAGAGACATGGGAGCTTAAGGGTTCTGCACAGTATTTTAGGTAGGTTGCTGAAAACTACGGGTGGAAATTTGACTACAGTAGCTGTAGCTTGAAGTGTGGTTCGCTTTGTCCAACTTGGTTTGGTTCCGGTTACAGCATTATTAGTAATCACCGTGTGATCTAATCATCTCATTGTCACGAATTCAGTCCATGGATTTCCTTTTATTCACCACCAGAGGTCACCCTTTCATTAAATTGACTCTCGTACTACACACTGTTGCACATCACCCCGTACTACATTTCCCATCATTCTTTGCACGATTTGCAAACTGCACTGATTGCACACAGCTGTTTCTAATCACCTCACTAACTATATAACACCCACTCTAACCACCTTCCTCTGCTGAGTATTGTTTAGCATGTACCCCTCTCCGAGTCTCCGTGTTTTCCTTGTTTAGCCTTGCCTGTTTTTGCAGTTTCTGATCTTTACCTGTTTTCTTGGATTTCTCCCTCTCATCTCGCCCCTTTGATTCTGTCTGCTGATCAGTGACCTACGCTAGCCCTGTGACTATTCTTGTGTTTTGCCCACCATATATCTGTTTGCCATTTTTCGACCCTGCCTGTTATACCACGTCTTTTTAATAAAAGCTTGCAGATGGATCCATACATCTCACGTCTCGTCAGCCCCGTTAAATAATACTCAGCCCAACAAGGATCCAGCAATTTTTCCAAAGAATATTGGCCAGGTATGGACACGACAAGAATTTTGTTAGCCCTTAAACAGGCCCCCGATCTTTGGAGAACCATATTCGAGAGTTTCTAGCCATCGCTCACTATTCTGATTTACCAGACTGTTTATTGATAGTTTTTCTGCGATGGCATAAATCAACCGCTTAAGTCTAAACTTAGACGTGAGGGCCCACGTTCATCACTCGCTCAGTATACGGATTATGCTTTGTTGGCTGTCGGGTCTTTGTCTACTGTGTGTGTCGCGGAAGGAGAACGCGACACAGCGTCTGTGACTGAAATGGTGGCCGCTCCGGAGCGCACTCACATAATGCCGGCGACTGTGGAGCCTGTTCGCAAAATGGAGGCGACAACAACGCCCCGTCATGTCACAGCTGCCCACTGGAGTGCCGTCATGTCACAGTGTTACTCGTCATGAGTCGGTCAGGTTCCAGTTATTTATCATGCGTCAAGTTAGTCACAGCTGATCTGCATGAGTCTCGTCAAGCACACCGATCGTCCTGAGTCAAGTTTAGGTCACCAGTGTTCCTCTGAGTCAGCCGTACAGCTGATCTTACTGAGTTCCGTCCAAGTCAAGGTGAATCCTCATGAGTCTGTTGAGTCGAGCACAGTGATCTCATAAGTCAAGTCAGTTACAGTTCATATCAGGAGTCTAGTCAAGTCATACAGTCTTCATGAGCAAGTCTAGTCAAGCTGATCTCCTAGTGGCGTTTAGTCCAGTGATCCGGATGAGTAACACGAGTCACGGTTTATCAGAGGAGCTTGCGGTCACAGCGATATTATGAGTCAGTCAAGTAACACATGATCGTCAAAAGTCAAGTTCTAGCACAAGTGGATTATCATGGTCAGGTGAGATACAGTTGCTTCCCTGAGTCACAAAGTCACAGCTTCAATGCTGAGTCAAGTCAAGGTCTAGCTGATTGCCAGAGCCTCGTCCATCACAGCGGATCTCCTGAGTCCGTCAAGCTCACGTTGATCGGCATGAGGCAAGTGAAGTCCAGCTATCTCCTGAACAAGTCAGTCAAAGTTGTCCTCATGGAGGCAAGGCAAGTCACCATTGTATTCTGAGTCAGTAAGTACAGCTGTCAGCCAGCAGTCCCGTAACGTCAGTTCAGTGATCATCCTGAGTCACGTCACGTCACAGCTGCTCATCCAGAGTCCCGTCACGTCACAGTTGATCATCCAGAGTCACGTCACATCACAACTGATCATCCAGAATCACGTCACATCACAGCTGATCATCCAGAGTCACGTCACAGCTGATCGTCAGGAGTCTTTTCATGTCCTGTCTGTTGCACCCAGATCGTCTGGGTCAGTCTTTCGGTATCCCAGTCTGGTATCTAGTGTGAGGGATACACCATTGGTGTCTGCACACACAGCTGGTATCCCCAAACCCACTCACTTTAACCCTTCTGTTCATGAACTAATTCCCCTATCTGAAGTGTTTCCCCTGATGGGGATAGCTTTTTGGTGTGTTTGGGCTGCATACACAACCACAGAACCTCCCGAGGCGGACGCAACCATATCGTCGCAGGGTCGGCGGTGAAGCTACAGTATCTCCTGAGGTGGTGGTGCTCGCTGCTGTGTTCCCCGAAGCGATGGTGCTCGCTGCAGTTTCTCCAGAGGTGGCGGCGCATGCTGCAGAACCTTCTGAAGCGGCTGTGCTCGCTTCAGCTCCTTGCGTGGTGGTGGCGCCTAGAGACGCACATTCGACCGTTCATGTCAGGGTCGAAGAAACCTTTGCGGAACTCTCCCTGTATCCTGAGGGCACTACTGTAGAACCTCCAGAGGTGGCGACATCCGCTGCAGAACCTCCAGAGGTGTCAGTAGTACCCACTGGTGAACTCTTTGTCTGTCTCGTGTTCCGGCCAAGGAGGCCGTCAATGAACTCTCTGTCGGTTCTGTTCCGGACAAGGAGGCCGTCTATGAACTCCCTGCCTATTCTGTTCCGGCCAAGGAGGCCATCAATAAACTCTCTGCTCGTCCTGTTCCGGCAAGGAGGCCGTCTATGAACTTTCTGCCTATCCTGTTCCGGCCAAGGAGGCGTTATGAACTCTTGTTGAGTCCTGTTCGGCCATGGAGGCCGTCCAATGAACTCTCTGCCTGTTCAGTTCCAGCCATGGAGGCCGACAATGAACTCTCTGCCTGTTCTGTTCTGGCAGGGAGGCGTCATGACTTCGTCTGTCGGGTTCGGCCAGGAGGCCGTCAGTGAACGATCTGACTGTTCGGTTCCGGCCAAGGAGTCGTTGGGATCTTTGCTGTCCTGCAGGCTATAGAGGCCGTTAATGAAATCCCGACTTGTCCTGGCACGGCTATGGAGGCCGTCGGGGAATACTCATCCTATCCTGTCACAGTTATGGAGGCCGTTTGTGAACTTCTGTCTTGTCCCGACCCAGCCAGGGAGGCTGCCCCGTTACAGTATGCTCCTTTGTTTCCCTGTCTTTATAAGCCTTCAGTTTCTATCTTTTCTTTGTCCATGGATTAATGTTGTGAAATGGAATCCATGTGTTGATGCTAAGGAATTCTCCTGTCCTTTGTTTTGGAATTTAGAGTTAAAGACTATTTACTAGTGATGGCGAAGTGAAGCGTTCTGAACCAGTGAAGCTTTCATCACAATTGTATCGGAAAAAGGTTAATTACTCTAAGCTTTTTAAAACGGTTTATGCTGTGCCCATCTAGTGGTCATAAAAATAAATAACACCTTCCAAAGTGTTATATTTCGTTACAGCCAGTGGTTTCACATCTGGTTCTACAACTGATTTTTTGCTTTATTATATTTTATATAAATAATGTATATTGTCAAAGTCATTCATTTGTGTCGGTGTACTGGCACTAAAATAAGTAAAATAAATAAAACAAATTCATAAATTAAATCAATGATCTGTTTATTTTAACTCTGCCTCAGCCCTTAGACTGATATTTTATGGCCAAAGTGCATTTTTGAGCTCAATATATAAATTACGATAAAAAAACAAAAAATAATGCTAACACATCAGGGCCAGAGTGGGAGTCATTTTCAGCAGGGAATATTATGCTTAGAGCGGTCACTTAGTATGCTTTCTTGACTATAGCATACACTAAGTAATTTAAACTTCAGTATATAAGGCTATAGGGCACTGTTCTCACTATGATTGTAATTCATTATATTTTTCTCCCAGCTTTGTTGATATTTATTTTACTCGCTGCCTTTGCGCTTTCTATTATACATTTTTTAATCTATTATTTTTTGCTCACATATTTCTAACAAAATATTTGTAGGCCTACTGTTCCAATGTCTGCCTGCAGTTAAAAAGCTCTCAGAAATAATCACATTTGTTTTGCTTAACCTATAGGCCCTATTCTAAAAATAATTTTAATGTCATACAAAAAAAAAAAGTCATCGGCCTGAGTAAATTGTACAATTATAGAATTGTGACTTCACAAGTGTAGTAATTTAGGATTTGAAAATACTGTGAAATTACATACATACAAATGGCAAGAAATTTGAAAGCATAACAACTGAACGTCTATGTTGGCACTCCAGCTCACCGTAAACCAGCACCCTCCACATACCGCTCCAATAGTCCCACTCCCTCCGTTCCAGTCCTCAGCCCAGAATTTGCGACCGCTCCACTCTCAAGCCGGTCGGCCGCTGCACTCTCATGCCCATAAAAATGGGCACCAGCTCATGTCCCTGAGCTCCTGGATATGGAGCTTGATAAAGAAGACTTAAATATATAATTTAAGCCATTACTTATAAATATGTGACTCATTTTAGAGAAAATATGAGTAAGTAAATCATAGAGACAGAAATGTCACTGTATAACAGAAATGACCCAGATAATGATTTATAATTCTGCATTATTTCAATTTAGATCCATGATGAGTTTCAACTCCATTGTAGAATCATAAATGTAATCTGTTTAGTAGCAAAATGACTTTTTAATTGAGTTGACATTCTCGCAGCACAGCAGATTAGAGGCATATAAGCCTCTTATGCCATCTAGTGTTGAGAAACAGAGGCATTGTAACGGAAGAGGTCTGACGCAACAGGTTAATATAAATCAAATTGGTTTATTGGGTCACAGAGAATACTGAGGTAGAGCTCAGAGGATGTGATGGTGAGGGAATAGCTCGAAGGATATGATGAGTGGGGTAATCCGGGACTTTGGCTGTACAGGGGCTGGAATGCAGGCAGGAGGAGCACACACCTCAGCGATCCGGGAACTAGGAGGAACAGGAGACACTAGAAGGACCACAGGAGGTAAGTAATGCAGGAAGCATTCAAATGGAAGTAGTAGCAAAGTCATTGAGTCCTCTACGTGTATACGAGACCGGACAGTGAGGGTGTCTGTGGTGTGTGCTTTTATGCAGGCTGGTTGATGAGGTGCTTGATTGGTGACAGGTGCAGGTGCTCAGAGCTCAGGTGAGAGGGATCTTTGTGATGATTGGGAGGTGACTGAGTCTGGCCGATCTGTGACAGGCATAACTAGTCATTTAGTACACACTTCTTTTGACGTGATTTTACGTACCTTAGGGGGGGGAACCGTAGTAACACTGACATGACTCTTTTATGATCACTTCTTGTTGGGTGTGAACCAACAAATTCTGGTTGTCAGTTTAAACACTGCATCTTTTAACAGTAATGCGCTATTTGATTCTTCACGAGATCTTGTGATACTCTGTTTAATGAGCTTGTGGGGCGTCTTTAATTAGCAAAAGTCAGTGTTGATGTGGCCAATATCAGGGTATGGTATAAGCGGCTCAGTTCAAATAAAAGTAGAATATTACTGCATATGCTGAATATTATATGTCAAATATATAACTGCGGTCATTTTGGTCAAGCAATTAGGTCAGTGCTGATGTAAAGGGAAGGAGAACAGTGTCTTAATTAAACGATTAGCTGTGAAACACACTTTCACTTGTCTGTGTTTTCTTAGTTTAAGTACTACAGTACTGATTAGTGTACACATCAAACGGAAACCATACAACATCTTACTGGATGCAGTAAAAAGATTAACTTTTTTTCTAATTAGTGTCTCAACTGCTCGTATTTGGATTCGAAGACAAAGAGATAAAACACTTATTTTAGCACTCCTGTGAGGGACAACCCAAAAACAGGAACACAATACATGTAGATCACATTGTATTTTAGTAATGGGAGCATTCAGACAAGGCGTGCGGGTGTGATTTGTACCTTATTAAAAAGATTAGTATTTCCATTGATGCCAAATTTTTCTGACTCAACCAGGATTAGCAATCACTCTCGATTGGATCACAAAAACTGTGGAAAAAGATTTATGATGGTTAATGGAAAAAGTGTCCGATGTGCATTCACATTTTTGGCTTTATAGTCTAAATCCTGTGAAAAGAACAGGACTACATGCCTTATGTGCCCCTGAGCACCAAAACAGTCTTAAGTTTCGTGGGGTTATATTGGAGCAATAGCCAAAAAAACATTGTACAGGTCAAAATTATCGATTTTTCTTTTATGCCAAAAATCTTCAGGATATTAGGTAAAGATAATGTTCCATAAAGATATTTTGTAAAGTTCCTACCATAACTATATAAAAACTTAATTTTTGATTAGTAAAATATGCTTTGCAAAGAACTTCATTTGGACAACTTCAAAGGCGATTTTTTCAGTATTTAGATTTTTTTTTGCACCCTCAGATTCCATTTTTCAAATAGTTGTATCTTGGCCAAAATATTGTCCTATCCTAACAAACATACATCAACGGAAAGCTTATTATTCAGCTTTCAGATTATGTAAAAATCTCAATTAAAAAAAAACCTTTATGACTGGTTTTGTGCTCCAGGGTCAATTCTACTAAACCAATTAAATGCATTCGTCTGTCACGCCAATTCACCGGTTCTTTCATCAGATCAATCTCAAAATTTTCTTTGTATAATGCATCTAGTCAATATTTCCTTAAAGGGGTCATATGATGTTGCTAAAAAGAACATTATTTTGTGTTATTTGGTGTAATGAAATGTGTTATTCGTTTTACGGGTCAAAAACACCTTATTTTCAACATACGTCCGTTATTGTTCTCCTCTATGCCCGCCTTTTGAAATGCGGCGATTTTACAAAGTCAGCGTTGAAAAGCAAGGGTGCTGTGATTGGACAGCTTATCCAGGCGTCTATGATTGATTGATAACTCCAGCGTGTGACGGAAATGTTACGCCCCTAAAAATATGATGATTCCCTGTCAGGCCGGAGCGATGATTCAAAAAACATGAAAACCCATTATAAACAAAACGAGGCATTCGTTGCATCCAGTGAGGACATAATTACTGATTATAATGACTAATACTGTCTTTTAACACGTTGCGTTGCATCGCGCCGCGTAAACATAAAACCATGTCTGCATTTTTTGATTGGAGAAATGACAAACAACAAGCCTACACTACACTGCCCAAAAAACTCATTTTAAATATAAAAAATATAATATATAAAAACTCTTTAAATATAAAACACATACTTACAATCTGTGAGTCAGAACAGCCGGCAATGTAGTCTACTCTACCAGGATCAGGAAAAAAGTCCTCCATAAAATGTGCTGCACACATCTCAATATATGGGTTGAAGTGTTCTGGAACAGTTTTGTAAATACAGCTTAACCACTGATTTCTGGTTGTGTCTTCTTTTGGAAGGCCAAAACAAAGTAGTTTCGCTTTCACAAACGAAACACATTGTAACACACGGCGGCCTAGAGTGAGCGGCTGCGGGGCGGCCTCGGTGAAGCAGAGGCCGGGGGCTAGAGTGAGGAACGGCAGGGGCTAGAGTGAGCAGAGCAGAGCAGAGCAGGCTTGGAATGGGTGCGGCGACAGAGCGACGAAGGGGCACATGTTGACGACCCGGGCGGGGACTCCGCTTCGTCCATGGTGAAAGCCGATTCGGCGATCCACAGCGCGAAGTTGATGAATTCTCACAACAGGATGCATCAGCTCCAGGCATGGCAAAGCGATATCGTCCTCTTTTGGAAGGCAAAACAAAGTATTTTCGCTTTCACAACGAAGCACACAGCTTCTTCACGGCATGGCGGCGGTGGCAACAACAATACTACAGCAAGAATAAAAGTTACGCCTTCTTTCTTTGCGTGAACATTTGGGTGGCGTTATGCAAATCTTCCCACATCGTGACATAGACATGTGGGGGCGTGTTAGAACGAGTCGTTTTAGGTTGGTGTGTGACCTTTAACTTTTATAAAGAATATCTCTTTGGATTTGAGACTTTAGTCTTTGCAACTTTACAGATCTTCTTTATGCACCAAGAGCTCGTAACACTCCAAAGAGAAAGGAACAATTGAAATTGCATCATATCTTTGCACGACTAAAAAAAGAGTCATAAACCCTTATTTATTTCCAGACTGCTTTAAATGCTTTCAATTTAGACTTTTACTACGTTTTTTTTACTTACATTCAACATTACTGCCCAAACCATGTTTTGCACATTTAACACAACACAGCAGGATGTTGACATACAAACATAACAATTATTCTAAATGTGTGTGTGTATAATACATATTACACACATACATATTTATATAGTTTTATTGAGTGCTAAAATACCAAATGCTTTAGAAAAAACAATCTCAGATTACCACATGACTGGCCCCCAAAATAACACTATTGGTCATTTCTATTATTAATTTTTACCAGCTAGAGCAAACTATGATATGGACCAATATTCACTGTGTGAATGGGATTAATAATCTTTCAAAATAGTTAGGGAAATAAGATTTTTGTGTTTTGTGCAGCCTTTAGCTTCAGAGGCCATATCATCTCATCATCTCCCACGCACAGGAAAACAGCAAACAATACAAGAAAAAGCTGACATGTCAGTGGGTGAAATGAGAAGCAGTTAACCACATCCCTGAATGAGGCCTTCACACATGTTTTTTATATATGTACATTTTAAGTGTGAAAACGTCACCACAGAGCACAAGAAATGAAAAGTGTTTTGCATTACAGAAGCATGCTTTGCATTTGCACCATGATTCAGCGCAATTGTCAGAGTATTGTCAAAAAGAAAGCATGTTTAAACCTATTTCTATTTTCTCTTTTATAGTCTAAAATATATTCAGAGAAGACCTTAATGGGGAAATAATGTAAAAGGATAAAATGAAAACTTTGCGATTTAAGAGAAATATTTTAAACCATAAGAATTGATAGGTGCACGAACACTCAAATATATAAATGTCTTTATTTTCACTTTTATTTTCTCATAAAAAAACATTCACAAAACGGAATAATTAGCCTACTCTATATGATACTGTTTCATTGAGCTCGAAGACAAACAACACACTTTTGTTTTAGCCTACTTAAAGGTGCACCAAGTTAATTTCACCCATAAATGACAACACAAATATATTTACAAACAATGTACATGCAGACGAGGAAATTTCTTTTTTGTTAATTTAACATATTGTGAAGTTCCCTCTCAAAACGACTGCCATGTTGAAATGACATAACTGTTTAGTTCAGGGGTGTCCAAATTACAGCCCGCTATCACTCCTGCGGAGGCCGCGAGAGATTTTTAAAAATGATACGAATCTGCAGAGGTAGGCAAACTACAGGCATTTTCATCCAGCCCATGAGACAGTTGGTCTATGGCAAGCCATTTTAGCATTAAATACTCCTTGCTCTACTAGTCATAATTTAGTTTTGACTAGTCAAAATTCCAATTCCAGATATCTATTCTGCAATTTTGACTCGTCGTAATTGGAATTAAGATATCTACAATGCTATTACGTCTAGTCATATTGTTGAAAATATTGTACAAAAGAGTTTTGACTAGTAGAAATTGTAATTAAAGATATCTATAATTGATTTTGTACTAGGCATAATTCTAATTAGAGATATCTCAAATTAAAATTCTACTAGTGATAATTAAATTAGAGATATCTCTAACTGAATTAACACTAGTAAAAATTATAATTCAAGATATCTCTAACTGGTGTTTGACTAGTCATAATTATATTGCAGATATCTTTAATTCATGATTTCTTAAAGATACCCAAAATACATTTGTAGATACCTGAAAGTAATTTATTACTAGTCAAATTACAGTTGTAGATATCTTGAATTGGATTTTTGACTAGACAAAACTTAGTAAGAGATATCTTGAATTGGAATTATTCCTAGTCAAATCTCATTTAAAGATATCAATTTAATTATGGATATCTCAATCTGAATTTTGACTAGGAATATCTTTCTTTGGAGATATCGGCATTTAGCTTTGTGACTAGGAATAATTTCATACTACGATACTTTTAAATGCTAAAACGGCTAGCGATAAGTGTCTCGCTGCAGCCTGCGGTGGACATCCAACCTGGCCCACATCCAAATGTGACGTCACAAACCACGCCCATGTCAAAATACGTCACATTCTTCTCATTCATTTTGAAACAGGAAGAAGCATCGATAAGAAGATAATTTGCATTGTTTGCCAACCACTAAAACAGTTGTTGTTTTCCGTGTCGGTAAGTAAAGAAGTACTGTCGCTTAGTATGTTTGCACTTATACAGGATGTTTATTACTAGTAGCAACAATTATATATATATATCTATATATATTATATAATTATAATATATTATATATTCTGTGTGTGTGGGGGGGGGGGGGGAATTTCAAAAACAAGACAAGATTTGATTTCAAAAACAGTATCATAGATATTAAACTATTTCTTGTTATGATTTAAAATATGTATTTAACCTCAGAATGATCTCAAAGTAAAAAGAGCTGCTAAAGTCCATTTTGAGGTGGTTGTGCTTTACAATTAAATTATTATAGGCCTGATCTTAATTCAAGTGAAGGAGTCTGACAGTAATCAGTGCTGAGTACCACTGTAACGTTAACCCTGCCTGCTTTAAATGTTTCAAAATAATACAAAATTGAAAACAATAGAATTTTAGAAAAGTAATCAAGTGAAATCAGTTACATTACTTTATAACTGAAACGTTACATTACATATTACATTTTAAATAGGGTAACTTGAAATCTGTAACCTGTTACATTTCCAAAGTAACCATCCCAACACTGGGACTGACACCTTGCAACTCCGACCAAGAGAGTGACAAAATTAACCTACCATCTAAACCATATGGATTGTAAAGGGTATCATTCCTTAAAAACCAAAATCTCTTAATTAAAAAATGGATGCTAAATCACATTTCGTATGGAATTCAATAGCAAGCTTTGAGTGTCTTGGTCTCTATTTATGGTCATATAAAAGTCTCAGAACTGAAATATAGGTTTATACGTAAAAAACCAAGCAAGTGAGTTGAGAATAACGCGAACATTGCTTGATCTTGTAGGTAGGTCCACTCGAGAGGTCAGAACTCTGTCCCGTCTTGACTGCAGTTATTCCACTCCTCCCTCCCAATGCAGCCTAACATTTCAGGCGAGGGGCGGCGCATTCAAACAAACAGATCCTTTTTGCGATGAGCATTTAGGATATATTAATGCAGACCAGACCATTTTTATTCAACAAACCTGTCTGTTTTGTACAAATCGTGCAAACATTTAATCCGAATTCCACAGATCAAATTGAAGCCATTGTTGTGGGTAGTAAGATACATGCTAGAATCAAAATGTAGCGTATGGATAATGGCGTGCATTAGTAATTCATTGGAGGCTAATATCATCCCATACTTGTGTCGCTTCGCTAAAGATAGGCACCTAGTCTATTTTTGATGGACGTCGCGTTCAAGCTGCACAGCAAATACAAAATAAAAAGTCAAAATATATACCCTACAAAATGGCACCCATTGTAATAAGTTTACTGTTTTAAACATGTGAAGGGTTCATTTGTTTGAAAAATGTCTTGTATTTGTACTGTTTTAATAATGCTTAAAATGCTCTGTATACTTTCCAGTAGGAGAACAAATGCCAGTGTTATCCTCCTGCTCACGGGTACTGTAATTTTGTGGGGAAAACATGGAAATAATTTGTCGTTTTATCTTGCAAAGATATGCTTTCTTCTTCTGTTTTCCACACACATTTTTATGAAAATGGATATAGTACTTTTTTTTCTGGATTATAATTTTTTTTCATCTAAAAAAAAGGTTTAATCTGAAACAGACTATAAAGCAATCAAGGTCAAGCGCAAAGCGCGCACATTAGGATGGGTGACAAATGAGAAAAGGCAAGTGAGTTTGTTTCGAGTTTGTATTGTGCATTTTCAGCAACAGCCATGTTTCACTTTGTTTTAAAATATTTAGCTGGGCGTTTAAATTATGTTTATAGTGAATGCCACTATAATTTGTGTTTGTTTTTTTCTTATATTTTCGTTCTTTTTTTCTATTCTGAACATTGCTAAATTTACAAGATTTTTTTGTGGACTGTGGGGAATATACATGTTTCTAATGTTTGTAAACGTTTGTTTATTTTACATTATTTCTGAATGAAATTATAAAATGTGTCTTACACATCAATCGACTTGTACACCAATGCAACTTATCTGTGTCATAAAGTGCTCATAAAAAATAGGTAGAGATGGTACAAGAATAGAACTGCCATACATACAGTACAGTAGTAAGTGAGTGTCAATTTAGAATAAAAAAACATCAAAGCTTAATTTGTCATAAACATTATGCGGCCCCTCACTTAATGTGGAAAACTTGATGTGGCCCTCGAGTCAAAAAGTTTGCCCACCCCTGATTTAGACTAAGGCAAATCACGGTTTGGAAGATGTACTCGATCATTATATAAGAAAAAAAAAGGTACAGTGTACACTCTTAAAAATAAAGGTGCTTCACGATGCCATAGAAAACTTTCTGTCCGAAATGGTTCCTAAAGAACCTTAACATAGAAGAAATTTCTGTTAATCACAAAAGGTCTTTGTGGCCGAAAATAAGGTTCTCGATTACAAAAAGTGTAAGAAAGAGATGGGGTCTTTAACGACACTTGGACCTGACGGTCTTTGGGAACCAAAAAATGGTTCTCTAGGGATTGCTTGAACGAAACCTTGAGCCCTTTATTTTTAAGAGTGTAGCATTTTTGAGTCAAGATTTTGTGTTGTAAATCATTACATAAATGAACCTCTGAAGACTTAGCGCACAAGTCGTAAGGACTATTGTTTATGGAACTTGTATGGACTTTGACATTCTGCCTAAGATCTCCTTTGGTGTTTGACAAAAATAAAGAAAACAATACAAGTTTGGAAAAACATGAGGGTGAGTACATGACCAAATTTTCATTTTAAGCAAGCTGTTTCTTTATGACACTCCTACCATATGGCTTATGAAAACCATTCCATTAAGGCCCCATGTTACTGTCTTTCAGTGAACATACAAGCATTTCATTACATTGGTCGGTACGGCTCTTCATTTCTGTTGCGGTGCTGTTTATTCCTAGGGCGAGGTAAGGGAGGAGGATATTCCTCATCGTCCTCAGGCGGTGGTGGAGGTCGAGCGCGGATCTGGGCTTTGGGTTGAGTCTGGGTTTGTGTTGGGGTTTGTGGAGATGGGTCTTCTTGCGGGATGGGGGGCACCGGTTGCCCCCTAGCAGTGTGTTTGGATCTGGCTGTACCATTAGGAGCTTCATCTTGAAAAACCCTCAGCCTGAACTCATCTTCATCTGGAAGATATCAAAGACAAAGATGTTCATAAAATTTTAGTTAATCTGTTTTGTGTAATTTAATTAAATTTTTTGATATCATGATATATATACATATATATATGATATCACATTATTAAATTTAAGGTAACACATACTGCAATTAAATGTATATGAATTTGCATAATATTTATCTAGAAATATTAAACAATCCTAAAGTAAAATAAACGAAAAATATTTGAAAATAAATCTATCTGAACACAATGTTGAATTTTATAAAAACAATCTTGCAAAAGAACACAGATGTACTTAGATTACTGTTATCAACTTTTATGTGTAATCCTTGATAAATCCAATGATTATGTAGTTTTTGTTTCACAGAGAAAAAGGGGTAAAAAACAGAACCAAGTATAACAGCACTTAGTGATCTGTAATTTTGACATGCTGCAAGTATATTTTCTCAAAATAAAGACAAGTAAGCAAATTCTACATACAGTAGCAATCAATATATAATCAGCCTTGGTGATTATACCTGGATAAACCACTAGTTATAGGTGATCTTATTAAAAACTGTAAAGTGCTGTGATTGTGTGGATTCTATTATATAGATATATAATATATATATAAATATATATTTATATATATTAATATATATATATATTTTATGAGAGTCAAGCAAAGCCTCTAACTGCCGATACTGAAATTTATCTAAAAGGAGCATTTTATCAGAATCTGATATTAGTTCATTTAGCACTTGTAATGGCAAGAAAAAGGACCTTACGTTGCATTTAAAGTAAAATTACTGAACCTAAACCTAGGAGCCTGATAAAAATGCTAATTTCAGAAGAAAATTTCAGATGGCACTTAGGCTTTTGCATCGGACTCTTATATATATATATATATTATATATAATATATATATATATATCTGATATATATATCTACTAGCAGAGGTGTAAAGAGTACCTAAAAACCATACTTGAGTAAAAGTACAGATACCTTACAGTGAAAATTACTCCACTACACATTACAAGTCACCAATTCCAAAACAACTTGAGTAAAAGTCTTAGAGTATCTGATTTTAACAGTACTTAAGTATTTTACTAAACATAGGCTCAAAGATGCACAAGTCAAAGAGACACGCCAGTCAAAAACTAACATTGTGGAGAAGCTGCAGAAAACAGGCAAAGGCAAGGATTTATGTGCAGGTATTTCATGGAAAAACTAGAACAAACAATAAGGCAAAAACCAAAGGGAACAAAGAACAGAATGAATGGCAAACAGACAACCATTACATTCAATAACTCACAAGAAACTAAAGAAAAATTAGGGCTATATAAACACACAGGGGGCTAACAAGATAACAAGACACACCTGTGAAGACTAATCAAGGGGAACCAATTAACAAACAGACTACAAACACCACGGGAGACAGGAAGTGACAAAAGTCCAGGGCAAGGCACAGAGAGCATGAAACAAAAACAAGAAAGAGTTGATTTGTGAGGAGAGCAATCACGTTCATTTTCTAAAACCCCCAAAAAAACTGAACACCTCAAAATTACAAAAAAAACAAACAAAAAACAATTTCTTTCAAAAAGGTCTCTTCAGTATAATGGATAAATAAAATAATGTTAAGTAAAATTAAAAAGCCGAAGCATTCTTACACTGGATGTGCTGGTTTCGGCCTCATTACCGGCTGCAGTCATGTCCTCATCTCAAATGTAAAACACCTGTGATTCACAAATACTTGCTAAGGAACTCGCATTCACATAAAGTAGCCTTGTTGACAAGTTTGGGTGAGTAAGGGCAAAACGCAGTACTTTTAGTGACCTGTAATAGGCAGTATCACGTCTTTTGTAGCAGAAATAAACTGCTGCAGAAAAAAGCTAGGTCCACGCAAAATGTAATGTGTAACTGCAACACAAATTTCAAATGTAGAGGAGTAAAGAGTACAGATACTCGTTCAAAAATGTAGTAAAGTAAAGAGTAAAAGTTGCTAACATCTTTGATACTCAGAACAACTACAAAGTACCCGAAAAGATAATCAAGTACAGTAACTAACTACATTTACTCCAATACTTTACACCCTCGTCTATAGACTTATTACGATTTGGCATTAATACACGATGATTAAAGGCTCAACAGAACCGCGAAGTCGATAGGTTTCCTTTTGGTAATAAAACAAATGCTTCATTGGATGCATTCAGAGGCGATGAAAACAAAACTGTCCCTGTTTGTGCTTCTTCGGATGGCTTACGCTCGACGCACAGCTGGCAAGAACACACTAGCAGCAGCAGAAGGGAGCTCCCATGCTAAAATGCTGCACCATGATCCAGAATCACAGCCAAAGAGTTTATCACGACCTGATCGTTTACTTGTAGCCCATGCAAGGACATGGAAAAGCGTCATGCAATCGTACAAACAAGTGGAGTCATAAAAACATCTTTTAAGCTGTTAAAATTCTTTAAAAAAATGCATCATGATAACAAGTTATATCATGAGACGGTCCTTAAAATGCACAATAAAAGTCAAACCTTTGGACACGCTGATGCATGTGCCGAATTATCTTCCATTTTTTATTAAACGCGTCTATTGAAAAAGCTTGGAATTAGTTGTAGTTTTTGACTGTGTAAATCGTTGTATTAGATTTCCTTATTGACTACTTTGAAGACGTAAAAGCATTTAACAAAGTGTGCAGATATATTTTCCTCTTCAATTAAATGCCTAAAAACATCCACGATGCTCAGTTGTGGCGTGGTGAGGGCTGGAATCTACAGCACGACTCAATACTGTACCAACAAACTATGTTTAATGTATATGGGTTGTATTTTTTTTTTACTTTGCTTAGTGTTTTAGCTTGCAAAGATACGGGAATGTCCGGCATGTTGGCAAACTCAAAAACCATCGAGTTTAAATGGACACTCGACCTTTGACATGAACAACAAGGAAGCATTTTCTCCCTTTTTAAAAGTTAATAGGACTATTTATTTTGCTATCTTAACTTTTTTTAATACACTAAATCTAGACAAACATTTGTGTTATTTCATAGTTTTGATGGCTTTGATATGGAATAAGGCAAAAAACACTGAAAAATTTTGTCTCGACTTAAAGTAAATTTGAATTGAATTCAACTTGAAATCGGCTGTTGTATTAGGTGACAAGTTGTATATTTGAGTTATCTCAATATGTGCAATACAGGGAAGTTATTCTAATGCGAAAGTTTAAGTTGTGATAGCTAATTGCAATTTTTTTCTTACAGCGAATAAGTGTGTCCAAACTTTCTATCTTGTAAAATACTTGCGATATCTTCAGTTAACAGAAAATACTATTGTTGTTTTTGTTTGTTTGTTTGTTTTTGTCATTATTTGATGATTGTATGTCAACAGCAAAAACAGGAAATGGCCAGACCAAAATCCAGTGCATATTTCATTAAACAAAAGTGAAATCATTGAAAGTCATATAATCATTGAATTAGACAATTAATTCTACTAGAGCAGGACATCTTAATTTTTAATGTCAGTATTTAAGGTCAGGTCTGTTCAAAACCCAGAAAAATCATGATTTAGTAGCTGTCTTTAAGACAAAATAAAACACAAGAGCATTTTAAAAAATAAGTAAATAAATATAATGCAAAGCATGTGAAATAAATAATGACTTACATGATACTCTAATGCTGTCACTTTGGTTACTGCTGACAGGATTGCTTACACTGCATGAGTACGGTTTATTCTCCTGTTCTTCAGCAAATGTCAAGAACAATTTAGGTTTTTTTAGGATGATTTTGCCTTCTTTATACCAGGATACAGTCAGATCTTTATGGTCTCCAGTTTCACAGGTGAGAGTAGCGTTCCCATCTTTGCAGTTGATCGTCACCGTAGGTTTAGGAGCCTTTGCTGTGACAGAAACATGGTGGTTATTTCCTACTACTGAAACTACAATAGAAATGTACAGTCTTATTTTGTTATCATTCACACTGTGGTACAAATATTTGTCATCTTACCATAAACTTTAATTTCCTTTTCTCCAGCACCAATCTCTGTACCATCTTGATGAAAAACAGTGTATTTATATTTGCCGTCGTTCTTCAGACTAACACTTTTAAATGTTAATGATCCATCTTCTTCCATATTTTCAGCTAGAGTGTTTGACTTGATCTTCCCATTTTTCCTGTGAATTAAGTGTCCACTAGAGAGATGGATCCATTTGATATCATTAGAGCTGTCAGTTTTTGTTGGAAGCTTAATGGTGCAGGACGTTCCCTCTAGTAGTTCTGTTTCAGATTTCTCTGAAACTACAACAAATAAAGTGATATTAACATTTTATAAAACTCAACAGGGTTCAAATGCTCAAATGTGGTTTACTATGATCAATAAACATCAACATTATAAAGAATGAATATTTCTCAAGGTGGTTTTCTTTTTAAAAGTCAATTTCTGTTTAGACATTAACATTAGACAAAACTATTGAACAGTGTAATATTCTGTTCTGACATTATTGACTATAAAAATGATACAGCTCATATAACACACACTGATTCCTTTAACAACACGGCCTGTCATCACACTGTATGGGGGGAGTTGTAACACATGGGGACCTACAATTGAAAAGCCTGTTACAGGCTTTCATCAGAATACAAACAGTAAATATATTATGAAACAGTAAAAAAAGAAAAAGAGTTAACTTAAAAATACCAAACCAATGTTATGACCAACAGGAATTAAAATAAATATAAAACTTATGTCCTGATCTGACATTTATTCAAACAAACAAAAAAAACAGCCCTGTCCTGAAAATACAGTACAATGATTGTTCAAATCTGCCTTCGTTATATAGTGACTCGTGTCTTTATGTATGTTAGTGTGGTTCTGTTAACCTATTTATCCAACAAATATTACAAAAATAATAATGATGATACTGGAATTTAATAATAAAAAAAATATTTTAAGAAAGTTTTGAACCTGATGTTTGAAACCAACAAATTGGTGCTTAATAAAATGAGCATTTGTTAAATAAGACTTTTAAAGCACCTATTTTGAAGAACTCATAACAGAACCAGTAGCCGTGGTCTCCCCTATAATTTGGCTATTTATCTCTATATTCTATTATGTCTATATTCTATAATGCAGAAGTACAGTTGTAGTCTCCACTGTAAAAGTGCATGTGTTGCCTTTAGGAGATATTTCTACCAGGTCAGACTCTTGAATGACAAATTAATTTAGATGTCCCTATAAAGTAAATTTTTAAGTTAACTGACAAAACATGAGTTACAGTGATTATTTTCACATGATTTTCAGTCATTATACTGATAGAAAATAACACAATGTGCATGAGACCAAAGGTTAATGTGGATTACTATCCTTAATAAAATATTAATCATGTTGTAACGTTCGATCTCAACAACAAAATACATTAAGACCAACAGTAAAATCCCTAAAACTAAGGGGAACAGATCCATTTCACTCTAGTCTACTAACATATCTATACGAAATGAAAAACTTACCAGTGAGTGTACCAAAGCCACAGAAGAATAAAAATAAGAGACTGTATTTGCAGCTCATTGCTCTTCTGAAAACAGCAAATGTTCCAGAACCTTTTAACAATCAATTGGAGGAAACAGAAAGAATTTCCTGTTTGCGAACAGAGTTGGCGGTTACGCAGACAGAACCATGAACTAAAGATGTCAGTTGTGTAGTTGGAGGCAGAAATGACATTGTGCATCACGGGTGTGGAAGGATCTATAAGGATCTATTTATCTATAAATTGGCCAGCTATTTTTATCTCAATCCTGCGCACTAGAAAGCTGGCAAGCACTGATTAAAAAAAATATTTTATGTGATTTAGGTAGATAGAAAAAGTATATAGAAAGGCTTGCTCTGAGTGCGATACAAATAATCCTATATACTGGATCAATCTAGGACACTGTTTATCATCTGGTGGGTCACGACCTAAAAATTACTTCTGTTCGAACTGTGGGAGGAAACATCAATGGCTGTGTGTCAAACTCCATAGTATATTTTGGTAAAAAAATGAATCTGTCATTTTGCAAAATGGCAAAGTACAGTATCTAGTAGAGTCTACGTCTTGCTATTGATTTGACATATTTCTGGACATTTTATAAGACAAAATAAATTAATAAAACAGTAAATCAATAGCCTTATAAGTATAATAAAATCCTTGCCATTTATATATCAGTGATGTTGTGGTTTCTAAAATAATTGCATGACAATTTAAATTTCATACAATACTGCCATCTTCTGGACAACTTCCCTTTTAAACATCAACAGTAAAGAGCAGGAACAAAGATTCACCTTTGTTATGGGTATTGATGGATATTGATTATTATATTAATATCAATACTGTTAAAGCATTGTATTTTTACTATAATGGTTGTTTTTACATAGCCTCACTTACAAAAAAAACAAACAAAAAAAACAGTTTCATTGTAGAATATTGGTATCAGATTGTAATTTGGTATTTCATGCACCTTGGTATTTACATAGTAATCCAAGGTACTTCCACGATTACTACAATACTATCATGGTACATGCCAAAACATGTCCAAACTGTTTGTTTTTTTTGCAAGGTGTGTTTGATTTCATTTTGTTTTCTCTGTGAATTGATCATTCATACTTTTTTTTCATTGTTTACACAGCAGGTCCCCACACCTGTGATAAAAACAGGGGAAGATTAAAGTTAACCCAGCTGCTGTGTTTTTAAGATGAGTACAGTAAACAAACAAACAAACAAACAAAACAAAGAAACAAAAAAAAAATTCAGTTAAATACCCCAGAAAACCATATAAGACAGGATATTAAGCGAATCTTGGTTAGATCTGTTTTCTAGATCGGTCTGGTGCCGCCTAAACAAAGAGATTTGGCAAATGCATTATCTAACATAGTCAAAATAAATAAAAATAAGTTATGCATTAAATGTGTAGTTTATTATCAGAACCTGCCTGGTTCTCAACATGTTGAAGGGTGCTTTCACCCACAAAAAAGGTGGCCTCGGTTCGATTGAATCGAACTCAAATTCGTTTCCCCCCTTGGTGCGGATCTTTTTGGCAGGTGTGAATACAGCAATCGCACTCGAGTGCGGACCAAACAACTGCACCGAGACCCAGCTGAAGAGGTGGTCTTGGTCCGGTTCCAAATGAACTCTGGTACGCTTGAGAATTTCTGTCCAATGAATGGATGACCTTAGCACACGTGTGGTTTTGTTTACAATTTCTGGTTCACTTGCAAAAAAGGCAGTGTAAAAGCGAACCACACCAAACAAAAAAAAATCAACATTGTACAACATATAAAAATGACGCGCATATGGAGGAAACGATCGTTTTCAAGCGAAAGTCAAGTAAAAGTCCTCTTCTTAAACCAGAGAAGGTGAACATGCTGGTATTCTTGTGGGGGAAAAAAAACATATAAGCACTGTCACCGTTAGTTTTACTTTTCTTTTTGTTTTCATTTTTGAAAAACTGATCTTTGCCGTTTACCTTAAGCTATGGAGGCTCTCTTTTATTTATTTATTTGATTCTTCAGTGTTTGCTAAACGTTCTGTAATTTATTACTCGGTATATACTGTAATACAGCATGTGTTGTGTGCCATCCCAGCAAGCAATTTTGCGTTTAAAAGACGTCTATTAGACGTCTAAATATAGCCTAAAATGAGGCTAAATTTGGGCTGTCAGTGAAAATCGTCTCGGTTACATATGGTAACCCTCGTTCCCTGAAGGAGGGAATGGAGAAGTCACATCGCGACAGGCGAATTGGGATCTCGCTTAGAGAGACAAATCCACTTCGAGTGTAAACTAAACGAGCCAATGCAAAATGGCATGCGATAATTGCATCCAGCTGCTGCTGATTGCAACAGGCGGGTGAGTATCAAGTAGGATATCTGTCAGCGCCCAGGAGGATGCAACACTTCTAGTAGACTGCGCTCGCAACCTGAATGGGCAGGGCACACCTTGTGCCTGATAATCCAGGGTGATGGCATCCACAATCAAGTGGGCCATCCTCTACTTAGAGATGGCCTTCCCCTTCTGCCAGCCTCCATAACAGACAAAGAGCTGGTCTGAGGTCCTGAAGCTTTGCGTTCGGTCAACGTAGCACCTTAAGGAACCTGACAACAGGTCATGCTTCCCAAACGACCTAATTCTACGGGCGTGGGTTACAGCGATTGCAGCGACATAACTAAGGGTGGAGGGAGAGCAGCCTTCGCTCCAACACTTGCTGCAGAAAGGACAGCACAACTATGATCGGGCTTCTTCGGGGGTCTTCTCGGCGAGAAGCACACCACTCAATGAACAGGTTCCACTTCAAGCGTAGGCGCTCCCGCTGAAGTGATGGTGTCAACTACCTTTTGGGGTAGGCCACTCAGAACCTCCGCATCCCATCCAGGGACCATAAGTGGAGATTCCACAGGTCTGGACGCGGGTGCCAAAGGGTGCCCGTCTCTGAGTCAGTAAATCCTTCATCAGGGGAATCGGCCAAGGAGGGTCTGTCGCGAGGAGCATTAGTTCTGGGAACCAGGCCAATAGGGTGCCACCAGCAGGAACTGATCTTCGTCCTCCCTGACCTTGCACAGAGTCTGCGCGAGAAGGCTCACTGGGGGAAAAGCATACTTGCGAAGGCCCCGCGGCCAGCTGTGTCCCAGTGCGTCCGTGCCGAGTGTTCCCTCAGTCAGGGCGAAGAACAACTGCCAGTGAGAGGTTTCTGGAGAGACAAACAGGTATACCTGAGCGGCTCCGAAACGTCTCCAAACCAGCTGGACCGTCTGGGGATGGAGTCGCCATTCCCCCGGGAGCGCAGCTCGGGACAGCTCGTCGGCTGCCCGGTTGAGCAGCCCAGGAATGTGTTTGCCTATACTCAGCACGAAGCGAACTCAGATGCTTCTGACTCCAGAGGAGGAGGTGTCGGGCGAGTTGCGATAAGCGAAGGGAGCGCAGACCACCTTGTCGGTTAATGTACGCAACAGTCACAGTGTTGTCCGTGCGGACTAGTACATGCTTGCCTCGTAAGCGCCCTTTGAGACGGCCCCGGGCAAGGTGCACTGCCAGCAACTCGAGGCAGTTGATGTGCCAGTGCAGTTGGGGCCCCGTCCAAACCCCCGACACTGCATGACGTCGTACGTGGCCCCCCCAGCCGGTGGTAGAGGCATCCGTGCAAACCACAGAATGCCTGGAGACCTGCTCAAGGGGCATTCCTGCCTGGAGGAACGCAAGGTCTGACCATGGGGTGAAGGTTTGGCGGCAGGCCGTTGTCACTTGGACCCGGATGGTGCCGCGTTGCCACGCCCACCTCGGTACTCGGCCGTGGAGCCAGTGCTGCAGCGGGCTCATATGGAGCAGCCCCAGCGGCGTGACTGCCGCCTTAACTGCCATATGCCCCAGGAGCCTCTGAATTTGTTTCAGTGGGAATCGCATCTTCCCGGCTCTTATTCCGATTGTCCCCCTCCATACCGGGAAAAGATGCATCTCTGTGTCGGGGTAGCAGTTTTGCTCTTTTTGACCCATTGACACGAAGGCCCAACCGGCTGAGGTGTGATATTTGTGCACCAATCGATCGCACAACTGATTGTTTCGTCGAGGAGCTTGAGAATTGCGAATTGCTCTGTGTCTCAAAGGGAAAACAAGAGGTACCTCTTGCAACTTACGCGAAGACAGGGGCAACCACGGGGAACTAGCCCGGAGGCAGGGACCCTCGTATCTGATATGCTCGTCTTCAGAACGCGACATCAACAGATGTTGGTGTCTGTGGTGATGGAGGATCGACACACAATGAAGTAGCGTCCTTTACATGGTTCGTACCACCTGCAAACCAATCTCGGGGAAGGATGCACCTGAAGATGCGTTTCTGCGTCAGCATCTTGAGCTGTAACCGGCGAAGGGCATGCATGTTCAAGACATGCAGATCCAAGATTGGTTGTAACCCACTGCTTTTCTTGGGTACAATGAAGTAGGAGCAGTAAAACCCCGTCCATATATCTGCTGGAGGGACTGGCTCTATTGCATCCTTCACCAGTATGACTGTGATCTCCACACGCAAGACAGGAGCATCGGCCTCCTTCACTGTTGTGAAGCGGATGCCAATGAACTTGGGGGGGGGGGGACGCCGGGCGACTGAATGACCTATAACATGGCTGCCCAAGGGCGAGAGGAGGAGGGTGAGTGTGATAAGACATAGGCATCCCATCAACCCACATTTTTTGTCCCATCACGGGACCCAGCAAATAGGGAGATTGCTCTTTGTCGCAGAATTTGCGTGGTACCCGTCCTCGACCGAGGGTCCAAATGTGGTAAAAACGATGGATAATATTGTAACTCGTCGAGACCGGCCCTCCTACGGGGGGGTGGGCCGGGTGTGCTTCCATTTTTCCTGAAGAGCACGTCCCTCCAGTCTCGGGTCGCCGTTCGGGCCTCTGCTCTCTCGCTTGCAACAGCCTTTGGCCGGGTGAGGCCTGGACGGGTGGGGCGGCTGCCCTGTGACCGGTTCCACGGCACAGCTTTGCTGGAGGCCTCGGAAGCGCTGCTCTTGTTTTGGCAGTGGCAGGGGGCCGCCTTCGGCAACGGCAGCAGCTGCACGCCGGGGCAGGACGTACCTGATGGCCTCAGTCTGCTTTGGTCAGCGGAGAACCGCCGGGCATTAGGACACAAACTGCGTCGCAACCCGAACGCTTTTTTCCGCCGCGGGGACCCTTGTAAACCCCCTATGCTGCCCCACCATCGAGGGTGTGAGGGAGGGGATGAATAGCAGCAAATCAGTTTCGGCAGCAAAAATGGTGTCGTCCACGACCTGTTGAGCTCTCATGAACCTCCGCGGAAGAAAGGTCACGTCGATGCGGGGGCTGAGGAACCAGCCGCGGACCACCCACGAGTATTACACAATCGCTGCAACCCTGAGGCTCGGGCATGTGTTTGAAAGTCGTTCCACCGCAGCTCCTACCCCTACGGCGGCCCGGAAGCATAGCCCTATTTCGGACTCGATCCAGGCATTGCTCGGTCCCGGTCAGTGAGTAGCAGTTGCACGCTTGCCAATCGTCCTCTCCGGAAGTCCGGCTCACCCTCTGATGCTGCAACTGACATCTGATCGTCGGGGGGAGCCTCGGAAGAAATAGGTGGTACCCCACGGGAGGGTCCAGCTGCTCTTTTTGCAGTTACGCTGGTTTCGACTGCTGGCCGGGACTTGGGGCATCACCTGATTGGCCGGAATTCCTCTATACCGTGGATTTTTTAGTAATATGACTAGTCACGCCACACCACCCCCCGCCACGGCACAAAAGGACACCCCCCCCCCGGACCCCTGCCACAGAGGGAACCCAGATCGTTCAAGCGCAGGGCATGGGGCATCAGCGACCCTTGCCATGGTAAGGAGTATACGGTCAAGCAACTCGCCGAGAGTGGGTCATCTCCCAGACCCCCCCACGGCGAGCACCCTGAGCTCATCCATGACATACGCCCCCCACCTCAGCGTGAGCTTCATGCCTACAGGCGACGAGTAAGGCAGACGATCTGCTGACCATCAACCAGCGCCAGGTAACGTGGACCGTATCCAGACGCCAGGGTGATATGTTGTCTATGTAGCAAGACCAAAAGTGTTTTCTTTATAAAGATATTGTAACGTTCAAGTTTGCACAAGCAACGTCGTCAGGCCCCCCCTAAAAAAGACAGCACTCGAAAGTTGCTCTTTTAGGGAGAAAAAGCTCTTTCCAGCGTGTGAGGGCACGGGGAGATGAGCATCCGCAAACACAAACCAGGGAGGTAGCAGCAGCCTGTTGTGTGCAACCCTCTCGACACGGGAAACCACCACCACTGAAGCACTGTCCGCCAACACGAAGAGCTCTCCAAAAGCACGCTGAACTCATTCAGTCTTCTTCTCTCAGTAGAGTAGTAAGGAGCAGAACGATGTGATCGCTCGGCTCCGAAATGAAAAGCTGAATATGCGCTGCATCTGATGCCTACTTATACTCACGCTGTGATCAGAAGCAGCTGGATGCAATAATCGCATGCAAAATGTGCATGGCTATTAGTTTACATCGAAGAGAATTGCTCTTCTAAGCGAGATCCCAAGCAGTTTTCGTCGAGATTCATTTTTTTCCCACGTGACGTTCTGTGAGTGTATCGACTGAAAGGGTAAAATAATAGACGTCTAGATCATAGCACAACACACGTTCCTGTTTGTTGCAGCCCGTGTGGTTTGATTGTTGAGCTTCCGTAACAGTTTATTCTTTGTCGTCTACAGTTTTACTCTATAAACATCAATTTATCCACCATCCTTTTCCATTTTTAATTCGTGTGAATATATCCCATTACTAGTTATCTACAACAATAAATCCATTCAGTTAGGCCTTGTTATCACTAGTTCTGTTTTGATGCAATTCGAGTCGCTCATAGCCTTCTATAGCCCTGCTAGCAATCGCCAGCGTGGTTTTCCTTTTGTGCCGCTAGATGTCTCCAGATGTGTGACAAAGAGAGTAAGATCATCTTAGGTTCACACACATTACCATTGTTTTACTCTCTGTTACTTGCTTTAATGGCAGATGTTTGTCTACCTTTGAGTGCAGGTGAGGACACGTTCGAGCTGCATGCGGTGCAGGCGAGCGGAGGCCGTGTGGAGAAAGCATGACGTCCGGGGAATGGTGGCACAAGCCACGACCCAGGTTGAGAGCGCGGAGAGCAGCGATGGGGGGGAAACATCCAGTGCTGAAGTTGCACAAGTCCGAGGTAAGCTTACACACGCGCTGAGATCTCTCCCCACCACCTCTACTCCGTGTTTTCTCTGCACACCCCCAGGCCCGGTGCACCAGGACGCGTCGATCGTTACCAGAATGGGTGCCTTGCACTCGGCGCCGGCGACACCACGGACCGTTGGGTGTGCCAGCCGACTGGAAGACGCGAGCCAGGTACCTGGGTCTGATGACCTCTACCCCTTCCGCAGCCACACACCCTGTGCCCTTCCGGTCTGCGAGGGAATCTCCAGGACCGCTTCATCCCCTCCGCTGCACGGATCCGCTGATCGCTGTGATCATTCGTCTTCCCAGGATCCATCGTCAGGCACGTCACCGTGCTAAGTTAGCTGAAGGTTACGTGCAGCACTCACGTTTCATGGTGCTCCTGTGACTCGACGATGTTTCTCGCAGATCAACACCGCGACCTGAAGGGTGGACGAGAGTTCCCCGAGCTGGTGTGCTTCACGCCGGGGGATAACGACACCAAGCGGCGGAAGATGGAGGACACTGAAGAGGGACTTGCAGTGTGAGCATGATCGAGAGGTGACCGCCCGCCACATCCAACGCGACGACGACCTCATCGTGTACGGACCACACTCCCTACGTATGCCGACCGACGACATGAAAAGTTCAGTAGGCTTTTTACTTTAAATGAATGGTTATTGTCATGGAGTAAAGAACAGAAACCGCTCTTTGCTAATAATTGGAATCTTTTCTGGGAGCAACCTAGGCTTTTTCGCGCTGATGGCCTACACCCCAGCAGAGTCGGAGCGGAACTCATTTCGGACAACATCTCCAGGACGCTAAGCACCATATGACTAGTAAGTCAAATCACAAATAACTGCCCTGATGACTTTTGTTAAACCCGCTTAAATGATAGAAGTACTTGAGCTGTCCAATCTATAAAGACTGTGTCTGGTCCCCGAATAGTGAGGTCAAAATATAAATTAATGCAGGATCTAGAAAAAATCTGATCGTGATTCAACCAGAACAATTTAAAATAAATGAACAAAAAAAATTTTTAAAGTTTGGGCTCCTAAACAATAGATCACTCACACCCAAAGCAGTTATTATAAATGAAATGATCACAGATAATAGTTTTGATGTACTCTGCGTGACTGAAACCTGGCTAAAACCAAATAATTATATTGGTCTAACTGAGTCTACTCCACCAAGCTACTATTACAAGCATGAGCCCCGTCAGACTGGCCGCGGCGGCGGTGTTGCAACAATATATAGTAATATTCTCAATGTTACTCAAAAGACAGGATACATGTTTAACTCATTCAAAATACTAATGCTCAATGTTACACTGTCATATATGCAAAATAAATCTATCGTATCTATTGCTCTGGCTACTGTGTATAGACCACCAAGGCCGTATACAGATTTCCTAAAAGAATTGCATGAATGTCCTCTCAGATCCTATGGTTACTGTTGATCAAAGCGCGAATTGCAGAGATTTTAATATTCACCGTTGAACATAAACAATGATGCATTAGGACTTAGTTTACTGACTAATAAAGCTCCTTTATGGAGCAAGGGCATAAATGTCACGGGCCCACTACATCGTTTTAATAATACGCTAGATTTAATTATATCGCAAGGAATTGATCTTACTGATAATGGTATTGTACCTCAAAGTGATGATGTTACTTACTATTTCCTTGTATCGTGCATGCTGCGTGTTACTAATATTAACTCTATGGCTCCGCGTTATCGTCCGGGCAGAACTATTGTTCCAGCCACCAAAGACAGATTCACAAATAACCTGCCTGATTTATCTCAACTGATCTGTGTACCAATAAGTACATATGAAATAGACGAAATAACTAGCAACATGGGCACTATCTTCTCTAATACCTTAGAAGCTGTTGCCCCCATCAAATTGAAACAGGTTAGAGAAAAACGTACTGCGCCAAAGTACAACAGTAATACCCATTCTCTCAAAAAAAAAAAACTCGTAGTCTTGAGCGCAAAATGGAGAAAAACTAACTTGGAAGTATTTAGAATTGCATGGAAAAACAGTATATCCAGCTATGGACAGGCTCTAAAAGCTGCCAGGGCAGAGCATATCCACAAACTCATATAAAATAACCAAAACAATCCTAGGTTTTTATTTAGCACAGTGGCTAGATTAACAAATAACCAGACGCCACCCGATCTAAAAATTCCCTCACAGTTTAATAGTAATGAATATGAATTTCTTCACTGATAAAATAGAAAACATCAGAAATACAATAACAAATTTAGATTCTACAGCGTATAATACTTTAGCTTCATTCATCGCACCAAAAGATAAAACTGCAGTGCTTTACAACTATAGGAAAGGAAGAGCTAAATAAACTTATCACTGCATCTAAACCAACAACTTGCCTGTTAGATCCTGTACCCACTAAAATATTGAAAGAGTTGTTACCTGTAGCAAAATAACCGCTTCTCAATATTATTAACTCAACATTGTCTTTAGGTCACATCCCAAAACCATTCAAGCTGGCGGTCATTAAGCCTCTTATTAAGAAACCACAACTAGTTCCTAGTGAACTGGCAAATTACAGACCTATCTCAAATCTTTCTTTTATGTCTAAATTTTTAGAAAAAGTTGGGTCTGCTCAATTGTGCTCCTTCCTGCAAAAAAAAATCTCTATGAAGAATTTCAGTCAGGTTTCAGGCCACACCATTGCACAGAAACTGCACTGTTAAAAATTACAAATGACTTGCTTCTTGCGTAAGACCAAGGCTGCATTTCATTGCTAGTTTTACTTGATCTTAGAGCTGCATTCGATACTATAGATCATGACATACTCATAGATCGATTACAAAACGATACAGGTATCCAAGGGCAGGCTTTAAGATGTTTAGATCCTACCTGTCCGATCGCTATCACTTTGTTCATTTAAATGGGGATCATCTCAATTATCACCAGTAAAATAAAATATGGAGTGCCACAAGGATCTGACCTAGGTCCTCTGCTATTTTCGATATAAATGTTGCCACTTGGTAATATTATTAGGAAATAAGGGATTAGTTTCCACTGTTATGCCGATAATACTCAACTATATATCTCAACAAGACCAGATGAAACTAATTATCTAAAGCTAACGGAGTGTGTTAAAAATTAAAAAGAATGGGTTTTTAACAAACTCCGTTAGCTTAGATAATTTAGAAGTTTCATTTGGGCTTGTTGAGATATATAGTTGAGTATCATCGTGTCACATAACAGTTTGACACTATTCCCGTACGTTCCTTACCTGACTTATTACCCTTTTCCACCTTCTTCTCTCCCCTCTTTCCTCCCCCCCCCTCTTCTTCCCCATTGACCTAATAACTTTCTATGCCCCCTCCATGTATTATACCCCACTTCGGCATACCCTACATCATTCATAAGACCCCAGAGATCACGTACTTTTGGACCAAAAGCCACACACCCCCAGCCGATTCACACCCCGACCCGACACCGAAAATCTCTGTGTGATTATCAAGGTTTGCAACTAGACGGATGCACGGTTTATGTCCTACAGTCAAACCAAATCTGGGGTTATATTACCGATATGAAACTGTCTTTTGAAAATCATATTCCACGGTTACAAAAACAGCATTCTTCCATCTTAGGAACATTGCCAAGCTACGAAACATGTTAACTTTTTCTGATGCAGAAAAGCTAGTTCATGCAGTCATGACCTCTAGACTGGACTATTGTAAAGCACTGCTAGCTGGTTGTCCTGCATCTTCAACAAACAAGCTACAGGTAGTCCAAAATGCATCGGCTAGAGTCCTTACCAGGTCAAGAAAAAATTATAATATTACCCCAATTTTACAGTCTCTACACTGGATACCTATTAAGTTCCGTACCAGTTACAAAATATTATTACTTGCCTATAAGGCCCTCCTTAATGGGTTAGCTCCTGCGTTCCTAACTAGTCTTCTACCACGTTACAATCCATCACGCTCTCTAAGGTCGCAAAATTCTGGACTTTTTGTAGTACCTAGGATATCAAAGTCCACTTAAGGAGGTAGAGCTTTTTCACATTTGACTCCCAAACTCTGGAATAGCCTTCCTGAAAACGATCGGGGTTCAGACACACTCTCTCTGTTTAGATCTAGATTAAAGACACATCTCTTCAAGATATGCCAAGCATTCAAATAATGCATCTCAAAATCTTTTACTGCAGTCATAATCTTTTACCGCAGTTATATCTAATCAAATGCACATCATTATTATTCTTTAGTTTGGGTTAAACAAATCACTTTTGCTTGGTTGGAACAGCAGCTATGCTAAATATGTCTCTATTTGTTTCTCTGTTTCTGCCACGGGATTAACATCCCGGGGTAACTAGGATTTACACAAGCTTCAGTCTGGATCCAGAACACCTGAGAAGAGATGATGCAAGCCCTCAGAGGACCTCAGATGATGCCAACCCTGAAACAACATACAGAACTACCACATTTTGCTATAAGTTGATTGCATCACATAATAATTGCTGTTAATATTATTCAACGTCTGTTTTATTACGTCTTATATTGATATTTCCGTACTGCTGGTTGTCTGGCCAGAGGAGAACTGGCCCCCTGTCTGAGCTTGGTTTCTCCCAAGGTTTTTTTTTTTCTCTATTTCTGTCACCGATGGAGTTGTGGTTCCTTGCCGCTGTCGCTTGGCTTTGCTTAGTTGGGGACACTTCATTTCCAGCGTTATCGTTGACATGATTGCAAAGATATTATTTCAACTGAGCTGGATGTTGACATCACTGAATTCAATGATGAACTGTCTTTAACTGAAAAATGAGTGTTTACTATTGTCATTTGCATTATTGAATATTTTCCTAATTAATGCTGTACAATTGATTTGACACAATCTGTATTGTTAAAAGCGCATATTTTAAATAAAGGTTGTACTTGACTTGACGTCCTAATATAGCCCATTATTATAGGTCGCATTCAATTAGAAGGCTAGTAACGTACATTAACGTCTAATAGATGGAGAATATGTGGTCTAGGCTATAACACAACGGCTACATTTGGGGCTGTCAGTGAAAAATCTACATAGAGCTTCTAATAATTACCCGCCCAAGAATAGAATAGTCATCACAAATGAGGGACCGCTATTAAGCGAGATGACCATATATGTTAATAGACCACCAACAATGGGGCAACCCATACATTACAGCTTATTAAGAAAAATAACATTTTTAAACCCGTCAATCTGGAATCTTAAGACCCCCCAATATCAAAATGATATAAATCACAAATAATTAAGACAAAATAAAAATGTTATCAAATACAATACACAAATATATAAATATTATGATAAAAAAATCTGGAGTTTTTTTTAAGATAATAAAAATATAAAAATGAAAAAAGTCTAATACAAATCAAGAGCATGTTATTACATTTAACATTAAAACATTACGGATAAATTACAACATAAAAAAAAAGATGAACCCTTTTGTTGGCTTACTTTAACAAATAAAACAACCAACAGTGAACAAAGGAAATTATTAATTATTGGTTTTATTTCTTGTTTAAAATGCCTCCCAACTGCATTCCTCAGATCCAACTGGGTTGCTGCCAGGAAGTTGGTCATCACAGTATCTGCCAAATAAGAAAGAAAAAAAAAAGCACAAGAAAAGCTTGACATAATTTTTTACACTAATTGTGACATGGAGTCATTCTCTTTTTCTTGGATGCCAACTAAAAACAAAAACGAGATATATAGTGTATCACCATTCAGTGTGTTAAAAAAGACAATCTCTCTGGTAAATGTTGTGTGTTTTATACACATACCTCTGATGACCGAGAACAGTACAGTCTTTTCAAATGCCTCTTTCTGCAACGGACCACCCCCCTTCATGTTGAATTTGGACATGAGGGAATTTTTTTAAAACCCTAAAATATAATACAGATTGAGGTGGTTAACAATTGCGGACAAAGTTTGACATTTCAAAATGACCAGTAAAGGAATAATTTTTTTAATTTCTGATTTGCGTTGTAACATTGAGTATTGACACCACAATGATTAATGTGGCAAGTGTGTTGATTTTTACTTGCCCGCCAGCTTATCTTTTGCACTGGTTCTCACGAGGTTCTTCCTCAATCTGCACACCCTCCCGAATAAACATGCAGTTATCAGGCGGGTAGTATTATATGCATCCGTGTACACGTGTTTACCAACCTTAAAAACTGATGCCCAGTGACCTGCAAGTTTTTTCATCCCCTAGCTTCCTTTTTAAATCTCTTTTATTCCAACAGATTAAGTTTTTCAAGATTTGTTTTTAAGTCACCCACAATCTTTCTCTGCCTCCAAAATTATCTGGCACAACAGACTTCATAACAACACAGTGATGAGTGCTGCTGATTTTAAAAAGTAGCCCCAGTACACAATCAGCTTGGAACCTCAAAATGTACATGTAATAATAAATTCACCCCCTACCGTTTTAACATTATGTTTTCTGGGTACTGTTAAGTGTTAGGCTGCATTGCCACATCTGAGCTATTTGCACTATTATTTGTATCCTTAAGCTTTACTATCAATTTGGAAGTTTAAAAATAAATCTTACTGTACTTGTACAATGACAAAATATTCTATTCAATTAGCTCATGCTCTCTCTGTATCTAACAAGCCATTGTTCAGTCATAAATTCAATATAATAATTAAAATAAATGATGGACTTTGTCAAAGGTGAGAGCTTTAGTGAGGAAATGTTGTTTTGAATAGGGTTTTTTTATTTTTTACCATTGCTCCGGATCTTTTCCAGATGTTGAAACTCCTCCTCAGTTTCTCCAATTCTTCTGAGTGTGTTCACTGTATAAATTAATATGGATTAATCTTTGTCAAAGCTGTGTTTGTTCTGTTCTTTGCTCTTCTTTTTTACTTATTCTTCATTTTAAAATCGATTGAGTTTGCAAACACAATACAAATGATAAAACTTTTACTCTATTCAAAAATTGAGCAAAATTAACCCTCCCTGAACAACACATGCGTGCACGAAAACAGAAACCGGGGCCTAGTCACGAGTCACTATCAACTATGATTCTGATCCTTCACTAAAATGTCACTGTTCCTAAACATGATAACAAATAATAGTTAAATAATGAACACGTCAAAACGAAAACACAGATACTTACAAGACCAAGTAGGAATGTCCTTCATCGTTTGTTGTTTGCCCGCTGCTCTCCGACAAGTAAACTTAGTGCTAGCTCATGTAAAAAAAAAATTCAAAACACAACACTGACCTCTAAACTCTCATGTCTCGTGTTGCCAGTAGTCATGTCTCAGTAAGGCTACAATTGCCATCTAGCGGTTGAGAATTGTAATTGCATTTTTATTTATAAAATGAAAGACACGGCTCCCCCCGCCCCTCAATCCGCCAGCATCAAGTAATATAGATAATGTGTGATGTAAACATAAACAGCCCCCCTGAGGGAGCGCGGACATCATATGCAAGTAAACTTTTGAAACATTTAAATTAGCATTATTTTTGGCATAATAAATAATGCTATATTTAATAATCACGCTTTTACATGATTGTAAAGCGCTTTGGGTGTACAACAATACACAATAAAGCGCTATATAAATGCATAATTCATTCATTAGCAATGCTGTAAAATAATTAAATAAAATATAAAATAATGCTAATTTAAATGATTCAAAAGTTTACTTGCATTTGATAAGAAGCTGCGTGGGCGAAAATTACATGTAAACAATTTTAAGGCTATTTTGGCTATGCTCATCGCTGGTCTGATTACTGGTATAGGGCTATAGCCAAACCGTTCAAATTAAACCACAGATTGCCTCGATTTCGCCAGGTGGGCTAAAAGCAGACTACACGTTACAGTGATTAATGTCAGACTTTCAGAATCCTTCTTCACTTGAATTAAGATTAGGCCTATAATAATTTAATTGTAAAGCACAACCACCTCAAAATCGGACTTTAGCAGCTCTTTTTACTTTGAGATCGTTCTGAGTTAAATACAGATGTAAAATCATAAGATATAGTTTAATAGCTATGATACTGTTTTTGAAATCAAATCTTTGCATAGCTATGACAGGAAACACTGGCATCTAACAATGCCTTGAAAAAAAACAGTTAATCTTAAAAAATTAAATAAAATAAAAGAATATACATAAACCAAAATAGGAAATAAAACAGTTATTGAATAAGCATGTGTCCTATTATGTGTCCTCAACTCCTGAAACATTGGTGTCTCAGATTACAGTTACATTTATTTTGTAATTAAATTACGTAATGTAGTTACATGTAACTAGTTACTCCCCAACATTGGTCAGGTCTGATGATAAAAGCCCACGCATGGGCGGCTGGATTTTTCAAGTGTTGTAATGGAAATGGCAGATGAGGGACGAAACAGGGACGTTCGCAAACTGGCTCCGACGAATGTCCTCAGAGAGAGAGAGAGCATAACACAGAGAGCATAACACAGAGAGCATAACACAAAGCAACCGGACACCCGAGCATGCGGACCGCAGATGAGTCCGGATGCGGGAACGGACCATTAAAAAGTTAAAAAAACATTCCTCAGGACTTCATTTATGGTTTTGTCTTCCTCGGACATGGTCAAACATCTGAACAAACATCATATGTCATCCCCGGAGCTCAAAAGTTGATGGCGGAATTTCACGCGCGCCGATTTTCGCATATGGAAATTATGATGATGTCAGAGGTCACATATGGATATGATTATGAGGAACTACTGCTTAATAATCAGTACTACAAACCATGTCTTGATTTAAACTTGATAAAATTATTGTTTAATCATTAAAGATAATCAGAGCACATTTAACCATCATAAGAAGCATTAAATGAGATTGAATTATCCATTAATATGTAAAATTTCAACTTGTACAAGACATGGTTTGTAGTACCATGCCGCTTATGGGATGCGGGAGTGCTGGATGATTACTAACGTACAGCAGGGTATATCAGAGTAAAGAGGTTAGGAGAACGTTCAGGGATACATGTTGTCCCCAGAATGTTCTGGGAACCAAACATTGTTAACTGGGAATGTGAGAAGACTTTCAGTCTGATGAACCTGAACAAGTGTAAAATGAGAAGCAAGTTAACTGACTCTCACCTAATATCCTGACTCTGTCATTAAGTCAGCTACAGCCCAATTTTTAAAACATTTGAAAAATAAGGACCGGTTTCATGTCTCTCATTAGATCACTGATTTTGCAAGCATATGGCTGTGTTGCTTTTATCTTGAATAACTGTAGGCATTGAACTCTATTGTACTATAAATGGGAGTATTTCTACATTTTCATTGTACCATAAGTTTAATTGAACTATAAAACTATTAATTTTTAAATATTATGAACTCATGAATGATGGGAACCATGAAAACTTTAATTTTGATTTAATAAAGTTTGGTATAATGCAGTGTGTATTTTCGACCCATGGCCCTCAATCAAGTTTGGTTTTTGGCCTTTCATAGGAAAAAGTTTGGGCACCTCTGATCTATATGAACAGCATAAAAAGTCTTAAAGGGGACATAACACACACAGTTTCTGCCAATCTCATGTTAATCATGAGTACCTTGCATTCTTTATATCTCTGAAGAGTCTTTAGATTTATCAGATTTATAAAAGACAGATACAGCTTTATGCTTCTCTCCCAAAACAGTGGAGCTCCTGGAGGCGTGCTGTGGGCGGAGCTAAAGAGTCACAAGCATGCGAAGATCGTCTGTAACCTGTGACATCGACATAAATAAAACAGGAACAAAAATGTATTTACTTAAATTTTATTAAAATTGTTGTTATGAGCCAATAAGTAATTTGTTGGTTGTTTCCATTCTGCCCTCTTGTGTTCTCTCTGTGTATGTGGGCAGTTCCTTGATATAATTTGCTGGAGGCTGCGATTGGTTCTCCTCCTCACCTGACTCAGATATAAGGACTGCCCCAAACACTCAATCTGGGCCATGATTGTGCCATCGTGTGCGACTCTGTAGTTTGCCTTTGTGCCTTGCCTTCGTTGTTCGTTTAAGTCTTTGAGTGTCTTACCAGAGAGATAGTCTGTGGGTACTTAAGATTGTGAGTGTGATTGTAATTCTGTTATAGTTCTGTGATATATTTTTGTTTCTATTCTGTGATATTCCTTGTTAACTTGACCCACGCCTGATTGACTACGATTTTGGATTTCGATTGTGAATTGTTGGCTGTTAACTTGTACAGTATATATCTTTTGTAAATATTTTGTAAATAAGTTTTGACAAGTGGAGGGATGTAGGGGGTTCAACGCCATTTTATTTTGAAATCTCTTTTCACATTGTTTTTGGTTTAGGGAGTCGGGTAAGTTGAAACTGTATTTTTGTTTTCTTTAATTTTGATTTAGTGAGTGTTAAAAATTTAATTTTTGTTTGCTATTTTGGCCTTGTCTGCCCCTGACGCTAAACCCTTATTTGTAAATAAATTCTTGTTATTCAACATCTCTCTGGTAGTGGAATGTCCTTTTCTGTACGGTTAACCCTAGCTGGTCTACATTGTTTTTATAAAAACCCATTAGTCACCACCAGACATGACCACGGAACAAACAAACACACTTGCACAACTCCGTTGCTGCATCCACTGTTCCCTGAACGCTGGGTTCTTCGGGAAGCTGAACAAAGTTATCTTTCCCTCAAACCCAAAAACACACTTCCTTAGTGACATTGTTGATTTTGTGGTCTAAAAACAAAATGACAAATCCTTCTCGAGCAAGTCTTGTGCAGTGCTGCCGACGACTTCCGTAACCCGAATGCAGCACATTGATGGGCTGCTCTTGCTCTCGCTCTCGCTCTGGGGAGCGTTTCTCAAAAGCATTGTTAGCTAACTATGGTGTTAAGTTCCACTGGTAACAATGAACATTATTTGCTTTTGGGAAATGCACCCCTAGTTGACGTGTGTGCGCACTCTTCTGGGAGAAGTGTCCATACAAGGAATTTCACCCTTCATGACGTCTTGCAGGGCTATACTCGAAAAAAAAAAAAACTTTCTGCAACTTTTATGAACCCTGAAGGAGTGTATTTGTCACAGAAATACTGTCATACGTCCAACTCATTAAAAAAACAAAAAAATTTGGATGCAATGAAATGGCAGTAGACCTCCCCTTTAACAAATTTAAGTCCACGTCAGTTTATAGTTGTCATTTCCTTTTGTAAGTATTAGGGATGCACCGATACCACTTTTTCCAGTACTCGCCCGATACCGATACTTTAAAGGGGTTATATGATGCGATTTCAAGTTTTCCTTTCTCTTTGGAGTATTACAAGCTGATTGTGCATAGATAAGATCCCTGAAGTTGCAAAGACTAAAGTCTCAAAACCAAAGAAATATTCTTTATCAAAGTTAAGACTCTGCCACACCCCCTAAAACGGCTGGTTCTAACACACCCCCACATATCTACATAACTATGTGGGAAGATTTGCATAACACCGCCAAAATGTGCACGCAAAGAAAGAAGGTGCGGTTTCAGTAACCACAGTTAGTGTTGAAACAGCATGTCAGAGAGACGCTGTGTGTTTCTAGGCGAAAGCAAAAGCACTTTATTTGGCCTTCCGAAAGTAGATGCATTTAGGAATCTTTAAGATTACTTACATTAGAACAGCAATGCATTTTATGGACGATTGTTTCGTGAACCTAGGAGAGGAGGTAATTCTGACTTTGCTATGACAATCTGGCGCTTCTGAATCAGCTACTGTTTTGTTATTAGTTTCAGTATTTGCTATTGACTGTTCAAATGCGGGGTTTTGCGCATAGTGTGTGTGGTCTGTTTGTGTGTGTGTGTGGGTGTGAGAGAAGAGAGGAGAGAGGACAGCGTCAACATCAAAGTGGAGTCAAACTCTCTGTAACCGAGATTGGGTTACTGCATCATTACTGGTGTCTGTTCCCCTTTCGGGCTTGAACGGATGGTAAAACGAATGACATTATTTACTACTTATTTTGAAAGATTAAGCTTGTGATTATGGTAAGGGGCGTTACATTTCCTACAAGTGCTTGCGGTGTTTGGCCAATCACAATGCACTGGGTCAGCTGGCCAATCAGAGCAGACTGTGCTTGTTGGAAGGACTTTGTAGAAAATGAAGCGTTTGAGAGATGCAGGGCATAGATGACCTACAATAATGTACAGTATTTGAAAAATAATGTGTTTTTTTAACATTAAAGCATGTAAACATATTCTGTTACACCAAATACACAAAATAATGATCTTTAAAAAAGCATCATATGACCCCTTTAATTTTTGGTACTTGCCGATAGAGTACCGATACAAATATTTTTATTGCATTTGTAAATTTTTTAAACATTGGGTACAGAAACAAAAAGAGTATGTATAACGTTAGTTGGTTAACTTAATTTATCAAACAGATACATTCAAATAAAAATGTATTCAGACACCTTCAACATTTCTCACATTATCACAGTTTATTCGCTATAGTTTAGAAAATGGTAATAAAATATGACAATAACAAATTCATCTTGATAATGTTAGATAACTTTGATAGAAAGGTATGTAATAGATTACAACCAAGAAAGGTATGTAATAGATTACAATACAAAAATTAGCTGTTAGTATGACAGTATTTACACAACTATCAATACTTAGTCAGGCAGCCCTTAGCCTTAATGACAGCCTGTAGTCTCCTGATCATGCTGTCATCCAGCTTCATGAAAACAATCAATTTCAATGTTTTTTCCCAAAACTCGGCCGAAATTCATTTTTGGTCCCAAAATTTGTATCAGTTTTATGGTAGTCCACTGGATGAAGAAATTTTTGTGGGTATGATTTGTCATCGGCTTACTTATTGTTTGCCGTAATCACTATATAAACGGACTAAGTGGCCTGCACCCACTAGATAAAATATAATTGAATAATTTTTTTGTTTTTTTTTGGGGTTTTGGGGGGGGACTGTATATCTTGGTATTTTACACTACTTATGCCCATTAAAGTTGTTACTTTCACTGTTAATGTTTTTGCTATGTGCTACATCATTTTTCATTTAATAGCATTAGAGCTGCTCCATTGCAGCGGCTTAGTACTGTAATCACGTGATTTGCTGTAATAATGCAGGGAACCACTCTCTATAAATCTCCTAACTGTGATATTTTCAGAAGTAGAAGTCGCGTTTTTTCATCTGAAACGTGCTGCGATTTATATTCCAAAGCCACTCATATAATGCACTCAAGCAACCAAAACACACACAACGCGTGCACGTATTTGTACTGGTGCAGAATGAGAGGACAGTAGTACAGTCTAGCGCATTTCACACAGGCTGTTAGTTTCACTTTAACCAGAAAGTCGTGTATGCCTAAGGTTAAAAAATAAATGACATTTATAGTGAATGCCCTATAAATGGTCTTATTTTTACGATTTAATTTTAATCCAAATGATGCGTGTGCTAAGTGAGTGAACATCAAAGATCACACAAAAGTGCACATGCTCTCTATCTCCCTACCGTTAAGTAACTTGTGTATTGTTTTACTTACTTGTTTTTGACTTATCCGACCGAACTACAGACTTTCCAGTGAGGTCTGTGAGAAAGGTATATTCACTTGACAAACTTGCGCATCTGCACCACCGCCGCGCGCTCAATCCACTCAGCGTGCTTTGTTTATCAGCTCGCTCACATCAGATATACAGGCGTTAATACTGAATGTTTAACGTTATATTCATTGCATACATATACTTCGTAGTAGACATCCTTAACTCCATTCTGCTGTCTGTTGTTCTGTTGTCTGTTTCTTTGTCTGAATATGGTGCTTATCACATGCTGTGTGGTACCGAGTACAGGAGCTCAGTATCAGGCCCGATACCAATACCAGTATCGGTATCGGTGCATCCCTAGTAAGTATTTTTCTAGATGTTATCCATGTTTTATTTATCAATGACATGCAAGAAAACAACCAAATAAAGGATTTCAAGAGAAAAAAAAGCTATTCACTTCCTTCCTGTCACATGAGGCTGTCAAGTTCCTACCCCTACTTCCAGGAAGCATGGTGAAGGCAAACCCATTTTTTGTTGACATTTATATATCTACATAATCATGATGGTCTCTAGAATCATCCAAACAAAACAAATCTTCCAGGAGATCTATAGTTTTTTGTATACTTAGTCAAAAGACTTGTAAGTACATATCATGGGGAAATGGGGTATACTGTGTTAATAGGTTAATAAATCAAGGTTATTGGTCTTGTTTTCTGCTTTTTGCTTTCATAATATCCCACCTAAAACATAACTAACATCTATGGGGGGGGGGGGATTTCCAGTTTTCAAGTGACTGCAGCAGTTTACAAACTTCTGTCAGTCACACAAAAGGAAGAATGGAAAGATAAAGAGCTATCGCATGAGATTAATTGCTGTAGATGAACTTTTTCTCCCTTTTATGACATTATGTAAGGGTCAAAATGTTGAGGCCCCTTCAGCCAGTTTGGATGCATTTCATTCTAATTGGTCAAGAACCCTAATTCTTTTTATGACTAGTTATCACGTAATCAAGGCTCAGATCCAACTGCGAGTGAAGAAAACAGTTTATTGGGAATTCACAGTATGTGGAAACAAACAGGAGATCCCGAATCCGAGAGAGACAGCCAAGCTCGTAGAAATCCAGTCCAAGAGCAGAAGTCAGGCCAATGGGAAACAAAAGGCCAAGCAGGACCGGAACACATTAGGATTCTAGGAGAGAACAAACAGTGGTGAGCGAGACAATGAACTGACAAAGGACCGTGAAACAGTGAGCCAGATAAAGGCAGCCCAGATAGGCTTCAGGTGAACCCTGATTAGGAGGTGGGGTTGCCAGACGCAACACACACACACACAGACAGACAGGAATGAGCACACCGACCCACGAACCGTGACACTAGTAGCTTATGATTCCATTATAATGTTGAAATTCAGACAAGTAATGGGTTTACATTTACATTATTATATGAAATCACCTACTTCAGTCATACAGCCATTGAATACTAGGGGCCTAAAAAAATTTGTAATTTTCTTTCAGGTATACCTTTTTTATTATACAGATGTAATATTTTCTTCATTCTGTTTATTTTTATTTATTTATTTTCATTTAACTAACTCACCTCTAAGAATGAAAATACCTGCATGTTCAATAAACAAACAATCATGGGTGTAGCCTACACATGATAATTATTTAAATAATCATATATTTTAAAAAGAATATCATTAATTTATGAATATCAGGTACTTTTGTCAGGGTTAATCCATTTGACCCAATCAACATGTGCCTATTCATAAAATATGTGCAATATTACATGTTTACATCACAAAGTATAGTATGCAAATATTTTTATGTAAATTTATAAAACTACTTGTACCTTCACTGCAGTACTACTTGTAGGCTACTTATACTAAAACTGCTTACTTAAGGGAAAGTTCACCCAAAAATGGACCTTTGTGTTTTTGTGCAGCATTTATTGGTCACCCTCAAGTTGCACACCTATGTATGTATTCTTCTTCTGTGAGCCCACAAGAAGATAGTTTGCAGAATGTGTTAACCAAACGTTAAAATGGGCGTAATTTTTCTTTCAGGTACCCTTTTTATTATATAGAGTAATAATTGTCTTAATTCTATTATTTATTTATTATTTCATTAACTTTTTGATACACAATACCCTGTTGGGGCAACTTAATGGCTGCACTTTGTTCTCCACTATGTTCCACCACTTTAAGACAAACGGATTTGTTGTGTTTTCATATTCAAGAGATAATAAGCTAGATGCAACTTTTTTGGGTTTGCATCGAATGTTCTTCAACTTTTATGCATGATAAATTTGTTTATGAATAAAGATTAATCTGTTGAAAGCAGTCATTTTGAGTTATATGTGAAATGCTCTCCTCCTATTCAAATTTGACATTGAAGGGGTGAATGCATTATGCAACATATTTGCCCACCGGCAACTATAGTTGCAGCACATTCAAATACGATTTTCAAGAAAAAAAGAAAAAAAACCTTGGGAAAATAAATGCAGAACATGTTCACATAGGACACTATTAACATGATTATATGCATGAAACCATTCAGAAAAAAATTGTGATATATGCATGAAACCATTCAGAAAAATTTGACTATAAAGCCTGTATGTGGCAGCCTTGAGCAGCTTGTGATAATAAGATATAATAGCATTTATCTGGTAATTATTCAGAATGCTTAGTTATCTACTTCTCAGGGATTACTGAGAAATGTCCCTTCCTTGAAAGGGAAATTAATTTTCTCTAATGCTTTAGAGACTGGTTGTATTTTGTATTCACAATGAGAATTCACAGCACATTGTCACCAGCACATAAATTTGTTGTTGAATTTTACGACAAATTACAGAAACTAATTATGAATGTGGTTAAATAACTAAAACAGGCCTACGTCTTCTTCCTTATCATTGACAAGAAAAGTGATTTTTGTTAAAAATAACACTGATTGTATTTTTTTTTCTAAATAAAAACTAATTTAAATATGTATTTGTAATTTCTGACTTCAGAGGGAATGTATGAACACATTTAGAGTGTAAGCCGCTTTGCATAAGATTGTCTGCCAAATGTAAAATATGAAGGCGTTTTGGTAGGATTTATGTAAAACAAAAATGGATATTAAAAAAATCTAAGGTGTGAGTGTGATGCATTTTAAAATCATGTCCTGCTACTGTACGCAGACAGTTGGGCCCGCCTTTAACAACAATCGTCGGCCACTAGACGGCAGTATTTATCCACCACTGAACCCTCCCGAACGCTCATTTGTTTCAGTTTCGTTTCAATTTTGTACTTCCTCTTTTAGCTTGTCCTTTAGTGGCAAGTTGGGTGTGTTTGTGCAACCAATTCGAGTTAAAATACAGAAGAAAGGTGCAAAAAGCTGTACTTTGTATGAAAATGTTGCTTTTCAGATATTCGACGGCCGTCATCTGCGCCGTGTTCATCGCCACAGGAGCTGTTTTAGGTAACTTATGTATCGTTATTATCTTCTCGAAGATAGCGCGGCATTCGTTCTTGGTTAATTTGAAGCCGTTTAGTTCTAAATATATTATAGTGTTGTAGCCTACTTTACAATACCAACTGATTGGGGTGTGTTTTAGATAATTATATTCTCGACAGACTCTGTTGTGGCCTAGTTTCTCGCATTATAAGTTATTAGCTTCAGTCCCACGGCCTACTTGGAAAGGGCGTGTAACGTTCGTCCGATTCAGATACCATGGTTTCTTTAATATATGTAATGGTAGTAGTCATCAATTTTTAACTGTGATATTTACTATGTACTATGTATTCCATGTACATTACATATTTAGATATCTTACTATGGCCAGATATGGTACATTATGGGCTAGTTTTAGGGACTTTCCCTGACGTGCTATCCAGAAACTACCATATCGACAGAAATTTGCTCTTTGAATGTTGACTAACATATTCTTTCATATTTTATTAGGTCAAGTTGAGGAGAAAGCAGAGTTGGGTGGTACAGTGTCTTTTAGTCCAGCCAAAATAGATCCGCCTGTCAACAGCATTATATGGAAACACAGAAGCAGTGAAGCTGTTGTCAAGGCGATTGAATGGGATGATGATGGTTTTAACATCCCGAATCAGAGATTCAAACACATCACTACTCTTAATGAGAAAACTGGAAAAATCACTATAACTAATTTAACTATCAATCATACTGGACGTTATACTATTGACATCAACAGTAAAGAGCAGGCACAATTTTTCATCTTGACTATTATGGGTGAGTTGATAATTATTATGTTTATAAATATTAATTCTGTTAAATATCCTCATATTATTAATTTGGTTTTTACTTGCTCACATAAAAAAAAAAACAGGGCCATGATACAGCAATTGGATTAGATTGTAATACCATGGCACTTTGTTATGTGCAATTGTATTTACATGCTACTACAAGGTACTCCCAGGAATACCATGGTAATACCATGGTAGATGCTCAAAAACACTGTAAAAAAAGATATTCACTATTTCTGTGGTTTTCTGGTAAATCCATAATTTTTCTTCATGTCTGTGCTGGGTCTTAGTTAAGCGCCCCACAAAAGTCACAAAAGTGACACAAATGAAACATTTCCTTTAAAGGGTGATTTTGCATGCATAAATAGATTTATATATAGATTATATATAATATATATATACGGGTGTGGAAAAGGTTTTGCCCCCCTTCCTGTTTTAAAAAAAACAAGTTGCATATTTGTCAACTTAAAAAAAGATCAGATCTCAAACAAGTTTTATAACACAAAGTATGCAAGTAAATACAAAATGCAGTTTTTAAATTATGATTTCATTTTTTAAGGGGAAAAAGCTGTCCAAACCTACGTGGCTCTACGTGAAAAATTAATTGCCCCCCTCCTGTAAAATCATGAAAGAACTGCAATTAACCAAATTATTTTAGAAAGCTGAGTTAAATTACACTAGCCACACCCAGGCCTGATTACTGCCAGACCTGTTGAATCAAGAAATCATTTAAATAGAACCTGTCTGACAAAGTGAAGCATGCTTAAAGAGCAACACATCATGTCGCGATCTAAAGAAATTCAAGAACAGATGAGAATAAAAACAGTTGACATGTATCAGCCATTTCTAAGGCTTTGGGACTCCAGCGAACAACGGTCAGAGCCATTATCCACAAATTAATAAAACTTGGAACAATGGTGAACTTTCCCAGGAGTTGCCAGCCAACCAAAATTACTCCAAGAGCACAACGACGACTCATCCAAGAGGTCATAAAAGAACCCAGAACAACATCTAAAGAACTGCAGGCCTCACTTGCCTCAATTAAGGTCAGTGTTCATGATTCAACAATAAGAAAGAGACTGGGCAAAAATGGCATCATGGGAGAGTTCCAAGGCAAAAGCCACTGCCGACCAAAAAGAACACAAATGCTCGTCTCACATTTGCAAAAAAATTATCTTGATTATCCCCAAGACTTTTGGGCAAATATTCAGGGGACTGATGAGACAAAAGTTGAACTTTTGGAAGGTGTGTGCCGTTACATCTGGCGTAAAACCAACACAGCATTTCATAAAAAGACATCATACCAACAGTCAAACATAGTGGTGGTAGTGTGATGATCTGGGGCTGCTTTGCAGCTTCAGGACTTGGACGACTTGCCATAATTGACGGAACCATGAATTCGGCACTCTATCAGAAAATCCTGAAGGAGAATGTCCGGCCATCAGGTTGTGACCTCAAGCTCAAGCGCACTTGTGTTATGTTTTGGGGGGCGCAGGCCAATGACAATGATCCAAAACTCACCAGCAAGTTCACCTCTGAATGGCTCAAAAAAAACTAAATTAAGGTTTTGGAGTGGGCAAATCAAAGTCCGGACTTAAATCCGAATGAGATGCTTAAACAGTCCATTCATGCTCGAAAAACCTCCAATGTGGCTGAATTAAAACAATTCTGCAAAGAAGAGTGGGGCAAAATTCCTGTGAAAGACTCATTGCCAGCTATCGCAAACACTTGATTGCAGTTGTTGCTGCAAAGCGTGGCACAACCAGTTATTAGGTATGGGGCAATACTTTTTCACGTAGGGCCAGATAGGTTTGAACAGCTTTTTTCCCTTAAATGAAATCATAATTTAAAAACTGCATTTAGTATTTACTTGCATTATCTTTGTGTAATATTAAAATTGGTTTGATGATCTGAATCTTTTAAGTGTGCAAAAAATAAAAAATATGTAAAAAAACCGGAGGGGGGCAAAAACTTGTTCACACAATGTTTATATATATATCATATATATATATAATATATATTTATACTATATATATACTATATATTCTTCCCAAGAGCTGGGTAGATTACTTACAAATTGTAGTGTGTTACTGATTTCAAATTACATGACAAAAAATGTAGTTAGTAATGTAATCTATTACACATTTTAGGTAATATAATCAAACTAATTTTTGATTACTTTTAGATTACTTCTGACCAAACTTGTTTATCACATCGACTTAAATAGGATAATCTTGTACCATATGGTTATAAAAATGCAAAGAAAAAGAAAATATATGACATTTATTGTTATTAACAAAATGAAGTGCACTAAACATTACATTATGTCATTGTTTCCCAAACGGGGTCGTGAAGGAACTGCAGGGGGTTCGCAAGTTTAATGAAAATCTAATAATTAAATCATAAAAATGGAAAATTAAAATAAATCATTTTAAAATAACTACAATCAAAATAAAACACTTTCATGTGACCATTAACCAATGTCAGATAACCGTGAACATGCAAATGTGATGCTTAATTATTAAAATATTTATTTTAAAAACTCAGGGGGACTTCAAGTAAATATATTAGGTGAAAGAGATTCATTCAATAACAAAACACCTATAAGTTTCTATGAGACATACATTGTTGGGAAGGTTACTTTGGAAATGTAAAAGGTTAAATTGCAAGTTACCCTATTTAAAATGTAATAAATACTCCACTATTTCAATTAATTAAGGTAATGTAACTGATTACATTTGATTACTTTTTGGTTACTTTTCTAAATTTCTAATGTTTTTCAACTGTTAATCATTTTCAGACATTTAAACCAGGCAGGGTTAACCTTACAGAACTCAACACTGATTACTGTCAGACATTCAAAACACTTCATGACTTGAATTACTATTACCATAGGGGAATTTTAAGCACCGCCACACAAAACTCAGGCTTTAGCACCTCTTTTTACTTTGAGATCTTTCTGAGGTTAAATACAGATTTAATATCATAACAATAAATAGTTTAATAGCTTTATACAGTTTTTGAAATCAAATCTTTGCATAGCTATAACACTGACATCTAACAATGCCTTGGAAAAAAACAACAACAGTTAATTAAAAAAATAAAGCATATACACAAGCCCAAATAGGAAATAAAACAGCTATTGAATAAGCATGTGTCCTAAACTGAAACATTGGTGTCACTTATTTTACAGCAGTCAATGCAAATTGGGAAAGAAATCAGTTAAATCTGTATGTGGGAGTGTGTGTGTGGAAAAAAAATCAGATGTAACCCCCTTTGTAATCATTGACATTTTCATAAGTAACTGTAATTCAAACATTTTTTCTCAGTAACTGTAACTGATTACAGTTACATTTAATTTGTAATTAAATTATGTGATGCCTTTTACCAGGTACCTAGTTTATCACCCAACATGGCAGCATGCACAACTGGTTTTGCTCTTGATTGGCCTAACCAATCTCATTGGCATTTTAACTTGCATGAAGGTTGCTGGACTTTCAAAATGTATTTCTGTCGTTTTGCCGAGGTGAGTGATACTCAATTATTACCCAGCCGCCCATTGCCTAACAAACACAATCTGATATTATGTTAGACAATGCATCTAGAACAATTATGATATTATTGTAGACAATGCATATAGCACACCCTGAGTACCACAGTATTACTTTCTGATACCACTATTGTACCATAGTACTGTCATGACTCTTTTTGCAAGGCTGTTGTAGTTGAGTTTGATTTCATTTTGTTTTCTCAGTGTATTGGAAGTTCATATGTTTTTTCATTATTTCTTTCACAGAGCGGGTCCACAAACCTGTGATAGAAATAGAGAAGAGCAGTAACGCTGATGTTGTGTATTTAAGATGTGGGCACAGTGAAACTATCATCTGGAAGAATTCTACTGGAGAAACACTGAAGGGCACAAAGAACCATGTGCCAGGAGAGACCATCACAGTCAAAAACACAAGAAATCCAGACAACTATTACACATGCACACTCAAGAATGCTGTGAGTGAGGAGATCAGTGATCCGGTCTTTGAGAGAGATCTGTTTATTGGTAAGACAGTGAATTACTTCAGCATTAAATACCAAAGAAGAAAATCAGAGTCAGATCATTTTGTATGTTTAGGTGGTGCTGAGATGCTATTTTCTATTTAGAAATTGTATTTACATTCAACAAATATTTGGACAATTGTCACACCAAAAATATATGAATGTCATTGTCTTAGAGAGCAAAACATTGAAGCAAATGTTATTTATTTGAAGGAAACAGAGCACAAGCTTATTTTAACAGCAGTACATTTAACAAAAAATATTTTGGTAGGAGTTCTTGCAGTCTGATGTAATTTATTTACCTTTCCCACTAAAATAGCAGTGAAATTCATACATTTTTTTCACTGTGACTTAAGTGTCCAAATACGTTACCACTGTATAGACATGGATTGTGAAGTTGTCATTATATCCAAGAATAGAGTCATGTGGTTGGAAGGGATGGAGTGCAATATAAGTGGGATTTTTTTTAACTTGCTGCACAGGAAAGTCATTTCAGAGATTTTTGATCAAGATTACAGAGATAAACATTATTAGTTTCATTATTTGTAATAAAACACAGTATTGTTGTACAGTAAGAGTAGATGCATTAAAATTCATTGAAAAGTAAATGGGGTCAAATTTGATATATGTTGGCATAATCATCTGAGAGCCTTAATTATTAAGCCTCAGACATTTGGGGTTCTGTGGTTGTTGATACTTTTAACCAAGAAATCAGTAAGTTATTAGATGTATTATGTTTTCTAGCAGTGCATTTGTTTTATGAAGCCAATGTTCTCTTTCTTAAGAATCAAATGCAGGACATATCGTGGGGATTATAATTGGTGCCCTCCTCCTCCTCCTCCTCCTCATCTTTATCATCTTCCTTTGTGTCTATCTATTTATGGAGTCCTTTCACAGTAGGTTTCCTATTATAATTATATAATTTAACATTTTGTACTATTTTTTTTTTAAGTAGTATTAATTATGGTTTGTGTCCATGAATTCCACTATTATCTCCAACCTCTATGTAGACATTAGTGTTATTGTTGTGGCAACAGATTATTATTTAAAATTTATGTTAAGTTTATTAAGCATGTGTTCGTCTTTAATTTTAGCCTGTTTTACTAATTACATTCTTTAGAAACTTTAACACTGTGTGTTGGATAATATTGTGTAATGCTAAAAAATGTGATCATAGCAAAGTGTACATTCAACAACAGTTGTATTTTAATCTGATAATTGATCAGTTTGTAATTAAATATATATCTTTTTTTTCTCTACACCAGAGAGTGTTAATAACTGCTGTCCGTGTATAGAAAGTAAGTTTATATTTGTTTGAGTGATTTTCTTCCAAAGTAATTGTCATACCAGTAACTTCTTATAAAAGTACTTGATGCATGTCATTCAATGGATATTTAATGACTGTTTCTCTCTTCAGGTGTGTTTGGCCCCCTGGATTGTTGCTTAAAGATGAGTATGTCATTTTCGTTTGTGTTTATGTACCATAAATTCTGCACTTTTAGTACAATCTCCTTATTCAGTTAAAATTTCTAAATACTTTCTGTGACAATTTGTTATTCAGAACAACTGTTTTTATTCAATAATCAAATGGCACTGATACTCAGATATGACATCAGATATTCGATGAACTTTAATTTCTTTAATCAATGATTTGTTTTTATATAAAATATCACAGATCTAATTTGAAAAGTGTATTTAGCTTTTCATAAGGTTTTTTTCTCTTCTCCAGTCATCAGTAAGCCTTTAGGCCTATATAATATAAAATATAATATTATAAATATATAAATGTATATACATTAGGGGTGGAACTGTACACAGATGTCACGGTTCGGTACGTACCTCGGTTTTGGGGTCACGGTTTGATACAAGTTCGGTACCCCAGCAAAAAACACGAGCACAAAGCTCCATTTCGCAAACAGTCGAGTGCACAAGCCTTTAAAGCAAGGGGTGGGGAACGTTGTTGGACCCTGGATTGCCACTCTCCTGCCGAGTTTATTCCAACCCTGAAACCGCTAGAGAAAAAAACCCTAAATTGCATCCCTGAACACCTTGATTAGCTGCTTCAGGTGTGTTTAATTTAGGTTGGAGCTAAACTCTGCAGGTTAGTGGCCCTCCAGGACCAAGTTTCCCCACCACACACCCTGCTTTAAGTATACTCCTTTGTCAGTCTGTGAGAGACGCATTCAGAATCAGCACATGGTCATTGTCTAGTGGGCTTTGTTTTCAAGTGCGCATCTCATGGCATTCGCTGTTCTTCTGCTGGCGGCTGGTTATCAAACAGCATTGCATTGCTGTGCGCTCCCCCTTCTGGATTGGGGGTGAGGCCTGTATTCGTTGTAAGGCCTCATGCACCGAAACGAGATGTCCGTACCGTGACGGTTTCGGAACGAATACAAGTATCGTTCCACCCCTAATAAACTACTAATAAACCATTATTAGTAGTAATAATGAACCTAATAAATACTACTAATAAACCAATATATAATATGTTATTAGTAGTAGTAATTTGTTCTGTACCATTGTGCAAGAAATGGATAAACTCCTGAATCTTCTTTCTTTTTTTACAAATGACACTGAAGGACAGCAATATAATGTAGCACCATCAGATAATAACGTTCAGATGTAATAAACTGTCATCTCTTGATACAAATATTAAAAAATATATATGGCATGTTCTCAGTGAAGCGAATGTCATTACAGTTTGCAATGAAGCTATTTTAATATGCAAGCCAGGTGGTTTAAATTTTAATGTTTATTATTAATGAATTATCAAGGTACCGAGGAAAAAGGAAACACAGACAAGATAGGTAAGATGATCAAATTGTTGGTTTCTCATAGATTACATTAATAGACCTTTACAATGATACAGACTTAAGTTATACTAAAAAGGATAGTTCACCCAAAAATTAAAAATATGTCATTATTTACTCACCCTCATGCTTTTCAAATGAACGTTACTTTTTTCTCAGAAACATGTGAAGAAGGTTTTTAGCTAAAACTGTGGTCCTTGGTGGTTCATAAAATGCAAGTCAGCTGCTGCCCATTTTTGAAATAAAAAAAGCAAATAAGGCAACACAACATAATACCTGTGACCGAGGTGTCATTGAGGACTTATGAAGCGAAAAGATTGGTCTGTGTAAGAAACTAAACAATATTTACAACATTATTACCTGTAATCCGTTCCAGAGCCTCGCAAATTAATCATTCTTTTTGGTGAACTAGTTGAATCAGTTCATCAGATTGGACTGAACCGTCTAAAACAGTTTGTTGCTCAAGCTGCACAGATCTACAAGTTACACAAACAAAACTTACGTTTGGACTCCGCCTCGAAATGAGGCAAAATAGCGGCATATGTGATCCTATGATGAATAAACTCATTCAGTGCTCCAGTTCCTCCAACAGTCACTGAACTGAGGAAACAGTTCCGACTCGCAGACCAATGAGCTGGTGATATGTGCATGCGTGAACTGAGCACTCGAATGAAGGGGTGAAATGTGTCACGGTTTCTGTTAGTTTGGACTTGGTTTCATCACCCTTTGCCTTAGTTCATTTGTTGTTGTGGTTATTCATTTGTAGTAGTATAGTAGTAGGGTACTTTATTGTCCTCAAAAGGAAAATTGATGTGGATTACATGTTGCTGCAAAGACATACAATAAACAAATAATAATAACAGTAAACAATGATAAAAACCCATCAAGATAAACACTTGTTAAACAATCGCACAGATACTCATTGGGACTTTATATCTTTTACTGGAGGGAAGCAGTTCATATTGTGAATGCAAGAAATGAGTCTGATCATGAAGAATCCTGTCTACATGATTGAGAATGCTTTCCTCATATAAAACTTGAAGGTTAAGATTTGCATCATGCCCAACAATTTTCAACGCTGTCAATACCAGCTGCATCAACTGGTATTGACAGCATTGAAAAAAATAGTTGGGCATGATGAATTCATCATTATGTTCAGGTGTGTTTGTCATTATCTCCCCTACTTAAGTTAATTTCCCTTTGTGTTTGATTTTTGTGTCTCTACAGTATTTACGTTGTGTTGGATTGTTGAAATTTACCGTGTGGATCATTAAAGACTGTTGTTCTTCATCTTCTTCGTCGTGCGATATTTTGTACCACACAACGGTGACAAAATGAAAGTTTTGATGGTTTATGTCATTGCGTGATTACGTAAACCAACTAGTGAATTGGACCGGTTAATTGAAACAAATTGTCCGAACGCATCAGTTGGTGGAAAATAATCATATTTCCCTGTTTACCTGAGGCTCTGGATTACAGGTAATAATGTTATAAATAATGTTCAGCTTCTTGCACAAACCGATCGTTTCGCTTCATAAGACCTCAATATATTGTCAGGAGCCACAGGTATTAATTTTGTGTTGCTTGATATGCTTTTTTTTATTATTATACACAAAAATGGGCAGCCACTGAATTGCATTTTATGAGTAGAAAAGGACCACCGTTTTGGCTAAAAATCTTCTTTACTGTTCTACTGAAGAAAAAAAGTCACCTACATCTTGGATGACCTAAAAGTGAGAAATTGAACAGCGCACATTTTCACTTTTGGGTGAACTATCTCTTTAATGTGATTTATTATTAACAGTAATTTACTCCATTTTTTCCTACCATTGTACATGAAATGGATAAACTTCTGGATCTTCTTCCTTTCTCATAAAAGAGCTTGGAGATCAGGATGTAGAAGCGCCAAATGGTAAGAACAATAAACTGTCACAAAATCTCACAAAAATTCTAGAAATATCTCAAATATATTCTCATTGAACCTAGCCCTAACTGCTTGTCCTGAACCCATCTCTAATACAGTTAATAATTGATAAATTATTGCTAACTAAACAGTATCTGGCACAGTTGCTGGTTGAGCACCAAAGTGCCAGTTAGCAACCAACTTTTTATAACTGTCAACATAATATTAAAAAAGATGGTATTTAATTGTATGGCTAATTGTTTATTAATTATCAAGGTCCCGGGACGAAAGGCGAATACCGTAAGTATTATGTTGTTGGTCTCTCATAGACAAATGATTATATTATTAATCATTTACATCAGATAAAGACTTAATGTACTTAAGTTATATTTGCAGTGTTTTTTTTGTAAGTTACAGTTTTTCTAAATGTTATTTCAAAGTGAATATTATCCTCACATTATGATAATGATGACAAAGACACTGAAGAACTGGCTTTATTTTAACATAAGCACAGAGCACATAATAATGCTTTATTCTGCAAATTAAAATATTTCCTCAGTTAATTACGTGCTTTGTGATACTGTTAGTTATTAGCTGCCCTTGATTCCTGTTTGTTTATGGTTATGTTTTCAGAGCCTCTGAAATCTCCCAGTGATGCTGAGAATGATGAAGACGATTATGTAAATGATGAGATAGGTAAGATAATAGCACATTAATGAGTGTCTGGAAAAATACAGCCTGATTTGTCTTATTCAAAATAACGGTTGAGCATTCATACTGTATTGTGTTCATTTCAGTATCAGTCAATTAATCTAGAGCAACATCAATCGCTTTGCTTTTCACACTCTAAAAAATTCAGGGCTAAAAACAACCCAGTTTATTTCATTTTTGCATCCCAGTGCTGGGTTCGTCTCTTTTTGACCCAGTGCTGACTTGCAAAATTGACTCATTTTTTTCTAATCCATTTCTAATTCCCCACTGAATTTGCAGATGAGTAATTAGCCAATGAAATGCTGCCTTTGAATAGACTTGCTGAAGGAATGCAGCAGTAGGTTGACATGTATATTCAGTGTTGCTGTTTTTTTTTTTGATAGATTGTTATTTTGAGCAATAAATTAGTAATCATTTAACATATTATTCATATCATTCTGCCCTGTGAAATATTTACTTACACAGCTTAAAAGGACAGCATTATTTAGGTTTATTAAGTTCAGCATATTAAGTGTTTGTATTAAGATTATATTATGGACCCTTTTCACAGACTGTGATGATGCATTTCCACAGTTATCAACATCGCAAATCTAGTGAAGATTTCAGATTTTCACATTTAAAAAATTCTGTGAACCCCAGAAATGTGAAAAGGGTCTGTACTGATATAAAATGAACGAAACATGGCCATTAAATCATTAATTACTAATGTGATTTTAAACAGAGTCTAGAATAAAGAAGCCTGATTGTATTCTAGGAATATAATACATTCCAACTATCAGAAAACTGTTAGTCAGCAAAACAGATAATATGGATCATAGTATCAGGTACATAAACAGTACCTATAAAAGATGGTACAGCAAGTGACAGAGGGCTTAAAATAAAGCCCTTGCAGATCTTACTTGAAAAGTGTATTTAGCTTTACATAAGGTTTATTTTTCTCCAGGCATTCAGCAGGCATTTAGGCCAATATAATGAATATATATACAGTATATATATGGTTTATTAGTAGTAGTAATTTGCTCTGTACCATTGTGCAAGATATGGATAAACTCCTGAATCTTCTTTCTTTTTCACAAATGACACTGAAGGACACCAATATAATGTAGCACCATCAGATAATAACGTTCAGATGTAATAAACTGTCATCTCTTGATACAAATATTCAAAAATATCTATGGCATGTTCTCAGTGAAACTAGTGTCATTACAGTTTGCAATGAAGCTATTTTAATATGCAAGCCAGGTGGTTTAAATTTTAATGTTTATTATTAATGAATTATCAAGGTGCCGAGGAAAAAGGAAACACAGACAAGCTAGGTAAGATGATCAAATTGTTGGTTTCTCATAGATTACATTAATAGACCTTTACAATGATAAAGACTTAAGTTATACTAAAAAGGATAGTTCACCTATAAATGAAAATTTGCTGTTAATTTTACTCACGCTCAGGTCATTGTCAGATGTACGTGACTTTTTTTCTTCAGTAGAACAGTGAAGAAGGTTTTTAGCTAAAACTGTGGTCCTTGGTGATTCATAAAATGCAAGTCAGCTGCTGCCCATTTTTGAGAATAAAAAAAAATATATAATGCAACACAAAATTAATACCCGTGGCACCTGAGGATGTATTGAGGACTTATGAAGCGAAACGATGGGTCTGTGTAAGAAACTAAACATTATTTACAACATTATTACCTGTAATCCGTTCCAGAGCCTCGCAAATTAATCATTCTTTTTGGTGAACTAGTTGAATCAGTTCACTAAATTGGACTGAACCGTCTAAAACAGTTTGTGGCTCAAGCTGCACAGATCTACAAGTTACACAAACAAAACTTACTTTTGGACTCCGACTCGAAATGAGGCAAAATAGCGGCATATGTGATCCTATGATGAATAAACTCATTCAGTGCTCCAGTTCCTCCAACAGTCACTGAACTGAGGAAACAGTTCCGACTCGCAGACCAATGAGCTGGTGATATGTGCATGCGTGAACTGAGCACTCAAATGAAGGGGTGAAATGTGTCACGGTTTCTGTTAGTTTGGACTTTGTTTCATCACCCTTTGCCTTAGTTCATTTGTTGTTGTGGTTATTAATTTGTAGTAGTATAGTAGTAGGGTACTTTATTGTCCTCAAAAGGAAAATTGATGTGGATTACATGTTGCTGCAAAGACATACAATAAACAAATAATAATAACAGTAAACAATGATAAAAACCCATCAAGATAAACACTTGTTAAACAATCGCACAGATACACATTGGGACTCTATATCTTTTTCTGGAGGGAAGCAGTTCATATTGTGAATGCAAGAAATGAGTCTGATCATGAAGAATCCTGTCTACATGATTGAGAATGCTTTCCTCATATAAAACTTGAAGGTTAAGTTTTGCATCATGCCCAACAATTTTCAACGCTGTCAATACCAGCTGCATCAACTGGTATTGACAGCGTTGAAAAAAATAGTTGGGCATGATGAATTCGTCATTATGTTCAGGTGTGTTTGTCATTATCTCCCCTACTTAAGTTAATTTCCCTTTGTGTTTGATTGTTGGGTCTCTACAGTATTTACGTTGTGTTGGATTGTTGAAATTTACCGTGTGGATCATTAAAGACTGTTGTTCTTCATCTTCTTCGTCGTGCGATATTTTGTACCACACAACGGTGACAAAATGAAAGTTTTGATGGTTTATGTCATTGCGTGATTACGTAAACCAACTAGTGAATTGGACCAGTTAATTGAAACAAATTGTCCGAACGCATCAGTTGGTGGAAAATAATCATATTTCCCTGTTTACCTGAGGCTCTGGATTACAGGTAATAATGTTATAAATAATGTTCAACCGGTTCTTGCACAAACCGATCTTTTCGCTTCATAAGACCTCAATATATTGTCAGGAGCCACAGGTATTAATTTTGTGTTGATTGATATGCTTTTTTTATTATTATACTCATAAAATGCAATTCAGTGGCTGACCATTTTTGAGTAGAAAAGGACCACCGTTTTCGGCAAAAAATCTTCTTTACTGTTCTACTGAAGAAAAAAAAGTCACCTACATCTTGGATGACTTAAAAGTGAGAAATTTAACAGCACATTTTCAATTTTGGGTGAACTATCTCTTTAATGTGATTTATTATAATATTATTTACTCCCTTTTTTCCCTCCTACCATTGTACTGAATGGATAAACTTCTGGTCTTCTCTTTCTCATAAGAGCTTGCGATCAGGATGTAGAAGGCGCCAAACGGTAAAGAAATAGTGTGGGGATTAGCAGTATATATAATCTCACAAAAATTCTAGAAATATCTCAAATATATTCTCATTGAACCTAGCCCTAACTGCTTGTCTTGAACCCATCTGTAATACAATTATTAATTGATAAATTATTGCTAACTAAACAGTATCTGGCACAGTTGCTGGTTGAGCACCAAAGTGCCAGTTAGCAACCAACTTTTTATAACTGTCAACATAATATTAAAAAAGATGGTATTTAATTGTATGGCTAATTGTTTATTAATTATCAAGGTCCCAGGACGAAAGGCGAAGACCGTAAGTATTATGTTGTTGGTCTCTCATAGACAAATGATTATATTATTAATCATTTACATCAGATAAAGACTTAATGTACTTAAGTTATATTTACAGTGTTTTTTTTGTAAGTTACAGTTTTTCTAAATGTTATTTCAAAGTGAATATTATCCTCACATTATGATAATGATGACAAAGACACTGAAGAACTGGCTTTATTTTAACATAAGCATAGAGCACATAAGCACATTATAATGCTTTATTCTGCAAATTAAAATATTTCCTCAGTTAATTACGTGCTTTGTGATACTGTTAGTTATTAGCTGCCCTTGATTCCTGTTTGTTTATGGTTATGTTTTCAGAGCCTCTGAAATCTCCCAGTGATGCTGAGAATGATGAAGACGATTGTGTAAATGATGAGATAGGTAAGATAATAGCACATTAATGAGTGTCTGGAAAAATACAGCCTGATTTGTCTTATTCAAAATAACGGTTAAGCATTCATACTGTATTGTGTTCATTTCAGTATCAGTCAATTAATCTAGAGCAACATCAATCGCTTTGCTTTTCACACTCTAAAAGATTCAGGGCTAAAAACAACCCAGTTTATTTCATTTTTGCATCCCAGTGCTGGGTTCGTCTCTTTTTGACCCAGTGCTGACTTGCAAAATTGACTCATTTTTTTCTAATCCGTTTCTAATTCCCCACTGAATTTGCAGATGAGTAATTAGCCAATGAAATGCTGCCTTTGAATAGACTTGCTGAAGGAATGCAGCAGTAGGTTGACCTGTATATTCAGTGTTGCTGTTTTTTTTTTTGATAGATTGTTATTTTGAGCAATAAATTAGTAATTATTTAACATATTATTCATATCATTCTGCCCTGTGAAATATTTACTTACACTTAAAAGGAAAGCATTATTTAGGTTTATTTAAGTTCAGCATATTAAAGTGTTTGTATTAAGATTATATTATGGACCCTTTTCACAGACTGTGATGATGCATTTCCACAGTTATCAACAATGCAAATCTAGTGAATATTTCAGATTTTCATATTTTAAAAATTCTGTGAACCCCAGAAATGTGAAAATGGTCTGTACTGATATAAAATGAATGAAACATGGCCATTAAATCATTAATTACTAATGTGATTTAAACAGAGTCTAGAATAAAGAAGCCTGATTGTATTCTAGGAATATAATACATTCCAACTATCAGAAAACTGTTAGTCACCAAAACAGATAATATGGATCATAGTATCAGGTACATAAACAGTACCTATAAAAGATGGTACAGCAAGTGACAGAGGGTTTAAAATAAAGCCCTTGCAGATCTTACTTGAAAAGTGTAATTTAGCTGTACATAAGGGGGGGTTATTGTCTCCAGGCATTCAGTAGGCCTTTAGCCAATATCATTGAAGTATATATACGTAATATATATATATATATATATTATATATATATATATTATTATATATATATGGTTTATTAGTAGTTAGTAATTTGCTCTGTACCATTGTGCAAGATATGGATAAACTCCTGAATCTTCTTTCTTTTTCACAAGTGACACTGAAGGACAGCAATATAATGTAGCACCATCAGATAATAACGTTCAGATGTAATACACTGTCATCTCTTGATACAAATATAAAAAAATATATATGGCATGTTCTCAGTGAAGCGAATGTCATTACAGTTTGCAATGAAGCTATTTTTAATATGCAAGCCAGGTGGTTTACATTTTAATGTTTATTATTAATGAATTATCAAGGTGCCGAGGAAAAAGGAAACACAGACAAGATAGGTAAGATGATCAAATTGTTGGTTTCTCATAGATTACATTAATAGACCTTTACAATGATAAAGACTTAAGTTATACTAAAATGGATAGTTCACCTATAAATGAAAATTTGCTGTTCATTTTACTCACGCTCAGGTCATTGTCAGATGTACGTGACTTTTTTTCTTCAGTAGAACAGTGAAGAAGGATTTTAGCTAAAACTGTGGTCCTTGGTGATTCATAAAATGCAAGTCAGCTGCTGCCCATTTTTGAGAATAAAAAAGCATATAATGCAACACAAAATTAATACCCGTGGCACCTGAGGATGTATTGAGGGCTTATGAAGCGAAACGATTGGTCTGTGTAAGAAACTAAACAATATTTACAACATTATTACCTGTAATCCATTCCAGAGCCTCGCAAATTAATCATTCTTTTTGGTGAACTAGTTGAATCAGTTCATCAGATTGGACTGAACCGTCTGAAACAGTTTGTGGCTCAAGCTGCACAGATCTACAAGTTACACAAACAAAACTTACTTTTGGACTCCGACTCGAAATGAGGCAAAATAGCGGCATATGTGATCCTATGATGAATAAACTCATTCAGTGCTCCAGTTCCTCCAACAGTCACTGAACTGAGGAAACAGTTCCGACTCGCAGACCAATGAGCTGGTGATATGTGCATGCGTGAACTGAGCACTCGAATGAAGGGGTGAAATGTGTCACGGTTTCTGTTAGTTTGGACTTTGTTTCATCACCCTTTGCCTTAGTTCATTTGTTGTTGTGGTTATTCATTTGTAGTAGATTTCAAGATGCACGTGTATATTTGTCTGATCCTTGACGCGATCGCGTGCAGCAGTCCAAAGTTGATTCTGTGCTTACTTGATCTAATATTTTATGTTTTTTTAAATGTTGTATATTTAAGTAGCATATGAGAATAGCTAAAATTAATGCATATATTTTGAGACAAAGGTCTTCTTTATGATTTTCAGTTTTTTTTAAGATAATTAAAGCAAAAGTTTGTAAATTATGGAAAGAATTTTTTTTTTTCTTAAAAAGTATGGTATTTGGGATAAAAAGTGCCCCTGTTGTTGGGGCTAAAGGTGCACATTAATTAACATGATAATTAATAGATGGCTGACTTTTCCATTTGTTGACATGACATGGTTAGATTCAGATGGTAAATATCATATATTATGTTGGGTGTCCATATTAGAGATAATCACCATGTTTAGAATTAAACCATTTAAAAACATGATATTAATCATGTCATATAATAAAATATAATTTGTTACTACTGTAAATATATATTCAATTATTATTGGATCTCCTTCAATACTTTCATAGTCTTTACTTATTAAAACGATTTTGTTTCTGTATTTTAATATATCATTTTTATATTAACATATTTTAATGACAGTATATTTATTGAAAAAAAAATATTTTTCAAAATAAGCAGAAACTAGTACAAACTTTTCTAAAGTGATTGTTTTGAACAAGTATTAACTTAGATATTATTTAAAAAAAACATTATTTTAGCTGAAGTATTTGTATAAATACCGTGTGCCTTTTACCCCATGCTGGTGAGCCTTTTACCCCGTGTGTGGGGTAAAAGGCCCCTCTTGCCACCTCATACATTTATAAGATTTTTAAACAAAATAAACAACTTGAATTATTTATTTTCACACAAAATCTGTTGCTCAATTAATGTTCAATACAACGTATATATTTTTTCTGCAATTATACATTTTAGGCACAATGAATTGCACATTTTTCTCTTAAGTTGGGCCTTTAGCCCCGTTGTAGCCTATACTCTATTGTCCTCGAAAAGAAAATTGTTGTGGATTACATGTTGCTGCAAAGACATACAATAAACAAATAATAATAACAGTAAATAATGATTAAAAACCTATCAAGATAAACACTTGTTAAACAAACGCACAGATACCGATTTAATTTACACATTGGGACTCTATATCTTTTACTGGAGGGAAGCAGTTCATATTGTGAATGCAAGAAATGAGTCTGATCATGAAGAATCCTGTCTACATGATCAAGAATGCTTTCCTCATATAAAACTTGAAGGTTAAGATTTGCATCTTGTCCAACAATTTTCAACGCTGTCAATACCAGCTGCATCAACTGGTATTGACAGCGTTGAAAAAAATAGTTGGGCATGATGAATTCATCATTATGTTCAGGTGTGTTTGTCATTATCTCCCCTACTTTTGTGTATAATCTCCCCCACTGCTCCGGGTGTGTGTTCACGGTATGTGTGTGCACTTTGGATGGGATAAATGCAGAGCACTAATTCCGAGTATGGGTCACCATACTTGGCCACATGTCACTTTCACTTTCATTCTTTACTTAAGTTAATTTCCCTTTGTGTTTGATTGTTGGGTCTCTACAGTATTTACGTTGTGTTGGATTGTTGAAATTTACCGTGTGGATCATTAAAGACTGTTGTTCTTCATCTTCTTCGTCGTGCGATATTTTGTACCACACAACGGTGACAAAATGAAAGTTTTGATGGTTTATGTCATTGCGTGATTACGTAAACCAATTAGGGAATTGGACCGGTTAATTAAAAAAAAACTGTCTGAACGCATCAGTTGGTGGAAAATAATCATATTTCCCTGTTTACCTGAGGCTCTGGATTACAGGTAATAATGTTATAAATAATGTTCAGTTTCACAAACCGATCGTTTCGCTTTATAAGACCTCAATATATTGTCAGGAGCCACAGGTATTAATTTTGTGTTGCTTGATATGCTTTTTTTATTATTATACACAAAAATTGGGAGCCACTGAATTGCATTTTATGAGTAGAAAAGGACCACCGTTTCGGCTAAAAATCTTCTTTACTGTTCTACTGAAGAAAAAAATGTCACCTACATCTTAGATGGCCTAAAAGTGAGTAAATTAACAGCACATTTTCAATTTTGGGTGAACTATCTCTTTAATGTGATTTATTATTAATAGTAATTTAATCCATTTTTCCCTACCATTGTACATGAAATGGATAAACTTCTGGATCTTCTTCCTTTCTCATAAAAGAGCTTGGAGATCAGGATGTAGAAGCGCCAAATGGTAAGAACAATAAACTGTCACAAAATCTCACAAAAATTCTAGAAATATCTCAAATATATTCTCATTGAACCTAGCCCTAACTGCTTGTCCTGAACCCAACTCTAATACAATTATTCATTGATAAATTATTACTAACTAAACAGTATCTGGCACAGTTGCTGGTTGAGCACCAAAGTGCCAGTTAGCAACCAACTTTTTATAACTGTCAACATAATATTAAAAAAGATGGTATTTAATTGTATGGCTAATTGTTTATTAATTATCAAGGTCCCGGGACGAAAGGCGAAGACCGTAAGTATGATGTTGTTGGTCTCTCATAGACAAATGATTATATTATTAATCATTTACATCAGATAAAGACTTAATGTACTTAAGTTATATTTACAGTGGTTTTTTTGTAAGTTACAGTTTTTCTAAATGTTATTTCAAAGTGAATATTATCCTCACATTATGATAATGATGACAAAGACACTGAAGAACTGGCTTTATTTTAACATAAGCACAGAGCACATAATAATGCTTTATTCTGCAAATTAAAATATTTCCTCAGTTAATTACGTGCTTTGTGATACTGTTAGTTATTAGCTGCCCTTGATTCCTGTTTGTTTATGGTTATGTTTTCAGAGCCTCTGAAATCTCCCAGTGATGCTGAGAATGATGAAGACGATTGTGTAAATGATGAGATAGGTAAGATAATAGCACATTAATGAGTGTCTGGAAAAATACAGCCTGATTTGTCTTATTCAAAATAACGGTTGAGCATTCATACTGTATTGTGTTCATTTCAGTATCAGTCAATTAATCTAGAGCAACATCAATCGCTTTGCTTTTCACACTCTAAAAAATTCAGGGCTAAAAACAACCCAGTTTATTTCATTTTTGCATCCCAGTGCTGGGTTCGTCTCTTTTTGACCCAGTGCTGGCTTGCAAAATTGACAATTTTTTTGCCTGGATACACTACGAGTGTAACAAGGTGGGCCCCCACCCCCACCACCATACCAAAAAAGTACAAAAACGATCTAATTTTGGTTTAGACCAATGCTTTAACAATAAATAGCATTTTTGTAAAAAAAAAAAAAAATCCTCTCTTGGTCAAAAAATGACCAAAACACAACATAAGGTTTAGGAATAAATTCGACCAGCTTCAGTAATTTTTTATTTTAAATTTTTTTTATCCTGCCAATGAACCCACTGCTAACACTATACTGCCAAACCATCAGGCTGAGTGCTGCCAAGAAAGACACAGACTGAAAGCCTGTAATAAACACTGGAAGTATATATAAACTGTGTATTACAGCGACAGGATTTTACCCTCTCCGTTTAAAGCATTTAATAAGCTTCTCTCATGAGCCATTCCGGTTTATTCAGCCTGCTCACCCATCATCGCTCGAGTTGGTTTTGAGAGAAAACACTCCAACAAAACCGTCCATTTTTAAAAGAAAACTTTTAAACTGACTGCAGCAAGGAGCATGTTGATTCGTCTTTTTCTATTTATTGCTGTCATAAGCTCCGTGAATACAATTGGAATTGGCTCATACAGAACCGTGACGTACATGCTCTTATTCATGTCCGCATTCCCAACTCAGTACTGTTGAGTTAATGATTATGAATGATTATTATCAAACTAAATAGTCAAATCAGTCCGGCTTCCTTGCCTAACAGTCTCTACCCAGTGTTTGGGTCGAAAAAGTAACCCAGCATTTTTTAGAGTGCAGCTCAGCAAGTTCAGTAGATAGCTCCTGTTTTTCCTGCTCTAAATTTGAATTCTTCTTGTTTATTTTATTTTCTAGAAAAATAGCAGCTCTACTTCTGTGAATTGTCTGGTGGAGAAACTTAAACTGCATAATGAGGATTTCGCATCATCTATCGCAAGGACATTCTTTTTTAGAAATGAGCAGTAAACTTTTTTTGAATGTGAAATTAGTTTGTTTTGTTCGCCAATTGTAAACTTTTTAGTTGAATTGCTGCACTGTGCAGGGAATAGGAATTTTATTTAATTTTTTTCTCCAAACTGTCCACACTGTTTGCATATCATCAGTTAGATCTGTGTCTCCTTTGTGATGTTTTTGGCAATCTGTGTTATCTGCATTTGCTTTTTTGCTTGCTTTAGTGATGGTATAGTCTTGGCGTGGCATCTTGACTTAGTAGTGTCTTTCAGAAGCATGCTGGTGGTATGACAAATGCTTACCAATACTTACCAGCTTCCTTCTTGGACCTGCGATGACACTGGTGTCCACCAGAAAGAGAAGTATCAAAAGAAGAGATGTGCATTGGCAGTGGTAACTTCAGGCCTGCTTATCTCAGTGCCTGATTTGAGAGCAGCAGTCACAGCCATACTAATTGAAGATGGTTGTATGAAAAAATCTGATGTTGTCTGCCAGTGTGAACTAGGGCTGGGCGGTATGACGGTATCGTTACTGCGGAATAAAGTGTCTATCGTTAGAGATTTTGCTATATCGTGTATTCCGCGGTATGCAAATATATCTGCGTAACAGACAGCATGCGATCGCGAAAACCAATCTCTATCATGCTTGAATTGTCAAATACGCACACGATTAGGGCTGTCAAATTTTTTTTCGAATTTTGAATATTCGTCGAATTTACAATAAAAATCCACATTCGAATGCAAAAACGTTGCATTCGAATTTTAGGTGTGCTTTAAGGAGGCAGCCTTATCAGCTGCGCACAAGATGCGATGACGATGTAAGTGTCGTTTCATTATAATGTTTTTGTTAGCCTATCCAGTTGAAGCCACTAGATGCGGCGCTGCTGCGTTGTTAATTAAAAATATAGCGGAAAAAGAGAACATCAAAGCGGAGAAGATCTTGTTTACATCAAAACCGAAACCAAGCCGTTCACACAGAACGCATATTTCATGCATTTTCTAGACGGACATCTATCACTGTTGCACTCGTGTCTCGCACAAAAGAGCCGCATGTTTAGAAAGCCATGTAAAATTAATGCAAGTTTAACTTTGAAAAAAAACATATATCGAGACTTTATGGCGGGGTTTTCCCCATCCCACTGCATCTCATGTTTTTAAATGAAAAATGTACTCTGTGTGATTGGCTTTCCGCCCTTTGTATTAAACTATGCATACATACATGATGCTGTTTTGTTTATAGTTGTTTAAAGGCATTAATATATAATTGGTTTTTTTAATTTTTACAAAACCCCCATTTTATTTTAACATTATGCACTTTTTTCCCCCCGGAGATAGTCATGTTATCTCATGCTTTGAATGATGCGCCCTCTTGTGGCCTCAGGAGAGATGCCAAAAGCTTTTCTTCACCCTAACTGAAATTATGCATTTTAAATTCGAATATAATTCGAATTTTGATAATATTTAAGTACAACATTTTTATTTAGTTTTTCAGCAATTTTGGCAGCCCTACACACGATTATGTCAAAATACCCATGGTGTGGAGTATTCACAGAAACACAGTTGGCTGTGTGTTAAATAAACAAACAGTTGGGGGAAAACTGGATGTGTATCAATAGGCTTGTTCAATATGCATCGGCGCTGAGCAGACCGATCGGCATATGACATCCATGTACCGTGTGAGTGATTCAAAAGCTTAAAAAGTCGTCTGCTCTCTAATCACACTCACGGTACTTTGATATCATACGCCGATCGGTCTGCGCAACGCCGATGCATCTCGAACGAGCCTAGCATATTGGATCCGTGCAGTTGGTCTTAAAGGGACCGCAGTCTAATTTACCTGCTGCTGTTATTATTAATGTTAATCACACACTGCACTTGACTGAATCACTTTTGGATCTTTAATGAGAATCAGTTCATGTTTGATTGATACAGTGAAGACTGCAGTGTTTTAATTATACACTTTATTCAATTTCTGTAATATTTCTTACTACATGCTAAATAAACCTACTAGTGGTGCAACGGATCACAAAACTCACGGCTCAGATCATATTATGGATTTTAAGTCACGGATCAGACCATTTTTGGGATCGGCAAAAAAAATAGCAAAAAAAAGCTTTCTTTAAGTACTTCTATACCACAGCAAAAACTTCTAGCTTAACTAATAAAGTTAGTAATAAAACAAGAACAATTACACAAATTACAAGCATAGATGAATACAACAAAACACAGTTACAAATAAATTCAGTAACAGTTGCATTCAGGTTCAGAAATATAATAATTAAGTGTTAAATAACACAATAGTGCTCACTGCACAAGTTAAATACAGATTAATCTTTGTTAGAGCTGTGGTGTTATTTGATTAGCAGACAGAAACAGGTATTTATTGGCTGCTGTCTCTTTAAGACCAAATGCACTGACCTAATACTGACACACATCCGTTTATGTGCACTTAAGACATAACAGACTGTGTTTACTAGAATACTTGCCAATGCGGGTATTTTTACATAACTTTGTGTGTATGTGAAAGAGGAATCAATTTGCTGTGTCTCTCTCTGCGTGCGCGCTTCGGGTGTGTGTGGCAGCGGCTGAGCGCACAGAAAACAAGCGCGTGAGTTAAAACTACTTGAATGTGTAAACTGGCAAGACAAAACATGTGCAAATGATAAACTTTAACTCTATGATGGTTAACTTAACAGTTAATCCACGAATTACATGCGTGCTGAACCGTGCAGCCTGATCCGTACGAATCACGGATCAACTACGATCCGTCGCACCCCTAAAACCTACTGAAGCCTACTGTTGCTGAATAAATTGTTTAGTTTATATTTATTTGTTCTCTTGTGTTTGTAATTTGCTTCTTTTTCTTATTTTTAATTTAAAAAAAAATAGCTATATGGAGATACATATCGTTATCGTGAATTAAAATTTCTCATACCGTGAAATAAGATTTTGGTCATATCGCCCACCCCTAGTGTGAACATAACCAAAGATCAGCATAGGTGGCATGAAAATATTATTCTATATTATATTGATTCTCACAACTGTTTGTAACTAGATGTAAATACGCCATTGTTCATTGACACAAGACACCGCAATGACTTGAGGCTGTCAATACAGATTTGAGTGCGCCAAAGCACAGAGTCCAAATCCATTTGTTCTGTTGTCAGAAGGAGCGCTGGTGTGTGTAGTTCTTGAGAAATAATGTTTCTGACTATGACTTGATAAGTAATAATCTCTTTGTATAAAAGGTAAATTGAGCGTTGGTGGGTGGATGTAGTACATATAGTATTTGTGTTTGCACTCAGTGTAAATGGTGCCATAATTAAATTTCGATGACAAAAATGTATAGGGGAACCAGCTCTTTTACTGAGAAATAAAACGATCAAATTAAAAAAAAAATTGCTAGTCAGAATAATACTTTTCTAAACTGTTAATTACTGAATGATCAGCAGAGTGACATTTTATTTTCATTTTATTTTATTTTAGTGAAATCTGAAAAATGATGGCATACAATGCAAAACCTTGCTGACTGCTTTATCGATTTGAACACATTCTTACTTATGCTTCCAGACTATAATAAGTCATTTTGTGCTACTTTGACAAGTATTCATCTGGGTTAGCCAGAAGCATAAGTCACCTGGACTGGATTCTATTCAAATTAATTCTGAATATAAGTCTTGCAGAATTTGAGACCATTTTAAAGCATTTATACTTATGAATTACAAAATTACAATTCAAAGAAAAACAGGTCATTTTAGGTCATTTATTGTAGTTTTGTACAATTACTGTATTAATTCAGAAATATCCAGGTTTTTATAATCCAAATGGAATTTTAAGTACAAAACCAAAACCATGTCTCTAGAACGATAATACATTTCCCCATTTCAAAGCCTTTGAGCCCAATGAGAAACTCTTGCATTGCTTGGACGTTTGCCTTAGTTATAAGTGAATCAAAACCGCACCCTTAAGACTCACTAATTTCATTTTTTTAAATGTTGTTTAATATGTTCTTATATTGTATATTATCACTGTTTTATGCAAACTTTTTTATAACTATATTATATCTATTGTTATTTACAATGTAAATAAAAAAATGTACAATGTAAAATATTCTGCTTTCTTTTTCTTTTCTTTTTTTCATAATTCAAGCACATCTATGCATGTCTATTGAATGTTGGTTGGTTTTGAGAAGTACAATAGATCACTTTCTCTGGGGTCACATGACTAACTTTTATTTACCAGAATCTAAAAGTGCCCCAATAACTGATTGTATTAGCCCTGAGGAGCTCAGTTTGAAGGGTGGAAATATGTCTTTTTACCAGGAGAGGGTGTGGACTTCCTGGTTTGTAAGATGCATTTAAGTTTATTTTGTGTTTTGAGACTTGTAATTGTATGTATAAAAATTGCATGAACTTTATCCCTGAATGGTGTTAAATCTATGTTGCTGTGTGTTTCTTTCTTCAAAAAAAAAAGGAACTGCAGAGAAACACTAACCCAGAAATTGTTGCTTAAATAGGGACTAAAATATAATTACGGAAGTTCTCAGATCACCATTGCTCGACAATGAACATGAACATATACATGAACTCCTGAAAACTGCCTCTGCTCTCAGTGTCCTTTGGATCATAAAGATGGCTTGTAACAGATATTGTATTCTGCAGTTTTGTGCTTTGACTATCTATTATAAATGTATTTAAATGTATTTTTTTATTTTACTATATTCTTTCAATGCATTTAGAAAGAAGCAAATGCTTTTGCCATTATTTTAAAATGTGTTTTTGCTGATATAAATTCCAATTCAGCCAGGTCATCTCAAAACATTTGATGTAATATTCAATTATTCCAATATCTGACAACTATTAAATACCAAAATGTATATTAAGTTTAAATAGACATACCATTTAAGAAATGGTGGCAACAGCAATTAATTACCTGTTTATAAGTTTTGTTGTTGTTGTTGTTACAATTCATCCAAAAATTAAAATGCTGTTATTTACTCACCCTCGTGTATTTTTAAATCTGTGACATTTCTTCCGTGAAACACAAAAGCATATATTTTGAGAAATGTCTGTTTTGTTTTCATAAAGTCAGAGTCAGTGTGGTCTATTGTTGTTTGGACCCTATCATTATTCAAGTCATGCAGGTTTAAAGCAACACCAGGGTGAATAAATGAGTGGGGGAACTATGCCTTTAAAGAAAAAGTAGAAAGTTGCTTTTATGTGAAGCCTCACAAAACAAAGCCTTTTTATGATTCAGTTTGATTAAATGTATTTAGGCTTCTTTTTCAGTAGCCCTAAATGTTCTTTTTTTTTTTTAAACACGTGAAACATATTTATGCTACGTGTGTTTAAAGTCAGCTTATTTTTAAAATAGCTTTTAAAATTCTTGAGGCGAGACAATTTTATGCCCCGATCAGACAGAAGGGTTTTTTTTGTTTGTTTGTTTTTTTGCAGTGAGAAGCACCTTTTTTATGAAGTCTCTTTGTAGGCCAATCGGCTGTTAGCATCACACTGGTTCCCTCTCAAAAGGCCAATAGGATTTTTCTATAGGCTTTTGGATTATCGTAAACTCTATGTTCAACCATAGTTAATGACACTTACACGTTTTGTCCATCAAGATAATCTTCACAAAATAAAACTTTTATGAATTTTGAAGCCTAAATACCAGAGCCAAAACTTAAAAGCTAAACTTAGGCTATAAACGCACTAGGCTACACCACGGTCACTCGCCTTCAATGTCACCACCACCATGCTTCCGACAACTTTTTCAAACGTATTTTTAGAAACATATTCAGTGAAAAGGATTTACTCTGGATGAATTTTAATCTAAATTACATGAACCTTTTCATATAAAAGCTGGAATAAATACAAAACTAGAGCCAAACTAAAGCTGAAATGAAGTCACCATGAAATGTGTTTATTATAAATGATTTATCTGTGCACTTCATTATTTTTTTTTAATTAATGTGCCCTCATAATCTTTAATCAAATACATTAACCTTCCCTCCCCCCTCGAAACGACTTCTCTTCTCTTCCTGCCATGTCCTTTGAACACTGTAGCCTTAACATGTACCAGACTAGAACCACTTTTAAGAAGAAAGAATGTTTAACATATGGCATTAGTTGTTAATCTACATCAATCAATTAACTGAGTGAATAGCTTAACGTTCACTTCTAACTTATTCCTCTTTGGCTTTATCAATCAACTTTAACTGACAAAGTCTTTCATCCATGATGGAGGATTCCTTTGTCTAGAGGTTCTTGTTACTGTGTTGTCAGCAATCACATGATCAGAGGATGGAGGAGAGTCTTTCTGTGCCTCATCTGATTTTCCCACAGGAACAGAGTCTGGAATCGCTGAAAGGCGTGATGCATTCCAGTTTCTGCCATCCTCCAGCAGGTAAGTATTTGGTCCCATCTTTTCCATCATGTCCTGTGGTTTGGTGTATCTTTGCTCACCTTTCTTGATCATCCAGGGTTTCTTTACTCTCACTTTACTGCCTGGTTGGTCTGCAAAGCACTCCTGCGCTTATCTGTGTATTCCTTCATCTTGATTTGTTTCATTTTCACCTTTTCCCGCAAGTCATTTTCACGCTCATCGGACTCAGGCAAGTTTAGTATGTGAAGCTTTGTTCTCATTTATCTCCCATGAAGTAGTTTAGATGGAGGGATTCCAGTGACGGCATGTGGAGTGGACCTGTAATCTGCAAGGAACTGGAGAGTGAAGGGCTTCCATGACTGTCCCTGGAGCGTAGCTGTTTGTAAGCAATCTTTTAACACTCTGTTAAATCTTTCCACTTCGCCATTAGATCGAGGATAATACACTGAGGACATTATGTGTCGTATTCCCCTTTTCAGTAGGAATTCTGAGAATTAATGTGACACAAACTGGCTCCCATTGCATTTGTATCCGCTTGGGCACAGAAAGCAACCTCCGGCCACTTGCTGTAGTAATCTATCAGGGTGATCGCATATCTGCAGTCATGTGGAGCTAAGTCAAAAGGTCCCACAATATCCACGCTCACCTTTTCCCAAGCTGCATCTGGAAGAGGAACAGGAGTGAGTGGAGCAGTATGAGTAACCAAAGTCTTGTCGTGTTGTCTGCAGATAGAACAGTGCTTGATATAAGCTTCAGTCTGTAGGTCCATTTTAGGCCACCAGTACATCTCTCTAAGGCGCTGTTTTGTGCGAACAATGCCTTGGTGGCTTGCGTGGACAAGTTATATCATCCTTTTCCTCATCACCTGTGGAACTATCAGGCGGTGGGTGCCTCTGACAACCAAATCATCCATCACAGTGAGTTCATCTCGGATCAGATAATATGCTCTGAGATTCTGGTTACTTGACTTCCATGATGACCATCGTGTCTGCAGCGGTGTATGAAGTTCTATGAGTTCCAGGCAGGATTGGCATGCAGCTTTGAAGTCATCCTTTGACACTGTACTGAGGTCAGTCAATATTGCCGCCACAGACTCCACTGTATTGTCACTGTTCTCAGCTGCATCAGGGAGTGGTAATCTTGAGAGACAACCTGGTTCAGAGATCCTTTTCTGTACTGGACATCATAATTAAATTCAAGCAGCCGGGCAGACCATCTTGCCACCCGGCGGCAAGCTCTGTTATTACCTTTTGTGGTCAGGAGGGTTGTGAGGGCTTGATGGTCTGTTCGGAGTATACACTTTCTTCCCCACTGCCAGGTTCTCCACTTTTCTGCAGCCCAGACGCAGGCTAAGGCCTCCTTTTCTACAATAGAGTATTTCCTCTCAGTTTCCGACAGGCTTCGCGATGCAAATGCAACAGTCTGTTCTGTCCCCTGCTCTGTTATTTGTGTGAGGACCGCTCCCAAGCCATAGTGTGAGGCATCTGTGGAAAGAATAGTCTGCAGTCTGGGGTCAAACAGGGCTAAAGCAGAACTATTTACAATCATGTGCTTCACTTTATCAAAACTGGCTTGGGCTGTGTTGGGCCATGAGAATGCATTGTCTTTGCGCAAAAGTGCTCTGAGTGGCTAAACCACTGTTGCATAGTTTGGCATAAATTTACCGTACCATGCGGTGAAGCCCAGGAAAGAACGCAGACTGGGTGCATCACTTGGTGCTGAAGCCTTCAGAATTGCTGTGATGTGAGTGTCATCAGGGACAAGAGACCTTCTGGGGATAACGTGTACCCTAAACACTGAAGTTTAGTCTGTTTAAGACAACATTTCTCAACATTCAGTTTCAGTCCAGACTGGTGAATTTTCTGCAAGACATCTTTGAGATTTTCATTGTGCTCCTGTTGTGTGGAGCCGAAAATGATTACATCATCAAGGTAGCACTGTATGCCTTTTAAGCCTTGTAGGATGGTGCACATCATATTCTGGAAGGCTGCTGGTGCCGAACTAAGGCCATACCTGTAGAGGCCATCGTGTGTCACAAAAGCAGTCAAGTCACAACTATCTTTGTGCAGTTCAACTTGATGGTATGCATGTTTCAAATCTAGGGTGGAGAACAGCACTGCACCTCTCAGTTCAGATAATATATCTTCAATCAGAGGAAGTGGGTAGCTGTCTACCATGACTGCTTTGTTAGGCTCCCGCAGGTCTACACATATCCGTATACCTCATGTTTTCTTTTGGGTGACTACTATAGGAGATACCCATTCAGATGAGTCCATTTTCTCGATGATTCCATGTTGTTCTAGGTAGCGAAGCTGTGCCGACACTACCTCACAGACAGACAGCGGTAATCTTTTGAGTTTTTGTTGGGCCGGATCTTCACTTTATGGGCAAATCCTTTCGCACAACCAAAGTCAGTAGACGGTTCAACAGAGTCAGTAGATGATTCAACAACTGCCTCCACTGCAGACTGGAGCATTGCGCAAGTAGGCTGGTTCTCTGGCAAGAGCTGACCACCAGAGATCTGCTGATTCAGTGTTGTCACTAGGTCCATTCCTAGAATGGGCGTTTCTGATTCAACAATGTACATCTCTGATCTCACAGTTGTGTTCTGATAAGAAAAATCCACCTTCAGACATCCAATGACTGCTAGTTTTTCTTTCGAATATGTTACTAATTGCAATCTGGGTTTAGTTAGTGGGCATTTGCAGAACTTTGTCTTGTAAACACTCAGGAAGGATGGACACTGCCGAGCCTGTATCAATAAGTAGGTCTAATACACAGCTCTGATTGTTTTGTGCAGTTATTTCCACAGTGCATGTAAGTTTTGCCTGTTTTGCTGAATTATGTTGCACACTAAATACAGTTACTTCTGGCACAGCAAGTTCATTGACCGCCTTTTCTTTAGATTTGCATACTTTAGCAAAATGGCCAGTCTTTGCAAAGGATTTACATTTTGCATTTTTGGCAGAACAAGATGCATTATTTGCCATGTGACTGGCGGAGCCACAACGATAGCAGTGAGTAGGAGCTGATTTTTTCTCACTGGTGAAACATTTTTTTCGTTGCCCTCCTCGTTTTTGAGTAGCTTTGAATTGTACTGCACTCACAGCTTTGAATTCTCCTTCTGACATCGTCTTTGCCTCAGCACTGGCCGTTTCGATTTGCCATGCGATTTCAAGAGCTTTGTCAAGAGTCAAATCAGATTCAAGCAGTAACCTCTCTCTAATACGTGGTACAGATGTCTTCTCGATCAGTTGATCACGCAGCATTTCATTTTCAAATGTACCAAACGTACAAGTTGCAACAAGCTCGCGCAGAGCCGCTATGTAATGATCTGTCGACTCATGTTGGGCTCGCTGTCTGAACCGGTATCTTTCCGCTACCACATTAACCTTGGGTTGAAAGAATGTTGTCAATGCGGACACAGTCCCGCTGTATTCATCGTGTTCGAGTCGCAATGTATTGTACAGGTGCTATCCTTCTGCGCCTAAGTAGTGGATCAGCAACGCTCTTTTCCGCTCATCCGGAAACATTTCACCACCGATAGCCAGCAAATAGTTGTCAAATTGCCGCTTCCATGCAGTAAACGTCAGCTTTGGCTCGCCCGGGCATTCCAGGAACGGTGGTGGCGGGTTTAGTGGAAGAAGAAACATTCTCGTTGCCAATTTGTTGTAATGTGCAAGTCAATAAAGAGGCATTGTGTAACATGAAATCCACTTTACTGAACTCCCACTGCGCATGTCAGCGTGCCTTTTCACACACACCTGTACAGACTTTCTTAAAGGGCCAGTGCAATAACAGAACATAACACAACGCCCAACTTCCAACTATCCAATCAATTCCCGAATGACGAAATCAAGCCCCGCCCTGCATTTTTTCTCATTTCAGTAGCCGTTTCACTCGGATATACGTCACAACAGGAAAAAAGGAAGTAAACATACTTCATTCCCTGCTGAAAGATGGAAAGCCTCCTGGTCTTTCACAATATCGCAATACTGGTAAAGAAGGCAGTGTAGCATGTGAACTCCACAATCTTTCTGCTCTCATAGGTCTGCATCAGACATGTACAAACACATGAGCATTATAAGACATTAATATATTTCTATAAAAACATTGGTTCACATCTGTCAAGTCTGGTAGAGCTTTGGCACCTACCCATTGCTGGCCATAGCTGTCTTCTTGGTCACTGAGATATCTATCGTCCCAACCAATTCAAATTCCTACCAAATCCCAGGGCAGGAATCCATTCTCAGCAAGAATTACGAAGTAGGTAAAGAACCCACCGACTGCTTGCATCATACCTCAAATTTAAATATGAAGACAAGTAAGAAACAAACAGCAATGAACACCTAATGTTCAGCATTTCTGGGTTGTCTCTTCATGATGTCGCTTTCAGCAGTTTCATAGGCCAGTGAGATCGCAGGAACCTGTAGCAATAAATAGAGGAATACATGAATGCATGTAGTTTACAGTTCTCTACATTTTTATAATTAAATTGTGTTCTCTTCCATACCATGTCAGTGCCCAGGTCAATGCAGAGAATGGTGGCGGTGTCCAAAGTTAGAGGAATACCAACGAGGACAAAAAAGAGGAGGGGTGACATCTCAGGGATCTTACTAGTCAACGTGTAGGCAATGGAATTCTTCAAGTTGTCAAAGATCAGACGGCCTAAATATAAAGACATGTTAGAAAAATACCTTCATGGTTCCTCGATCAATTGAGTTCCCAATAACACGTCTTGCCTTCTTCTACGCCAGTGAAAATTGAGGCAAAGTTGTCATCCAGAAGGATCATGTCAGCAGCTGTTTGGATACATCAGATCCAGCAATACCCATAGCTACACCAATGTCAGCCTTCTTCAGAGCAGGAGAATCATTGGCACCATCACCAGTTACAGCTACAATGGCACCCTGACATTAGAAATAAAATGCATTAAAATGGTACCTGCTGGGTAAAATATTCTAGCATCGATGGAATCAGATCAAGATCAAGACACCTTGGATTAACCTCTCCAACCGGGATTTTCAGCCGAGCTGCAATATCATCCATAGTCTCATTGCCTTCAGAGATGATTCCAACACCTCTTGCAATAACCTTTGCTGTAATTGGATGGACACCAGTAACCATGATAACCTATAAAATAAAATTCTGATTTATCATTTGATCATTTCATATATTTCAATCAAAAAAGATGCAAGGCTCACTCTAGAAGAAACAAAAATGTTGAACTTTATTAGTTTAAAACAAGTACCGTTTTGGTCATTTGGTTAATGTGGTTGCACCTTTTTTTGAAATGAACTTTTCATTTTTAGTTGCACTTCCCCTTCAGCTGGTTTGAGCATCTCGTTTGAACCATTATTGAATATATTTACAGAATATTTAAGCAGTATATTTTGAATGAGGACAACACCTTGATTCCAGCACTCCAGCATTTTCCCACAGCATCTGGTACAGCTGCACGAGGAGGATCGATCATGGACATGAGGCCAACAAAACAGTTTCTCAGTGGGGAAGTTAATTTCTTCAGTATCAAATTCAAAACCTTCAGGAAATTGGTCATCAGGGAGACTAAAGTGGCAGAAGCCTGTGAGGGAAATCACAGAATTATTCATAATTCTGTACCATATTCTTCTGCAATCATAACTTTAGTGTTTTCACATGGTGAACATCATAAGGTGGCTTTACCCAACACTCTTTCTCCAAGACCTCCGAGCTCTAAATAAGCATTGTGGAATGAATCTTTCATTTCATCATCCAAAGGCTGCTCTTTTCCTTGCATCAAAATAGTAGAGCATCGATCCAAGATTCTCTCAGGGGCTCCCTTCATCACCAGCAGGTTCTTAGACTCTGAGGAATTGGGATTCTTGTGGATTGAGAGCTAGAAAAGGCATTTTAAAGGCCTATTAGGATGACCAGTTAATCTAAAAACCAATCTAGAACATCTCAACAAAAATACCTGATACTTGTTGGTAGAATTGAAAGGGATCTCAGCAATCTTTGGTTACTTCTCTTTCATTTCAGTGACTGAACCACAGCACAGCTCAATACACTTCAACAGGGCAGACTCTGAGGCATCACCAGCTGTCATATCGCTACAAAACAGATTTTATTGATAAGATAAAGCTGCCACTGTCAACAACATTAGTAAGAATGTAGATTCACAGCTAAAACTCTAAGGTTTAAATGTATTTTCAATGTACTTCTAAAATCTAACTGCATGTTAGACCTCGCTTACAGAGTAATAATGACAATTTGTCTTAAATTGTCTCCATTTATATTAGCCTACCAAAGCATCTTGTAACAGTACAGTGTGCTTCGGAGATGACGTCATCACGTGAGCAAGAAACGTAAAAGCGCATAATGTACAACATAATATATCTCAACATTTTAATCAGTTATGTTTGTGTTATTAACTGTCTTAGTTCTGGTATTTTAATCATAAAAATGAATAGGCTAACTTTATTTTTGTAAGAAAATATTCTTTTGGAAACCCTGACAGACTTTAGAATTTATATAGGCCTACATTTACATTTTATTTGATTTATATAGGCCTATTTGATTATATGTATTTTGTATGTATGAATTTGCAAATAATTTGTTACCAGTTCCACTTCTTTTTTCAGTTCCTCCATGTCCTTTTTGTTCTTTTTCCCTTTTTTGGGCTTTTTGACTCCATCTTCTGACGTTGCCTCCAATTTATACTTATCATTCCCCATCTGTCACACATAAACTAGATATATATATATATATATATTTTATTTTTTATTTTTTGTCACCTTTGTCAGTGTTAGTGCTGGAAAAAGGTTTGCTGTCTATGTATGTCCCACACATAAATAATGAATAATAAAAAAAACTTTTTTGAGAAATGGAAAGAATTTTGTGATGGATAAATTTATGAAAAGACAAGTAACAATGACAAGAGCAACAACACCCTGTATCATGAGACCATCATACATCAACTTGTCGTTCCCTCTGATTTACTTGTTAAACTCTGCAATGCATTTTAAATATTAATATCATCTGTTGTGGTGTTTATTCTAGGATTTGTTAAATGTTAAAATGGAATGTACAATGTTTTATATTAAGCTTGTTTCATTTATTGGCAGTACACTGTAAAAATGATTTGAAGATTTTTTTGAGTACGTTTTACAGGAAAATACTTTCAGTTTCAACTTGTGAAATTTATTAGCAACTTCTGAGTGAAAAAATGTAAATCCAACACCATTTGTTTTTTTCAGCGTATTGACCTATCAATCACATTGCTGAAAGCCAACATGCTGTTAGAATAGTAATATAATCCATAATCACGGTCTTATATGTTTATTTACCATATTACTAAAGTACCTAACTATCTATACTCCTGTTAATGGCTAAAATGTCTTGAGTTACTGTTTCCACCAACCTCTATTTAGTGTTTGAACGAATTTCTAGCTAATTTAGCTCCATTTAATTGGTCATATTTCTGAAAATGACCAGATTCTGTAACATTTTGAAAATATATATTTAGTAAACATGAAATGTTTTGAAACTGAAGTTATCACTGTCATTTACAATGCAACTTTGTTGAGGCTATAAACAAAGTCTGTTCACACCCGTAAGCTGGTAATTACATCCTGAGTATTTTCTTACATTTTTTTTTCTTGTAGGTTTGTTTAGGTAGGGTTGGAGATATAAAATGTAACTATATAGAATAGGTAATAATAAAATAAAATAAAATAGACATTTAAATGGAAGATCTCTAACTTATACAACAGAATTAAAAGAGTGTCACGGCCCCCATGTCCTTCAAACGTGCCTTAAACATCCACACATATTGTCCCATCATTAGACAGCTTACCGGAACCGTCAGTTTGCATTTGAATACAGTTTGAACATTTCTATGTATTACAGTGTGGATCGAAGGGTGTAACAAACTTTTGCAAGGGTTAAGGGATAGTTCACCGAACAATGAAAAGTCTGTCATCATTTACAGTATGTGCCATTATATTGTCTATCATTAAATTCATTATGGCGTCAAACCTGAGTAAAGCATATTAATGCCATCGTTCTCTAGGCCATTGAATTTAACAACATCTCTAGCAACTTGGCATATACTGCTTTTTGTTTCTTGTGCCATATAGTCTAAATTATTTTACACTTAAAAATACATAAGTTGTTCTTTGTTTTTAAATTGGTTAAGACCAGTGTTGGGTATATTATTCCAAAGTTACGTAATCAGATTACTTTTTTCAAGTAACTAGTAAAGTAACGCATTACTTTTTAATTAACAAGAGAATATCCGAGTTACTTTTTCAGATAAGTAACGCAAGTTACTTTTTTTTTTTCCAATTTATTGTTTGACAGCTCTCCTGTCCCCATGTTGAGAGAAATCAGATGTTACTGTAGTTCTAAAATAAATATGAATATGCATTAATTCATCTCACACACACAAAAAAAACACAGATTCAGTATTCCTCAAAATGAATAAAAATAATGCAACTCAGAATATGACGCAAACCTGCAATAATTAAATGTTAAACAACACAAATAGCCTTTATGTATTTAATCCCATTCTATTAACCAATATCTTTGCTTTTGACCTTCGATGATCCAATTCAACCATACTAATAAGCAAAAATTTAAAAAATTTGCAAAAATTAAGCAAACATTGCTAAAGTGTGTTGAAATTTCTTCTTCTGCATTCGACTGTACGGACGTAAATTTACTTTACCTTCAGCCTGAGGCTTATTCATTTCACTTTTGGTGTGAAAAGGCTTTTATATTTGCCAAAAATATAACTTTTTTTATTTTAAAAACAAACAAGCAAGCCCTGTCCAGATTTAAAAAAGTAACGCAAAAAGTAACGTACACTTACTTTTCCCTAAAAAGTACCTAAGTAACGTAATTAGTTACTTTTTATGGAGTAACACAATATTGTAATGCATTACTTTTAAAAGTAACTTTCACCAACATTAGTTAAGACACTGTCTGTTGTCTCTCAAGATCAATGAACAATCCATATGTTAGAACAATGCACCTGTCTTTCTTTTAGAATGACAGTCTTTCTTAAAACTGGTTATTCAACTCTTGACTTTCTCTTTATCCAGAAAATGACACTCCGGCAGAACCAACAAACTGTTCTTGTCTTTTAAATTGCATGACACCAAAAAGGCAAAATATGAGTCAAAGCATGTGTTTTGTTCAGACTGATGGTTATAATCACTATAATATGACAACTGAACTGTCCAGTGATCATTTAACCTTTAACTTCATGAAGAAAGCTTGAAACATGCTTTTTATACCTTTCCTCAAGGCAAAGGCTAATTTTAGGAAGATGTAAATATAGAGAGATTAGAGGAAACTTTTTTTCAAATAAACGATAGCAATCTTAGCAATATTGGTTGAAGGCAGTTGTGACATGTTCTAGCATTGTCAAAGAACATCACCTGTAACCTACTTCAAGCATCTATTAATGGTTGTGCTTCATATGCAAAATACCAGTTTGTGCTCCTCACCCTTTTGCTTCTTCATAGATGCCTTAAATCTGCTGAAAACACACAGCCTTTTTAGTCAGAAATAGACCTTTGCCTTCCTCCACAAATTGACAGCATGTCTATCTGCATATTAGGTTACTGGGAAAATCATTCTTGCGTGTCGGACACAGGAAATACTGTCAAACAAACTTGCTGTGGCTGGATGAGGCAGGTGCCTCATGATCAGAGTTTCATGCTATAAAATGTTCCTCTGACATGTCATTAAACATATTTTTCATAAATTAACTGACTAATGAGATAGAGCTGAATTTTAATATTGTCTCTCAATTTTTTTTAGAAGACTAAAGAGAGGTGAATATACAAACCAAGCAAAAACGGATGGAATGAAAAAAAAAAGATTTGTAATACAAAACACCAAGATAAAACAGATATTTATAATATTTCTATTATGTTGGCTGTAAAACTATTTATTGAAGGATTTTTTTGATTAAACGGGAAAGGGGTGTTTCATGCTGCAGCTTAAGCTGGCAAAGCCCAACACCCTTCTTTTTTTTTTCTTGGGGCAGGTTATCTGAGATACCATCTCAAATATGTTACCAAAAATAGCTTTTAGATTTACTATTTACTAAATAATTTCTAACTGCATCTGATAAGAAAAGAAACTCAGTCAACTGAATCAGCAAGACAAAATTAAGCTGAAAGGACCTTGAACATTAAACATTTGCTGCATCCTTGAAAGGTGTATATGAATCAGGATTCTGTATAATCACTGTACTATATGTCCCAATAATAATAATAATCCACAAATAGTACTACTACTAGTAATACTTATGCACATTCTAAACGTGTGAGTAGATTAGCCTCATTATTTAAAGAAGCAACGAGAGAAGTTCACGTGGTAAGTTATGTTCAGGAAACCACTGAAAACCCCCACAACAAACCACAGAAGAAAAAAGGACAAGGCCAAAAGCATTGCAGAGGCAAAATGCATAATCAAAAATCGAGTTTAATGAAATATTTCCGCATAAGCAAAACGAGATGGAATATCTACTGCTCATCCCACATGCTGTCATGGAGAAATCCCCATTCTTTCCAAGTCCCCTTTAGTTGAAAAGGATGTGCTCATATTGCCATTCTTTAATTAGCTTTCTGCTGATGAAAATATACCCGTTTGTGTAAACTTGATATTTAAACTGAAAATAGTTATTTAATAACAAAAAAAAAAAAAACAAAAAAAAAAAAAAAAAAAAAAAAAAAAAAAAAAAAAAAAAAAAAAAAGACCAAGTCCAATTATACCTTTATAAATTAATTAATTTTTTTTAAAATAAAAAAAAAATTTAACAAAAATTGCAAAAAAATGGATCATAACGTCATGGAGGGATTTTTTTAAGTAACACCAGAAAAATAAAACGGAAACGTCTCAGGTTACTTATGTAACCGTGGTTCCCTTAAACAAACCCAAGTCGGGGTCACTCTCGATTTCACATCGGATGACCGACGAAATTGGGATCTCGCTTAGAGAGACCAATCCACTTTGAGTGTAAACTAATCGAGCCAATGCACATTGGCATGTGGTTATTGCATCCAGTTGCTGCTGATCACAGCGTGAGTATAATTAGACAGCAGATGCAGCGCATATTCAGCTTTTTCCCCGTCCCGCCGCGCTTCGGAGCCGAGCGGTTCTATCGTTCTGCTCCTGACCTTCTACATAGAGTAAAAACTACGGTCAAGCACCCTCTTCGTGGGCTCGTGGCCTCTTTCTCGTGCTTGTGGGAAATAAAAAAAAAAAAAGAATAAAAAAANGAGGCAAGCTCAAATACAACCCTTAAAGGTTAGGGGAGCACTGCCCGAGACAGCATTACCCAGGAGGGTTCTCGTAATGCCACCTATACCTTCCACTCGATGCCTCAGCAAGAGGGGATCTCCTGGTGATCGGGAAACCCCTCCGGGGCGATTCAGATACAGTCAGACCCATTCGGTGTACTCTGACGCGTCCCCAAGCCCCGGTACGGCCATGAAATTTTTTTCGCAGTGACGTCACCGGGGGGGGGCCTGATGATCACGAATGCCCCCGCAGAAGGCCCTGGTTATTGCCGCATTATCCATGAGTATAAGCCGGAAACTCCGTCTTTCCTCTACCGTCCCTGGACATATATCGACGGTGAAAATAACACTGCAAGTCGAGGCACGAGCCAGTTTCTGAACCAGCATAGAGGAGCTCATCGAGGACCTACCTAAAAAGGGACCGAAACACAACAGTTTTCCCGGGAAACATAGCACATACACTAGCAGAAGGTTTTCTCCCACAACCACCAGCTCCTTAGTTTATACACCCACATAATAAGTATTTATATATACCTATATGTAACAATGGATCGTACTCACCCACCAGGGTTCCCGGTGTCGGAGCAGGTCCGAGAGAGCCCTCTATCCCGACCATTAGTAGATGGTCACTATGTAACTCCATAGAACCCAACCAACCCAATCGTTGCCACAAGGATACTATATGCAGTAAATTTCCCACCTACCCTCTTCAGGTGGAGAGATGGTGCTTACAAGGGATTTAGGAAGGTGAAGATAAGGGCAGTTGTAAGACCCCCGAAGGAAATTAGTAGATTATGAGGTATCACTCTGATCCGGACAAAAGCCGCATGATTCTGCCCTTTCTGGAGACATGTTCTCGATCTCTTAGGTCCTTTTAACTTCCTTCCTTCTGAACCGCTATTCTTCCTAACCCCTACCCCACCCGCGGCGGGGAGGCTACGCGAGCCCGCACTACCGTTTCTGATCCAGTCTCTGATCCTCAATTACCGAGACGGACTAACCCCTGGTTGTTCCGGTTCCAGACCTGGACTTCGTGCAGGCCGCTTGCCCCGTCTCTTCGCAGGTCACCTGATATGCTTGGTAGCATTCACCATGTGTGCAAAGAAGCGACGCCACCCTGCTTGCTGCTCGTCTTTTGGGCTTAGCCCTGGCATCCAAGTGAGATTTCCAAGGGAGTAGTCTTAAGAGACGGCTCACCCCATAGAGCGATAGCTGTCCAGCGTCTTCTCTATAGGGGCATCTTCTCAAACACCGCTTTCGCGATCGCCTCGATGTTTGGCATAACTCGTATGCTGATCGATGGATGTTTGAGGAAAAACTGCCTGCGTGTTTTTTTCTGTTCTTCCATTCCTTCTCAATCTTTGTATGAAAACAGGAAGAAAGGAAGGCTCACCTGAGCTGGAGGGTTCTGGCCAGAAAAATAAATACTGTTCTCAGAGTCGCGAGTCACTTGTTTCACGAGCCGCTTCACACGGCAAGTAAAGCCCTTGCGTGCACGATCCCTCAGTTCCAAAAGCCATCATACCGCTGGCAAGGGGATTGGGAAGGCTCAGCCTCAGCTTCTTTGCCCTCCTCGGCTATTTCCTGCTTTTGCTGGGCTGAGCAATGGCCCCTGAATCAGACAATGTTAATGAAATAACATCATCCTCCAGCGGCTCACTCTCGTGCACAGCCGACGATCGCGAAAGGGAAACCCCCCTTCAAACTCATCGGCCAGATCCACCTGCGATCCCCACGAGCTCATTCCCTTCCGTGCCTCAGCAGTGGCGGGTCCTGGATCGCGTGAAGCAGATGGCTGCCCCTCTTTCCTAAAAAAAAAAGACAAACGAGAGTGGAGCTTTCCCTTGGAAAAACGCTCGCAGTGCACGCCAATCGCCCCCTCGAAGACATTGCGTGCGTGCTCTTCGCCCAAACAAACAACGCATAGATCGTGTGTCATCAGATGTTAAACAACGTCAACACTGATGCACACATCCTTAAATGCTTTGCTAGTGCTCGCCATAATGAGATAAATAGAGATCGCTCTTACCACAGAAATGCACGCTTCAAACAAAACAGTTGAAGAGAATGATGTGTGCTCCCGGCGCCTATTTATACTATAGTCGCACCGGTAGTGACGTCATGGCTGTCGCCCGGCCAACGAGTTGGTGTTTTTTTCAATTGTAGGCTTCAGACACGGGTCACGACGAGTCGTTCCCCATAGCAACCCCTAGAGGACCCAGTTCGAAGTTCCCATGATATACCATGATGGCGCCGACGCTGATGGCTTCCTCCGTGGCGTGCTCCGCAGTTGTTTTTATGTTTTTTGTTAGTTTGTCCTGTCTTTAGTTATATCCCTGCGATCAGTTTCACCAGAGACAAATTGCTGGACATTTCGGAAGTACACACCACCCGATATTTCGCCGGTTTTTCGACTATTCGGATGTTTTGCTGGACTTTGTTGTCGGGGGAGCTGTGGCGCTGATCACTCGCTTCAGGATGCGCAGATGGGGGAAGTGAGCCGGCGCGCTCGTGAGGCTCAGACAGCGCAGATTCAGAACGCCGTTGCCAAGCATCCATATAGCGAATCTCCGCTCTCTACCCAACAAAAAAGACAAACTTCTTCTGCTCTCTGGCCATCCCCGGACACATAAGGATTTTTTGCAAACTCTGGCTGCTCTGTGTTTCAACGAACCCTGGCTGAAAAGACGCCATTCCGGCCAGCGCTGTTGAGTCTGCCATGCTTTCAGCAGCTGTTTGGACCAGAGTCGCGACGACAGAATCACGGAAATCGCGCGGCAGCCGGACATGGCTTTTACATCGAATGAGAGGTGGTTTCAGTGTACTGTGTTAAGAAATGCTGTTTCCGATCTAGGAAGTGCGCGTCTTAATTGCCAGCCATTCTATCCTGCCGCGGGAGTTTTGCTCGGTTCATAGTCTCGTAGTGTGTACATTCCTCCGCAGGCACATGTCTGAGCTATCGCTTTTTAAAACCACATAAGCTCGCCTGATCTGATCACTGAGACAGGGCAACAACACCTGGACTCTGTTTTAATAATTCTCGGAGACTTTAATAAAGCAAATCTTTTTTCCCGTGAACTGCCAAAATACAGACAGAACATCACATGTCCCACCAGAGACAGTATTATATTGGATCACTGTTACACCACAACTAAGGATGCATATCACTCCGTCCCATGAGCAGCTTTGGGGCTCTCTGATCACTGTGGTTCATCTTATACCGACCTACAGGCAGAAACTGAAATAAGCTAAACCTGTATAAGGACTGTAAAAAGATGACTAATGAAGCAGAGCAGGATTTACAATTGTTTTGCTTGTTTTGACCTCACTGATTGGAGTTTTTGAATCTGCTGCCACCGATCTGGACGGGCTCGCAGAGATTGTAACATCTTATATCAGTTTCTGTGTAGATATGTGCATTCCTACCAGGACTCATTTAACTTACAACAATGACAAACCATGTTTCACTGCAAAACTCAGACAGCTCCGTCAGGCCAAAGAAGATGCTCACAGGAAGGGGGATAATGTCTTGTATAAACAGGCTAAATACACACTGGAAAAGGAGATCAGAGTGGCAAGAGGAATTATTCTGAAAAAATAAGGACTAAGTTCACTTCCAGCGTCTCGGCATCAGTGTGGAAAAGTCTAAAAAAAATCACCAATTACAAGACACCATCACCCAGCACTGTGGAGAATCAACACCTGGCAGACGATCTGACGAGTTCTACTGCAGGTTTGAAAAAACACCCTACACCCGCCCTGAACACCTCTCCACATAACCATTCACACCTCCAGCAACCCCCCTCTCCCCCACACCTGCAATTCAGATCAGCGAAGAAGAGGTGCGCCAGGTCTTCCGGAAGCAGAAAAGTAAAAAAGCACCAGGCCCAGATTGTGTTACACCAGTCTGTCTGAAATCCTGTGCTGACCAGCTGGCCCCCATCTTCACACAGATATTCAACAGATCACTGGAGCTTTGCGAAGTCCCTTCATGCTTCAAACGATCCACCATCATCCCCGTCCCAAGAAACCCAAAATTACGGGACTTAATGACTACAGGCCTGTGGCTCTAACGTCTGTTGTCATGAAGTCATTTGAGAGACTGGTGTTGGCTTACTTGAAGGACATTACTGGACCCTTGTTGGATCCACTTCAGTTTGCCTACAGAGTAAACTGGTCTGTGGACGATGCAGTCAATATGGGATTGCATTATGTTCTGCAACATCTAGACAGACCAGGGACTTATGTGAGGATCCTGTTCGTGGACTTCAGCTCGGCCTTTAACACTATCATCCCAAACCTCCTCCTGCCCAAACTAGCTCAGCTCTCTGTGCCCACCGTCCTCCCTGGTCATACACCAACAGCTTCCACACACATACAGAGCGAGCAGCTGAATGAGTACAATAAAAAAAAAAGTAACACATCCACAAGCCTGGGACTGTCTCAGCAAAGGTTGTGTTCTCTCTCCACTGCTCTTCTCCCTCTACACAAATGGCTGCACATCTAAAGACCCCTTTGTCAAGCTCCTGAAGTTTGCAGACGATACCACACTCATCTGCCTCATTCAGGATGGTGATGAGTCTGTTTACAGACAGGAGGTTGAGCAGCTGGCTGTCTGGTGCAGTCTTAACAACTTGGAGCTTAACACGCTCAAAACTGTGGAGATTATATTAGACTTCACGAGAAACCCCCTGCTCTCCCCCTTCTCACCATCATGGACAGCACTGTGACTGCAGTGGAGTTATTCAGGTTCCTGGGCACCACAATCTCAGGACCTGAAGTGGGACACTCACCTTGACTCCATTGTGAAAAAGGCCCAGCATAGGTTGTACTTCCTTCGCCAGCTGAGGAAGTTCAAACTGCCACAGGAGCTGCTGAAACAGTTCTACTACTTCCACTCTACACTATTACTCCGCCATCCATGAATCCATCCTCTGCACTTCAATAACTGTCTGGTTCAGCTCAGCTACCAAATCTGACCTCAGAAGACTACAGAGGGTAGTCCGGACTGCTGAGCGAATCATTGGTACAACCCTCCCTTCTCTCCAAGAACTGCACTCATCCAGAGTGAATAAAAGAGCAGGCAAAATCATTCTTGACCCCTCACATCCAGCACACTCCTTCTTTGAACTGTTGCCATCTGGTCGATGATACAGAGCACTGAGCACCAGAACGACCAGACACAGGAACAGTTTCTTCCCTCAGGCAATCCATCTCATGAACACTTAACAAAAACTGTGGAACACACACTATTTATTCACTCATACACCTATTTATCTAACACACATACTCAGTCTACACCTCAAATTTGCACATAATATACAGTACCTGTACATACAAAAGCTGTATATTGTAATATACCTGTACATACAACTGTCAATTTATATATTTGTATTCCTTATTTACTTGTTCTATTTTTTATGTTTTGTCTTGTTTTTGTGCTCATGTCGCGTCATTCCTGTACACTTTTGGAGCTGTGTATACATACCTGGCAATAAAGCTCATTCTGATTCTGAAAGGGAACTAAATTTGTGATATGAACAACACATATTTTGTTCTTTTTGAATACAATAATAATTACAATAAATATTTGATAATATCAGTATCTGACAGTATCACATTCTAATTGAGTTATAGGCAAGTAATTATCATATTGTGAGGGAAACGGAACATGGAGATTTTGAACCCAAACTCTGAAATTAACCAATGTGTGGACATCTTGCTCCCCCCCCCCCCAAACTACAGTTCTGCCATTTAAAAATTAAATCAAACTGCAATTTTAAAATGAAAGATCATAATGCATGTCAATTACTACTGAACGTCTGAAACGACCGCCTTTACCTCTTGACGTCAGATACCCACACGCGGCGCAGTTCCCTTTTCTGTTTATCGGTCTCAACCAGCGCACGGTTGCATGCCCACTCTCTCTCCCGCCTGGCCTGCGCAGGACAGTGTGCCGAGCGCGTCGGTATGGTGCGCTGCATATCAGCGACTTGATGCTATCCTGCGCATTTTCTAGCCTGACTCCTAGCGTCGTCCGCTCGAGAGGGGCCAGCTCAGCCTCTAGGACCAAGGGGGGTGGGGCTACAGGGGGTGGGAAAAACCAGCGGTCGTACGTTAAATTATATGTCAGAAAATCTTTTAAAGAGTTTGATACACCTGGACGTTTGTGGAATGGCTCTGGGAAGTTTCTGATTGGCCGACTAAAAAGGGCAAAATGCACAGTTCAGAGTGTCACAGTATCTCAAGGACAAGGACAAGGAAGATGCAGGTAACGTAAACTTCTCTTTGCTAGCACAAACTCATAACAATGGAGGTATCTCTGAAAATGCAACTGAGAAGGATAATGCAGAGAACTCAAGAGGTCAGTCTTATCTGCGGTGCAAAGTTCCATTCCACAGTCCAATAAATCCCACGAGGAGTAAAGAGCACAGGTAAGTGTCAGTTTGTCCACAGAGCTGAAGAAGGGAACACTGAAGGAGTAACCTTGAGACCAGCCGATAAACAACAACAACTTCTTCTTCTAATAACGTTTTATGGTGGATCAGCCGATAAATTAGAGTGGTGAGTGTGCTCTTATAGTGCTCAGGTAATTGAGTGCAGGTGGAGGTGCTCAATACTCCGGTGATGGAGGGCGTGGTTGAGTGACTGGTTCTGTGGCTGTGGTTGGTGCATCCGTGACAGTACCCCCTCCCACACAGGCATCTCCAGACGAATAATACAAAATTTTAGTGATAGTTATTAGTCTGTTTTCCTCGTTTAATTTAATGTATCTGTCTAATTAATGACACTAATACTTTTAACGAACAATAATTTTATAATTTTGAATAAACGGGACTACATTATGTAGGGTTTGTTTCTGGTGGGACACTCATTACTGCCGACGTTGGCTGCTTTTGAAAACCGAATTAATCATTAAAGTTATGTTTGCATCTCTTTTTTTTTTTTGGAAAGGTATGTAGAGTAATTAACAGCAATGTGTTTGTCTTATGCTTCTATTAGCTTAATTTGGACGAGTCATATTTGACCTCATGTGTGTCTTTACAGGTATGTTTGGGCTTTCTTTTGAGTCCATATACGTTATGTTTAATGATGTAAATAAATAATAAAAGAACTATAAATAACCTTTATATTTGTTTGTTGTACTGGTGGTTTAAAGGAATAAATATGACTCTTACTGCATGTTTAATGGTATTTTATTTGATGATTTGTTAATGTGTCATTGTGTCATGACTTTACTTTGAGGGGCCCATCATTACTAACTCATTAACTACCCATAAACTAAAATCAACTCATGGTTTTTTGACTGAGCAGGAAGTTCTCAAAATTACAGTATGTTTACACTATACATCAAAGTCTCATTTTAAAATATATATAAAAAATCATAATATGACACCTTTGAATCTACACTTAACCTTTGACCCGCTCTGCCTAAAACTGGTTCTGCAGTCCTGTGCGTCACATTTCAATGTACTGTATGTTCTGCTTTTTATGCTTGGCCCCCATTAATCCAGCCAAAAAAATTCTTTTTTTTGTCGCTAATAAAAGTAACTTATTAACTTCATTTCATGAGATAGAAGTTTAGAGTAGCAGCATAACCTCACTGTAAATTCCAATTAGTAAACCTTACTTAAAAAAAGCATGCAAATCGATTGCCTTGAAAAAAACCAAGCAAAGTGAAATAAGAATAATATGTTGTACTAACAAATGCTTAGTTAGTATAGTTTACTTACACAAGAGTTCTAGTACCTCATCACTATTTTCAAAACTAAATATAGTACAATATACATGTGTGTATTTCAAACACTCTTTTATTTAAGTTGAGCCACTCGTGTAATATTTCCTGCAACTTGGAATTTCTAAGTTGTATTTACTTAAACTTAATTTACTTATACTCTCTAAACGGAACATGCAAACGATTGACTTAAAAAAAAAAAAAACCACGTAATCGTTAGCTCACTAAATAACTTAAGGCTTCAAAAATTCCATTACAAATTACTGACAACAATGTTCCATTCATCACACACACATACAATTACACGTAAATTTAAGGTAGTTGAAAGTGAAAGGTAATGCTTTTTGCTTTTTTTCTCAGTGCAGTTTTAACTTGTATTACAAACATTTTGAAACAAAGCAAAAACAATCTGATTAGGGTATGCTTCTTGTAAACAGTGGAGGTAGCAGTACAATGAATAAGCAGCTCGAACGTGTCCTCACCTGCACTCAAAGGTAGACACACATCCGCCATTAATGCAAAGCAACATTTTAGGCGGGGATACACACAGCCTTTGTGTTGTTTGTCTGGGAGCGAAGCACGCCGAGTCAGCTCTCGAGGGGGCTGACTGTCCGCACTGTGAGCACCTCTCGCGGTTCGCTCCCGGAAGGCTCTCTTCTAGGAGGGAGCCCTCGCCAGCCCTCCCCGCGGCTCTGGTCCCGCATCTGCCGAGGCAGTGTGGCGATTGCAGTCGTGGGGTTCGCAAATGGATCTGGTGGAGGGGATGGAGATGGGCGAGCCCCTTTCTTCTCCCTCAGACACCAGATTCAGCGCCACCTCCCAGGGTTCGGAAGCACGCTCTGAGGAAGCGGTTTCTTCCCCCTGGGGAGAGAGCTCGGTGCTTAAACTGTCGTCCTCCGAGGAGGGCGATGGCGAGAGTGCCGACGACCCACCCCAGTCTGCACAGTACAAGGAGCTTGTGGAGGTGATAACTCACGCTGTGGCCAAGTTAAATCTTGAATGGCCCTATGAGATGCAGGCTGAACCCTCAAACAGCAAGTTAGATGAGCGTTTTTTGAGGTCTAAGCCGCCCGCTCCACGCCGGGGCTTACCATTTTCCCCCGATCTCCACACTGAGGTGTCAAGATCGTGGTCGAGACCTTTTTTGGCCCGCCTCTTTAGTCCCTCACTCATTGATTACAGCAACGTGATGGGACTTAGTGAGCGTGGTTATAGATCGATGCCCTGGGTTGAACAGACACTCGCGAGTTATCTGTCTCCCTGTGTGGCATCGTCTCTAAAAGCCCCGGCACTGTCCACCAGGCCGCTTCACGACGCTCTGCTTGCGCCTTCTGGCCTGTTCATCGACGCCGCGTTTCAGTGGTTCTTGCCTTGCTGCTCTCTGGCTCATGGGGCTACTGGATGGGAGCAGCCCCAGCCGTGTGCCCCTCTCCTTGTACAGAGAGGCACAGAAAGTGAGCATCGCGACTCATACACCCCCATGTCAATGGGGATCGCGAAGGGAGGGTATCTAAGCCAAAGGCCGATCTGAGGACCGTCCTTCTGGCTAAGAAGTCTTCAGCCAAGAAGCCCTGATGTTTGTGTCCCAGGGCTTCTGAGGGCAGCCCCCTCTGGGGAAGGGTGGTGTACACCTCATTACACGATGCTTGTCTCTCCTCAGTGCCCTCAGGAGGCCGAGCTGTTAACCCTGCCTCCGCCAGTGCTTCAGGGCACAGCGAGTGCACGTCTCAGTGTCTGCCAGATACATTGCAGATCTGGGAAGTCTCCTACTATTCTCGAGAGACTGATTCCCTTAGTAGATTTTCTGACAGCGTGGAAGCTTCTGCCAAATGTATTTCATTGGGTCTTGCAGACTGTAGAAAGGGGTTATAGAATTAAATTAGGTTCTCCTCCACCTCGTTTCAACGGGATTGTTTCCACTGTGGTGGGTCCCGAGCAGGCTCTGGTGTTAGAACAAGAAGTAGATACTCTTCTGAGGAAGGAGGCCATCGAGGTGGTCCCTCCTCTTGACAGAGAATCCGGGTTCTACAGCCGGTACTTCGTAGTTCCAAAGAAGGATTGGTGGTTGCGTCCATTTTTAGATCTACGTCAGTTGAACCGCTCAGTCATGAGACTGAAGTTCAAGATGCTTACAATAAAACAGGTCGTGTCTCAGATCAGGTCCGTGGACTGGTTTGTCACTATAGATCTAAAAGACGCGTACTTCCATGTCTCCATCCTTCCTCAACACAGGAAGTTCCTGAGGTTTGCTTTTGGGGGCGAATCTCACCAATATCGGGTTCTTCCTTTCGGCCTTACACTCTCACCCCGCACTTTCACAAAGTTTGTGGATGCTGCTCTGGCTCCTCTGCGGCTCCAGGGCGTCCGCATACTCAATTACATCGACTATTTGTTGATTTTAGCTCAATCAGAGCAGATGGATCGAGATGTTGTTCTCGCTCATATGGGAAAGTTGGGTTAAGACTAAACACCAAGAAAGGTGTGCTTTTTCCATTACAGAGGACCACTTATCTGGCCGTGGTGTGGGATTCAACCACGATGCAGGCACAGCTGTCTCCTGGTAGGATCGAGTCGATCCTCACCACAGTCACGAGAGTCAGAGAAGGCCGGTCACTCACTGTCAAGCAGTTTCAAAAGCTGTTTGGTCTGATGGCAGCTGCGTCCAATGTGATAACTCTTGGCCTGCTGCACATGAGACCCCTACAGTGGTGGCTCAAGACCAAGGCGTTTTCCTCGAGAGGAAATCCGCTTCGCATGATCAAGTTCACGCAGTTGCTTTCGTGCCTTAGACCCTTGGTCTTGTCACAGGGCCCGGTGCTGGTGAGTTCCTTGTCGTCGCGTAAATGTTAACGACAGATGCATGCTCACCGGGTTTGGGGTGCGTCATGAGTGGCCACCCTTCCTGTGGTCTGTGGAGTGGTCGCCATCTCACGTGGCACATCAACTGCCTGGAGATGCTGGCCGTGTTTCGAGCCCTCAAAAACTTTCTTCCAGACTTAAGAGATCGCCATGTGTTGGTGCGCACCGACAACACAGCGGTGGTCTCTTACATCAACCACCAGGGAGTTCTGTGTTCGCGCCCCTTGTACAAGCTGGTGTACCAGATCCTTGTGTGGGCCCAAGGGAAACTCCTTTCACTAAGAGCAATTCACATCCCTGGGCATCTCAATCAGTGAGCAGACATCCTGTCGAGACAGGGGCCAAGGCCCGTGGAATGGATGCGTCCACCCCGAGGTGGTGAGGCAGATATGGAGAGTTTTTGGCCAGGTTCAGGTGGACTTGTTTGCGACTCAGATGACATTGCACTGTCCCATCTGGTTCTCTCTGACTGCCTCAGCGCCACCGATTGCTCTTGCTCCGCGGAGTTTCTGTGGATAGGGCCGCCGGGACCTTGGTTCGCCTGCTTCCTGAGCAGATCCCCGTTCTGGCCGGGTGGCCGAGTAGGTTCTCAGGTACCTGATTTCCCATCTCTCGAAGGCTCTCCATGGAGATTCCTCATCAGGATGGATCTCCTCTCACAGCGGAGGTATTATCCTTTGACCCCCACCCGGAGGTGGAGCTGGGGTTGTGGGGCCCCCTCTGAGGGAGCACAACTCGTAGCTTCCGGTCTCTCAACCGAGGTTGTTGAGACCATCCTCCAATCTAGAGCTCCCTCAACAAGGAAACTGTATGCCCTGAAGTGTAACCGCGTCATGTTCCTGGTGTAGAGATCGCCATCTTGACCCGTTAACTGCCCGGGGTCGTTCAGTGCTAGTTTCTTCTTGCAGCCTCCGATTCTCTGCAGTGTTGACCCCCTCCACCCCTGAAGTAGTACGGGACTGCTATACCTGCTTACCACGCCGCCTCTCGGTTGTCTCTTGGGAAGACACCCCCTGGTTTACCGTTTCCTTCCTCTGGCGGTGCACTGAGGCCTCCTGTACGTCCTCGTGTTCCACCATAGGACCTGGACTTAAGACAGTCTTCTTATTAGCCATCACTTCTCTGAAGAGTCTGAGATTTGCAGGCCTTGTCAGTGGCCCCCTCCTTCCCTACTTGTGCCCCCCTCTTGGGCCAAGCTTTTTACCCTAGGCCGGTACTCCACTAAAGTGCCCTCCTCAGGCTTTCTGTCCTCCTCATTTCAGTGAGCCTGACCATCAGAACTAAATTGCATGTGCTAGCACTGGCCATATGACCTCAGAGCTGCCATGAAGTCTGACCAGTTATTTGTCTGTTATGGTCCTTCCAAGAGGGGTCTGCCTGCCATGGGGGTCAAGACTCACTCCACCTGAAGTGTGGCGGCCTCCAAGGCCTTCCTGTCGGGTGTGGCTAAGCAGGATATATGTAACACTGCGGGTTGGTCTATGCCGCTCACGTTCGTCAGGTTCTACGACCTCACTATTCGTACGGCTCCTGGTTCCTCCGTCCTCTTGCCGTAGTTGTGCTGAAGTTCATACACACTACGCAGGAACTTGAAAGTCTGGCGGCATGGCCATCTCGTTCCCAAAGCGTTTGACGCAGCTCGAGTTCCTGAAGAGGAAACAGCTGCTCAAGGTTACATATGTAACCCTAGTTCCCCAAGGGGACGAGATGCTGCGTCTCCTGCCATACTTCCGGCATCCCTGCGAGCGCTTCCTTCATTCTACCAGAAGCTGCCGCTGTCTCCACTGCACATGTTTTTATAGCTTCCTGGTCACACGTCACCCCGTCTGTGACGTTGCGTCTATCCATTGGTCTGATTACACACACGATTCAGAGCATAGTCACGCCGAAGGCGTTCCCAAAGCGTTTGACGCAGCGTCTAGTTCCCTCGGGAACTCCATCTGCACATACTGTCACTTTAATAAAGCAAGATGTCTAACTAATATTTGGAGCAATCCCTATCCTTTATAAAATCGTAAGTAATAGCATTTCTCAAGAGGAACTCATAATGTATGACATCATCATGTCAACATTCTGAAAAATAAAAAGTTGTCTGCTGTTATGGCAACATGAAACCTCAAATGAACCTGTTTGGAAAACAATTATGAAATCGAATATGAAAAGGGATCAATTCCTTGTATGACCTTGAATGAAATAAGAAAACCTTTTTATATACAGCGCAGTGAGGAAGATGTTTTATTCAATGACCCTTTTTACAATTTCATTTGGAAAAGTTTGCAGACCAAACTGACTGTTCATAGTTTCAAAATATTGAGTAGCTTTTGTTACCTTCGGACAAAGAAATACAAAAAATACATAATAACATTTTGTAAAGATCACAAAAAAAAATAATAAAAATTACATAATATCACATATGAAATCACATATGAAAATACTTATTTTTGCTTTGCCCTTATTCATAATGCATTTATAATATGTATATTAGTTATATGTATTTACACACACACATACAGTGGGTACAGAAAGTATTCAGACCCCCTTAAATTTTTCACTCTTTGTTATATTGCAGCCATTTGCTAAAATCTTTAAGATTAATTTTTTTTTCCATTTAATGTACACACAGCACCCATATTGACAGGAAAACACAGAATTGTTGACATTTTTTTAGATTTATTAAAAAAGAAAAACTGAATATCACATGGTCCTAAGTATTCTGACCCTTTGCTCAGTATTTAGTAGAAATCTTTTGATCTAATACATCCATGAGTCTTTTTGTGAAAGATGTAACAAGTTTTTCACACCTTGATTTGGGGATCCTCTACCATTCCTCCTTGCAAGATCCTCTCCGGTTCTGTCAGGTTGGATGTAAACGTTGGTGGACAGCCATTTTTAGGTCTCTCCAGAGATGCTCATTGGGTTTAAGTCAGGGCTCTGGCTGGGCTATTCAAGAACAGTCACAGAGTTGTTGTGAAGCCACTCCTTCGTTATTTTAGCTGTGTGCTTAGGTTCATTGTCTTGTTGGAAGGTAAACCTTCGGCCTAGTCTGATGTCCTGAGCACTCTGGAGAAGGTTTTGGTCCAGGATATCCCTGTACTTGGGATATTCATCGTTTGCAACCAGTCGTCCTGTCCCTGCAACTGAAAAACACCCCCACAGCATGATGCTGCCACCACCATGCTTCACTGTGGGGACTGTATTGGACAGGTGATGAGCAATGCATGGTTTTCTCCACACATACCGCTTAGAATTAAGGCCAAATAGTTCTATCTTGGTCTCATCATACCAGAGAATCTTATTTCTCACCATCGTGGAGTCCTTCAGGTGTTTTTTTAGCAAACTCCATTCAGGCTTTCATGTGTCTTGCACTGAGTAGAGGCTTCCGTCGGGCCTCTCTGCCATAAAGCCCCGACTGGTGGAGGGCGGCAGTGATGGTTGACTTTCTACAACTTTCTCCCATCTCCCGACTGGATCTCTGGAGCTCAGCCACAGTTATCTTTGGGTTCTTCTTTACTTCTCTCATCAAGGCTCTTCTCCCCCGGTAGCTCAGTTTGGCCGGATGGCCAGCTCTTGGAAGGGTTCTGGTCGTCCCAAACGTTTTTATGGAGGCCACTGTGCTCTTAGGAATTTTAAGTGCAGCAGAAATTTTTTTGTACCTTGGCCAGATCTGTGCCTTGACACAATTCTGTCTCTGATCTCTTCAGGCAGTTCCATTGACCTCATGATTCTCATTTGCTCTAACATGCACTGTGAGCTGTAAGATCTTACATAGACAGGTGTGTGGCTTTCCCATTCAAGTCCAATCAGTATAATCAAACAAAGCTGGACTCAAATGAACGTGTAGAACCATCTCAAGGATGATCAAAAGAAATGGACAGCACCTGAGTTAAATATATGAGTGTCACAGCAAAGGGTCTGAATACTTAGGACCATGTGATATTTCAGTTTTTCTTTTTTAATAAATCTGCAAAAATGTCAACAAGTCTGTGTTTTTCTGTCAATATGGGGTTTTGTGTGTACATTAATGAGGAAAAAATTTACTTAAATGGTTTTAGCAAATGGCTGCATTATAACAAAGAGTGAAAAATTGAAGGTGGTCTGAATACTTTCCGTACCCACTGTAATATATATATATAGTGTTTGTTTATGGTTTTATCTAGGAACATGTGCCACGCAAGGAATATAAAAATACACACTAGTCATATTCAAAAGGCCACAAAAGAGACAATATATGTAAATAAATTCTAAGTTAATAAGTGGATGAGTCATCAATAAATTTTGTTTTGCCTTCCCTGGAGGGAGACTGTACAATGTATAACATATAATGTACAATGCATAAAGTATATTTGTTTAACACTTTACAATAAGTTTCATTAGTTAACATTAGTTAACTACTTTAGTTAACATAAACTAAGAATGAACAATTCTTCTACGGCATTTATTAATCTTAGTTAATTTTAATTTCAACATTTAATAATGCATTTTTAAAATCAAAAGTTGTGCTTGTTAACTTTAGTTAATGCACGGTGAATTAACATGAACAAACAACGAGTGACTGTATTTTCATTAACTAACATTAAAAAAGATGAATAAATACTGTAACAAACGTATTGTTCATTGTTAGGTCATGTTAGTTAATACATTAACATTAACTAATGTAACGCTTGTATTGTTAAAAGTGTTACTGTAATTTGTATAATATAGATATATATATATATATATATATATATATATATATTACAGTGTGCAAAAAGTGTGGCCCCCTTTCCTGATTTCTTATTTTTGTGCATGTTTGTCACACTTTAATGTTTCAGATCATCAAACTAATTGAAATATTAGTCAAAGATAACACAAGTAAACCCAACATGCAGTTTTTAAATGAAGGTTAAGGGAAAACAAAATCCAAAACTAAATGGCCCTGTGTGAAAAAGTGTTTGCCCCCCCTGTTAAAACTGTGGTTTATCACACCCGAGTTCAATTTCTCTAGCCACACCAAGACCTGATTACTGCCACACCTGTTCGCAAACAAGAAATCTCTTAAATAGGACCTGCCTGACAAAGTGAAGTAGACCAAAAGATCCTCAAAAGCTAGACATCATGCCGAGATCCAAAGAAATTCAGAAACAAATGAAAAAAAGTAATTGAGATCTATCAGTCTGGAAAAAGGTTATAAAGCCATTTCTAAAGATCTGGGACTCCAGCGAACCACAGTGAGAACAATTATTCACAAATGGCAAAAACATGGAAAAATGGAGAACCTTCCCAGGAGTGGCCAGCCAACAAAAATTACTCCAAGAGCACAACGACGACTCATCCAAGAGGTCACAAAAGATCCCACAACAACATCCAAAGAACTACAGGCCTCACTTGCCTCAGTTAAGGTCAGTGTTCATGACTCCACCATGAGAAGATGACTGGGCAAAAATGGTTTGCATGGCAGAGTTCCAAGATGAAAACTGCTGCAGAGCAAAAAGAACATAAATGCTCGTCTCAGTTTTGCCAGAAAACATCTTGATGATCCCCAAGACTTATGGGAAAATACTCTGTGGACAGACGAGACGAAAGTTGAACTTTTTGGAAGGTGTGTGTCCCATTACGTCTGGCGTAAAAGTAACACTGCATTTCAGAAAAAGAACATCATACCAACAGTAAAATAGGGTGGTGGTAGTGTAATGGTCTGGGGCTGTTTTGCTGCTTCAGGACCTGGAAGACTTGCTGTGATAAATGGAACCATGAATTCTGCTGTTCTGAAATCCTGAAGGAGAATGTCCGGCCATCTGTTCGTGACCTCAAGCTGAAGCGAACTTGAGTTCTGCAACAGGACAATGATCCAAAACACACCAGCAAGTCCACCTCTGAATGGCTGAAGAAAAACAAAATGAAGACTTTGGAGTGGCCTAGTCAAAGTCCTGACCTGAATCCTATTGAGATGCTGTGGCATGACCTTAAAAAGGCGGTTCATGCTCAAAAACCCTCCAATGTGGCTGAATTACAACAATTCTGCATAGATGAGTGGACCAAAATTCCTCCACAGCGCTGTAACAGACTCATTGCAAGTTATCGCAAACGCTTGATTGCAGTTGTTGCTGCTAAGGGTGGCCCAACCAGTTATTATGTAAAAAAAAACATGCATCAATGTAGAGCTCATTATTCACCTGATCTGAAGCCAAAGGCACTTATTCAAGTTGCTATTAATGTCTGGTAGAATCTCCGGGATGGAGATGTGAAGAGGTTCTCAAGTTCAGTTGGTGATATTAATGCACCAAAAGCTGGTTTGCCAAATGCTATAAAACTCACCAAGTTGAAGAAGCCGGTTGCAACTCAGAGGAAAAACACTGTTTGGGCCTGAATGTTCGTAACAAATTTTTCTTACAATTAAATAGTAATCTATGTGTATGAAACTGTTTTTGACCAAATCATTTCTCTACAATCATGAAGCTTCGAAATTCCACTATCTTCATCGAAAAGACAGATGGCGCTGTTTCTTTGCGGTTGAATTTATTCACGTGCGTTTTCATTGCTTGCCACTAGATGGTGCTGAAGCTCTTTTGGACTCAAGCTGACAGCTGGAGGACAAAATGATGCAGGTTCTTCCACTGAAATCCGTCATTCATCAGTGTACTGAAGAATAACTGCATTGTGTTGGTTCAGTCCATGACTGTGTCTGAATTAAAGGCCTATGCAACCAACAGATAACTGTTGGTTTTACTTCACAAATGCACTAATTATAGTCAGGACACCTGAATAAACAGGCATTGAAATGTCAGTAAATCTCTAGTTACTACGTCAAAAATATTGCCAGAATTAAATTTTTAGCTAATAAACAGATGAATACTGCTGATGGTACACTTGTCTGTTTAATTTATATTTCTGTTTGTGTGTCAGCGTCTTCATCCATCTGCTGTTTTATTATTTCTGTTGTACAGGAGCTCTATCTGTTGAGCTCAAATGAGCTAAATAATTGCAGCAGAATTTCCAGCTTGTGTCATGTGACTGTAGATTAACTCAATCTCTGCTAGAATGTAATATTACAGTCATTGTTCTTCTGTACACTGATTTTAATAGCCAGAAAATCCTCTCCCTGTGCTGTTGATAAAGAGTGTTTATGTGTGTAAATGGCTGTTTACATTATGGACTACATTTGGAGCATGAGAATCATATTATTAAAAAAAAATAAAAATAAATAAACATGACCAATGACAGCTTCTGTAACAGAAAATGACTGTATGGAGGAGATTTTTGTAGACACCTAAATGTTGTAACTTTGTTAGTTACCTTTTAACAAATTTGAGATATTATTACAATTTAATATAGCTATTTTCCCTGTGAATATATTGTAAAATGTAATTTATTGCTGTGGTCAAAGCTGAATTTTCAGCATAATTACTCCAGTCTGCAGTGTCACATGATCGCTTTACCTAAATCATTCTGAAATATGCTCAATAAACATTTCTGATTATTATCAATGTTGAAGACAGCTGTGCTGCCAGGATTTTGTTGGAAACTGTGATACATTTTATTTTTCAAGATTCTTTGATGAATAGAAAGTTCAAAGACCTGGAAAGTATATGGAAATGAAAAGTATTAATTGAGCAGTGTATAAATGTCTATTATTTTCATTTATATTATTTTATTTTCAATTTCTTAGTTTGTTTTATTTTTTTCTTTAATTGTCAAAATAAGATTTTCAAGGAGTTTGTCAAGTAATAATATGAAAAACTGAATGGAAAATGGTGATTTTATACTTTTTGGTGCCTGTTAATGCCTGAAAAAAACTGTGACGATTCTTCCAAATTTTGCTGTTCCGTGGAAAGCAACAGCAGTATACAGGTTTGAAACAAAATGAGGGTGAGTTAAATAAATGACAGAATTTTCATTTTTATCAGAACTAATCCTTTAATCAGTGTACAAAAAGGAAACAAAAAAACTGTTTGGTTCCACATTTTAAACTCGGCTGTCTGTAATGTAATGACATTTCCTGACTCATGTTCCCGTCAGATAAATGTACATTACAGCCTCCCCCGCTGCTCATGTGGGAACCGGAGTTTGCACCGGCTCGAAGCTGCTGGATTGTGTAATAAGTGGAATGTTTCGGAATCTCTAAGAGCTATTCCATTGTTCACAACCATGTGAGAAGGAGTCAGAGGTCAACCACAGTGGCATGCAAACAGAGAGAGAAGTGAGGACGAGTGCTACGGAAACAAGGGCAAAAGGACAAAGCTAAAGCCATGTCATTTGGCAAGGTCACTGAAAACAACTATTTAAAACTAGTGATATATTGCTCATTTTTAGGAATAATGAGTCTAAAATTCTACTGTAAGTGTTGCATTTATAATCATGTGATGATGATTTAACAGTAAAGGAATTGTTTTGAAGGTTATGACTCAGAGTTATGTTTATTTGCAATACTGTTTCAGCTAGACTGAGTTTTCAAGATGGTGTGAATTATGACACACAGTTCACACTCCATCCTGAAGGTCCATGAACCCACAGCTGTTACACAACACAACTATTAAAAATATGTTCAAAACAAAGAGGAAAAGTATTCTTTTTCATGGGAAAAGAAAATCATTAGTAAGATCGCTTTAAAGGAATACAAATTAGCTAAAAATGTGCTCACCTTCAGGCCATCAAAGATTAGGATGAGTTTGTTTCTTCATCAGAAAAATGTAGCATTCCATCACTTGCTCATCAATGGATCCTCTGCAGTGAATGGGTGCCGTCAGAATGAGAGTCCAAACAGCTGTTATTATGGATTATGGACACTTATTTTAGCAGGAAGTGACTGTTTGAAGTTATAAACGTCTAATGATGGACTTGTTTCTTGAAAACAGGCAGCTTTTGGCTTCACAAGACATTAATTGATGGACTGGAGTTGTGTGGATTATTGTTGTTTTTATCAACTGTTTGGACTCTCATTCTGACGGCACCCATTCACTGCAGAGGATCCATTGTGAGCAAGTGATGGAATGCTACATTTCTCCAAATCTGATGGAGAAACAAACTCATCTACTTCTTGCATGGCCTGAGGGTGAGAACATTTTCAGCAAATTTGCATTTTTTTGGGGTGAACTACTTTAAAATCTCAGTTATTTCTTCTAGACAGCAGAATAAAGAGAATAAAGTAAGCATAAGGAGAATAAAGTAAACATAAATACAGAGTCTTTCCCCAAAGGAATTTTAAAAGAAACATCCCAGACACTGTTGATACTTTAGTGGAATGAATGAGCTATAAAAAAGGGATATATGAGCAATAAAACTTTCCATGACTTGAATTAACTTTTTCCATGTATGCTTGCGATGGATCTGCTTAAACATGCTGACAGAGTCATTCACAATAAAACAGTAACATCATTCATGTCAGCTAAATAGATGTTTATGCTGTTTGTTGAGTGTGCGAGATAAAAATGGAAATTCTGTTGAATGACAAGTATTTTTTTTATGTCCAGTCAGTATTTTCTCAGTTTTTCATAAATCAGCGCCAGTGTGTTTTACATTAGAAGACAACGACCTGAAAAGCCATGTACATTTTTTGAAATTTGTATACATCACATGAAAGCTGAATAAATAATTATGGTTTGTTAGGATAGGCAATTATTGGCGATGATACAACTAATTTGACGAAAAATCTAAATACTGAGAAAATTGCCATTAAAGTTGCCCAAATGAAGTTCTTAGCAATGCATATTACTAATCAAAAATTAAGTTTTGATATATTTTTATGGTAGGAAATTTACAAAATATCTTCATGGAACATGATCTTTATTTAATTTCCTAATGATTTTTGGCATACAAGAAAAATCTATAATTTTGACCCATACAATGTTTTTTTGGCTATTGCTAACAATATACCCCAGCGACTTAAGACTGGTTTTTGTGGTCTAGGGTCACATATGTTTTAGATAGTTGTAAGAATGCATATTTTATCTCCCTCTTCTGAACTGGAAGAAAACAGTCTGCAAACCGAAGAGTCCGGGTATTTCGGTCTTTTTTCAGGGATTACAGTCACAGGAAGGAAAGGACATTATTTGACATACTATTCAATAAATAGATTTTACTAGTATAAGGGTCATTATAGTAACTAGAACCATTAAAATGGTATGCGTTAGGCCCTGACGAGTACTGAATTGAGCTCTATTTTCTTTCTTTTTGCACTTAAATGGTCAAAAACACACACAGTTGTGTGATATTTAAATGCTTAATTAAAGCACTACAATTTAACCAAACTCATCAGATTTTAGTCAAATAAATCTACTGTATATTTAGTCAACTAAAATCTTATATTTAGTTGACTAAGACTAAAAAAATTCAAATGACTAAAATATGACTAAAACTAAATGGCATTTTAGTCAAAAGACTAAAACTAAATCAAAATTCCCTGTCAAAATTAAGGCGGGTACTCAGTGAAATGTGTGAGATGATGAAAATCAAGATGATGGGATGTACACTCCAAACTGTTTGTATTGTTTGGAATATGACCAGCTATTGCCAATATTTTTCTAGTTCAATAAAGTATTGGAAAATTTGAGGCAATTAATTGAAAGTCATTCAAATGAGAAAGCTATTCCTCTGATAACAAGGATATAACTAGCTATATTATTATTCATTAAGTACTGTTAAATTTGCATTTTAATTCCATACTCTGCAAATTTCATTCTATATATTCAGACTTTCATTCCATATATTCAATCTTTCATTCAATATATTCAAGTCTCATTCCATATATTCAGACTTTCATTCAATATATTCAAACTTTCATTCCATATATTCAAGTTTAATTTCATATATTCAGACTTTCATTCAATATATTCAAGTTTCCTTATATATATTCAGACTTTAATTCCATTCCATATACTCAAACTTCATAACGTCATATTATAAATATCATAACTTCATGAACAGCATGCTATTATATATATATATATATATTATATATATATAATATATATATACAGTATATATACAGTGGGTACGGAAAATATTCAGACCCCCTTAAATTTTTCACTCTTGTTATATTGCAGCCATTTGCTAAAAAAATTTTTTCCTCATTAATGTACACACAGCCCCCATTTTTACAGAAAAACACAGAATTTTTGACATTTTTGCAGATTTATTTAAAAGGAAAAACTGAAATATCACATGGTGCTAAGTATTCAGACCCTTTGCTCAGTATTTAGTAGAAGCACCCTTTGATCTAATACAGCCATTAGTCTTTTTGGGAAAGATGCAACAATTTTTCACACATGGATTTGGGGATCCTCTGCCATTCCTCCTTGCAGGTCCTCTCCAGTTCTGTCAGGTTGGATTGTAAACGTTGGTGGACAGCCATTTTTTTAGGTCTCTCCAGAGATGCTCAATTGGGTTTAAGTCAGGGCTCTGGGTGGGCCATTCAAGAACAGTCACAGAGAAGTTGTGAAGACAATCTTATTCGTTATTTTAGCGTGTGGCTTGGGTGCATTGTGATTGTGGAAGGTTAAACTTGGCCCAGTCTGAAGTTCTGAGCACGATGGAAGCAAGGTAGTAGTTGTCCAGGAAGTTACCCTGTACTTGCCGCGATTCATCTTGTCCTCGATTGCATCCAGTAGTAAAGTCCCTGCAGCTGAAAAAAAACACACCCCACAGCGTGGTGGATTGCTGCCACCACCATGCTGCACGGTATGGGACTTATTGTGACATGTGATGAGTGCAGTGCCTGGTTTTCTCACACATAACCACTTAGAATTAAGGGCCAAAACGTTCTCATCAGGACCAGCGGAATGTAATTTCTACCATCTTGGATCCTCCGGTGTTTTTAGCAATACTTTCATGTGTCTTGCACTGAGGAGTGGCTTCCGTCGGGCCACTCTGCCATATAGCCCTGACTGGTGGAGGGCTGCAGTGTTGGTTGACTTTCTACAACTTTCTCCCGACTGCATCTCTGGAGCTCAGTTACAGTGATCTTTGGGTTCTTCTTTACTCTCTCACCAAGGCTCTTCTCCCCCAAATAGCTCAGTTTGGCCGGACGGCCAAACTGAGGAAGGGTTCTGGTGGTCCCAAACGTCTTCCATTTAAGGAATGGAGGCCACTGTGCTCTTAGGAACACTTAAGTGCAGCAGAATTTTTTTTGTAAACTTGGCCAGATCTGTGCCTTGCCACAATTTCGTCTCTGAGCTCTTCAGGCAGTTCCTGTGACCTCATGATTCTCATTTGCTCTGAAAATGCACTGTGAGCTGTAAGGTCTTATAAAGACAGGTGTGTGGCTTTCCTAATCAAGTCCAATCAGAATAATCAAACACAGCTGGACTCAAATGAAGGTGTAGAAACACCTCAAGGATGATCAGAAGAAATGGACAAAACCTGAGTTAAATATGTGAGTGTCACAGCAAAGTGTCTGAATACTCAGGACCATGTGATATTTAAATTTTTCTTTTTTAATAAATCTGCAAAAAAATTCAACAATTCTGTGTTTTTCTGTCAATATGGTGTGCTGTGTGTACATTAATGAGGGGAAAAAAAATTAACTTAAATGATTTTAGCAAATGGCTGCAATATAACAAAGAGTGAAAAATGTAAGGGGGTCTGAATACTTTCGTACCCACTGTATATATATTAATTACAACATAACATTAATTTCAGTAATATTCAGATACAGTTTTTCTCAGTCGCTTTGGTAAATTTCTCGAATCAACCTTGACATTTGCAAAACAGTAAGTGCATTTCTCAAAACAACTCGTACAAACAGCACCACACAATGGATAACCTGCAAAAGCCTGTAACTTACTCAAAATCTTTAGTTTATCTCTCAAAGTAAGTATTTATGTAAATGAACATATCAGTGCCATCAGAATGACAAGTCCTTGTGTCATTGTGTACGGATAAGACAGTCAAATTGCTTAGTCATGTTGTCAATATAACAATGCACTCTGTTAGAATTATTTCATGTAAACTATGGCAACAGTTTGGATGACAGTTACTGCATTGAAATGCAGAAGACTGCACTTCTTCTGCATGCCATATATCCATTTCAAAAGTACACATTTACACACTACTGCATGCGGGGTATTGATTGAAAGAGACTGGATAGGAAACTATTCACAGTACATTGTCATTGTAATATAGAAAAGAAAAATAAATATGGGTACAAAGGTGAGAATACAAAAGTACAAAGGCAAACACAGGAAAACTACATCAGCCATTGTAAGCCATGATTGACAACATGGTCCACAATAGTGGCCCTTATTTCATCTGATACGTGCCTATGTCCTTGGCCTCTTCTGCCTTTTCCTCTGTTTTGCCTCTGTACCCTTCCACCATGCATCCTTACTCCTATTCCTCCTCTCAGCTGTTGATCCTGATCATTTCCTGGATGTTCATCCATTGTCAGAATTTGTAACTCTTGTGTTGTCCTCTGTCTATATATGTTTTCCAAACAAAAGGCATGAGGGGGGGGGGGTGATGCACTCTGGAGCATGCAGAGAAACGTTTATCATAGCTGATCTACCATTCTCTTCATTAGTTGAATGGCAAGATTCACCTCCCAAGTCATGGCAAAATTACAAAAAGTCTAAATAAAAATGTGTAGAAAATGTGCTTGGCAGTTTATGACAACTAGATGAACCATATTGCATTTAATGACTTATACGATGAACTAATGACTAGATGTTTTGAGGGATAAGACTATTACACAGAAAACTACATAATACATTTTGAGCAACATGACATTGTGCACTATTATATTGACAACTTGACTAAGCATTTTGACTATCTTGTTTGTGAACAATGACACAAGGACTTTTCATTCTGATGGCACTGATATGTATACATGGACATAAATACTTACTTTTGAGAGATAAACTAAAGATTTTGAGTAAGTTACAGTCTTTTACAGGTAATCCGTTGTGTGGTGCTGATTGTACAAATTGTTCTGAGAAATGTACATACTTCTTTGCAAATATTAAGGATGATTTGAGAAATGCTCCAAAGTGACTGAGAAAAACTGTAGTATTGGCTTTGATGAGAAGAAGCCAATACTACAGTTTTTGTTGATCACTTTGGTTCTAATTTCACAAGTAAGGTGTACTTTTTCAAAACTCCTAGTACAAATATCAAACTGATCACACTTGTAACACAGCTTGTCATTCTTTCAAAACCTGATGTAATGCTTTTATTCAGTTGCACATATTTTCAGTCCACATAATCACTGTTTCAAACACAAGATTATTGTAATATGTAATGACAACATTTGGTTTAATCACCGAAACACAACAGTATGATCTTCTTTCAATTTAGTACTTTTAACAATCAGTTCATTTAATAGCAAACAAGATAAGATACGTGTTTCAAATCGGCCTTAGTGCTGAAATTAGTATTGCTACAGTGCTGTAAAAGACAGATTACACAGTTTTCACATTAGGCAATACACTTACATTACCCAACTTTTACAGAATCTATCATTTACATAATATCTATCTTATGTGTAATCAAGTGAAGGATCAATGAAGACATCCTCTCCAATCATTTGGGCAAATTTGTTTTTATTTTTCAGATATAATTGTAACATAGGTTTACTTTCAATAATGAAATGTACACATTTAAATAAAACAAATTAACTCAATAAAAAAAAAAAAACTTACCTTAAAAAAAATTTAGTGCACACACATTACATTAATTTGGATCAAGCCTGTCTTGATCATTTGGCCATAGATTCTTGTCCACATCACAATGAATGTCATCATTGTTCATGCACCTTGGAAAAAACCTTTTGGCGAATCCATGCTTGACATTGGTCTACACTGATGTCATCACGTCCCTCATCCATGGCCTGAAGGAGGGTGGCGCACTCAAGGGGTTGGCGATCATAGACCTTCCATCTCAATGCTGAGAAAAATTCCTCAATAGGGTTGAGGAAAGGAGAATATGGAGGCAGGTAGAAGGTCATGAATCGGGAATGGGCCTGAAACCATGCTTGAACAACCTCTGCATGGTGGAACATGCATTGTCCCACACAATTACATAGGTGACCCCTTCACCTTGACAGGCCGGCTCAATTTAATTGAGAAACTCAATGAGATGTGCAGCGTTATAGGAGCCAAGTAATGGCCTAGGTCCTATGACACCATCTTCAGAGATGGCTGCGCACATAGAGATGTTTCCTCCACGTTGTCCAGGCCCTTGGACAGTGGCCCATTGGCCAATAATGTTCCGTCCACGGCGACGAGTTTTGGCCAGGTTAAAGCCCACTTCATCAACAAATATGTACTTGTGATGGTTCACATCAGCATCAAGCACTATCACCTGCTAAAAAATATATTTCTGTTAATTCTTTTTTACAGTGTTGTTCCAATATACATATAAAGTAGGTGATGCATTAAATAGAATCAGTAATACAATATATAGTGCTGTACCTGAACATACTCAGCCCTCAGTTGTTTTACCTGGCAATTGTTTCTCTCAAAAGGCACCAGGTAAATGTGCTTCATTGATACCTGGCGCCTCTTCAAAAGGCGACCTATTGTTGTTAGGCTGATGGATGCCACATTGGCAAAGGTGTCATTATCCCCCTCAATTGCCTGCTTTATTTCTGACAGCCGTATATCATTCCTGCCTCTCACCATTTCCACCACTGCCCATTCCTGCTGGGCGGTCAGCACACGGCCACGGCCACCACTATGGGGTTTTCTGTCAATTCTAAGCATAGAATAGAGTATACTGTATTGACAAAGTAAAGTAAAGATCATACTGTAAGAATACTGTAACATGTTTGATGAATTTACATGCATTACAATTTACTGTAAATGTAATGGTAAAGCATAGTATATATCCTCCACACTTACCGGTTTTCTTGGCGAAAAGTTCGGATGATAGAATTTACAGTTGATCGTTTTAGATTTGGATCAACTAATCTGGCAGCCTCTGTCATAGTAAGGCCTCGGTTCACCACATGATCAACGATGATGGCCCGGACTTCATTAGAGTCTACAGTTCTGCCTCCCTCTCTCTGATGAGCAATCCTTTGACGGGCCCCATGCCCACCTCTCTGACCTCTCTGTTGGTGCCCATGCCCACCTCTCTGACCTCCCTGTTGGTGCCCATGCCCAAAATTGGTATCAGGTTAATTACTACTATTAGAGGTTTCTGCAAGGATCCAATCTAAACATCTGTGTACATATACAGTTCAGTGTTCCTGCTGAAAAACCAGTTTATACCAGCATAAATTTCCATGCGGGTTCAGATCAGCTTATCGTATTCTACCAGGTCTTAGCTGGTAAAGTAGGTCGGTCAGCACGATCATTGTGAAGCTGGCTGACCAAAGTAGATTTGCTGTTTAAGCTAATTAAGCAGCCTAATGGGGGGCAAACCAGCAGACCAACATTCAAAACAAACATTGGTGCTTTCCTGAAATGCTCAGTTCTTTCACTAAATTATTTAAAGGAAATATGTGAATTTCACAAATGGACTTGTGAAATCTGAAAAATAAGCAAAAGAAAAAGCTGAAAAAAAAAATTAAATAAAATAAACTTAAAGAGGAGTGGGGGTGTGGTGGGAGGGTACACGACTAGGCCACCAAGTAGAGGCCAAAAGAAACTTCTGACACACACACACACACGTCTGGTTTGCTATCCTTGTGGGGACTCTTCATAGGCGTAATGGTTTTTCTACTGTACAGACCATATATTCTATTGCCCTACACCTAAACCTACCCCTTACAGGAAACTTTGCCTTTAATTTGCAAAAAAAAAAAATGTATGTGATATTAGCTGATTTAACCCGGGAGTTGTAGTGTTCCCTCCAATTTTAGGTCCCCCACCGTACCACAGGAGTCCCATGCGTCTGTGGGTGTTCAGGGTTTAATCGTCTGGAGATAGAAAAAAACGTACACACACAAACAACACACACACACAACACACACACACAAATAAACAGATGATGTGGGAGTTCAAAAGAGGAAACTTTACATTACCACACCACATGGAGGAAATATAGATCATGAAAAGATTTAAGACAAACAAATCTACTGATCTAACAGAAGAGCTTTCAAAGCTCCTCTACAGATGCCCTTGTCATTTCATTCCATGTTTCATTTGTAGGTGATTATTAGTAGCTCTTCATGTACATTCTCTAAATGTATAAATTCTCCATCAAACAGAACTGCAAAAATATTGCTTGTTTTCAAACAGGTTTCTCCAACACATCTTCACGTGTTCATACAACTCAGTTCTCACACCATTGTTTAATGGCTGGAACATAGACTTAACTTAAATATCTGCCATAAAGACCTGCAATACACTCTTAAAAATAAAGGTGCTTCACGATGCCATAGAAGAACCTTTTTGCCCAAATGGTTCCATAAAGAACCATTAACATCTGAAGAACCTTTCTGTTTCCAAAAGGTCTTGTGGTGAAAGAAGGTCTGCGATTAAAAAAGGTACGAAGAGATGGTTCTTTAAAACACTTTGACTGAGTGGTCTTGTGGAAACCAAAAATGGTTCTTTATGTCGGCATCGATTGAAGAAGAACCTTTGAGCACCTGATTTGTAAGAGTGTACTTAACTTTGCTAAAAGGACGACTCATTTACTCTAACAATATCTGTTAAGAGATAGTTCACCTCCTTTTGGAGAAAAAAGAAGACATTTTCAAGAAATGTGGGAACATTGACGCAGTATGTATGTATCTATTATTTTTCCATACTATGAAAGTCAATGGCTACCATTGTAACGGGGCTGACGAGACGTGAGACGTGTGGATCCATCTGCAGGCTGTATTCAAGAGAGTGGTAAATAGGCAGGGTAAAACAATGGCAAAACAGGTATATGGCTGGCAAGACACAAGAATAGTCCTAGGGATAGCGTAGGTACGATCAGCAGACAGAATCACAGGGGCGAGACGAGAGGGAAAAATCCAAGAAAACAGGAAAATATCAGAAACCGCAAAAACAGGCAAGGCAAAACAAGGAAAACACGGAGACTCGGAAAGGGGTACAGGCTAAACAATACTCAGCAGAGAAAGGTGGTTAGAGTGGGTGTTATATAGTGAGTGAGGTGATTAGAAACAGCTGTGTGCAATCAGTGCAGTGTGCAAATCGTGCAAAGAATGATGGGAGATGTAGTCCGGGGTGCTATGCACAGTTACCAATTGGTGTTGTGCGCGAGTCAATGTAATGGAAAGGGGGACCTCTGGTGGTGAATAAACGGAAGTCCATGGACCGAATTCGTGACAACCATCAACCGTTTGGCTACCCTCGTTCTTTAGAATATCTTCTCTTGTGTTTAGCAGAAGAAAGAAACATGCAGGTTTGGAATGACATGAAGGTGAATTTTTTTTTCATTATTGGTTGAACTATCCTTTTAAGAAGGTTTTTCTGTGCTCTGAACTGACCTCAATATTAAAGCATCCTTAAAACATTGTGTGGTGGTATATTGTTCTATAATTCTCTCATTATCATACAGACCTGTTTACTGACATGTCCACTGCCCTCTTATAATTCATGGCCTGCTGTTTCTGTGGTCATACCGGATAGGAACATTGATTGCATTGACCATACAATCACCTTTCATTTCCGAGGGATTGAATGATTGAAGGTGTTACTGTTTAAACAAGATAACTCATCACCCAGCAAGCAAACAAATCTTTGTTCTAAGAACATTTTGCTAATATTCCCTATTTAGTAATAAAAACATATTTTTTCTAGGTTATGTGAACATAAAGGGAACATTCCATTTTATAATTTTGCAAACATTATGGGAATGTTACTAGATAAGTACTATTTAGGTTCAAATGTTTTTATGCCAACGTTTTGAGAACATTATTAAAGACCAGATAACATTAATTTAAAACTTTCTGAGAACATTCCAAGAAAAAAAAAATCATCAATGAGACTTATTTAACATCGCAACTGTTTCTCCTAAACCCCAGTGAGATTAAATGGAGTTCAAATAGAGAATATAGCAAATGGGGGCTTTCTCCTGCTTCTCAGTTTTCATTGTGATCTCAAACATTTCTCACCCGTTTCTTCCCAGACCAAATGGTCTTAGGAGAATATCAAAGTTGATACTTAAAGGTCCCATGACATGCTGCTTTTTAGATGCTTTTATATAGGCCTAAGTGGTCCCTAGTACTGTATCTGAAGTCTCTTTACCGAAATTCAGCCTTGGTGCAGAATTTCAGCCACCTGCTGGGGGGGGGGGGGTGGGGGGGGGGGGAGGCCTTAGTCCACAATGAGCTCTAGGAAGTGGTGCCATCTGTGTCTGTAGCTTTAAATGATGAGGAGGAGAGAGGCGGGGCAACTGCCATGCTTCACTAGTTTGCAAGCCATGATGTCTCTCGAGGAAAAAAAAATATTGCTCGCCTTGCATGGTAGTAGCTCATTTTCTCATAGTAGTAGCCAAATTCTCTGGGCGGGCAAAGCAGAGAAAGGGGAGGTAACCTTTCCCCGTATGATGACATAAAGGGAAGATTCCAGATTGGGCTATCTGAGCTTTCATTTTCTCAAAGGCGAAGCAGGATACCCAGGGCTCGGTTTACACCTATCGCCATTTCTAGCCACTGGGGGACCATAGGCAGGCTAGGGGAACTCATATTAATGTTAAAAAACCTCATAAAGTGAAATTTTCATGCCATGGGACCTTTAAACCCTAGAACTAAAGCACGCCAAGGGAGTGGCCTGAGCAATAAAACAATCCTCGGGGAGCATACTGCAGCCATTAATCCACTCCTCACTATTGTACCTGGCAGTGTGGCATGTTTCCGGCTTGTCTCTCTGGGATCCGTCTGTTTTTGCCTGCAGGCAGAGGAGGAAAGAACTTTAAGCTGAACAAGGAAAGATGTTTATTTGTTTAGTTGCGCATATGATGTTCTATTATAGGTAGTCATGGGATATGCTCCATGTATTTCATTTAAAAAACTGATTACGGTGGCACTGCAGCAGCTGCTCTTGCTCAAGGATTGCATCATGATCATTTTGAACTTCTCATTTTTATATTTGCAGCATGACTGGTAATTTTCTAGGATGCACATAATACAAACTGAAAGATGCTTTGATCAGGAAGGAAACACATTTGCGTGTAATATAGCAACATGTACGAGAGGAGGTGCCTTACAATTATAATAATATAATATATAAATAATGATAAAAATAAATAATAATATACATGTCACACAAGATTGTGGGAGGAGAAACCTCCGGCTTGTGAACGGAGACCAGCTGCTGTGCAGCATTGTATCATGTGAAAAAACTGTACACCGCATGTTATTGTTAATGACGTCCATCAAGGACAATAATAATATAAACAGGAAAATGGCTGCTTCCCAGCAACAAATGGAATTAAACAGAATTCAAGGGAGTGTAACTCCAGCTTCACCACAGGAATAAGGGGTTTCAGGCTAGCTCAGCATTTTACATCCAATCACACAATATGCTGCTTGTGTTATTTCTGTGTTATTCATATTTTCTGTACGCATGAAATACTCAAAATGTGATATATAACCAATACTTATTAAGTTTTATGTTGTTGTTCTTGGGCAAAACAACAACACCAAAATGTTGAATTCACCTTTAAGAGAAGCATTTTTATTTTCCTTCAGCATTCACTATAGAGAATTTGAAGCTGACATCACGCAGTGTTGTGTTGGGTAACTGTTTTGTTTAGACGCCATATTAAGAGGATCACGCTGCCTTTCTGCTATAGTGAGTTTAAGTCAGTATTTTGACTTTCTAAATTGTGGTTGTGAAAAATGTTGACATTGTAGGTCACTTCTACTGCATCAGGAATTGCCATAGTAACTCACATCATCAATCAGGGAGAAAACTGGACAATGTAATATTATTTCCTTCGACTTTTCTACGTGTAAAACCGGGAAGGAAGCAGGTTGAGGAGGTGACCAGAAGACATTGGATAGCAAGTCTATTAATAATGTCACTGATTAAACCCACTGCTTATCATTCAATGAAATAATCATATTGCAGAGTCTTTTTTAGAATTTCTTTGCATTCTACACTCTAAAAAATGCTGGGTTAAATATAACCCAGCGCTGGGTTAAAAAGGGACAAACCCAGCTATTGGGTTGTTTTGACCCAGCATTTTTTAGAGTGTGTTGTCAAAAGCAAAAGCCCTTCAGACCAAATGCACAAATATACACAGAATGAAGGTCTTTTGAGACGCGATTTAAAAAAAAGAAAAGTTTTTTTTAACTTGACATGGTGCATAAAACAATGGAGAGATCAGGTTATAGTAAAACAACAGAAATGCTACACGGTGTTCAGAGACTTCCATCTAGTGCATGTTTACATAGGCTAGCAAACCAGCGCTACTGTAGTTTACATTTCTCAAAGTTACCTCTCAAAAAGTAGCCATTTGATTCAATTTATTGGTAAATATATACTTCATTCAGCTCTTAGTTTGTTTTTTGAGTTCATATCTCGATACAGCCTGATTTGGGACTCCTCTCAAAATGATTACGCAAGAAGTGCGGTCTGAACAAATCAGTCTGAATCGTGAATTAATTCAAAGCCATTTGGCCAATTCATTGAAAAAAAAAAAGTGATTCATTGGCATCACTGTTTCTCATTAGTGTGTGTATTTGTTTTATATGAAAGCCTATTTCAGGTGACTTTTTTCCTCGCAATTATGTCTCCGAATTCTGACTTTTTCCCCTCATAATTCTTTAGCAAAGTTTATATCTTGCGATTATGATTTTTCTCTCAGAAATCTGAGTTTATATTTCTCAATTCTGACTTTTGTCCTCTCTGAATTCTGAGTTTAGGCTACATCTCACAATTCAGTTTTTTTTTTTACACCACAGAATAAAAAATAAAAAAATGTAATTGCGATTTTTTTTCTCACAATTCTGACTTTTTTCTTGCAATTGTGTGTTTATATCTCACAACTCCAACCTTTCTTCTCAGAATTGGGAGTGTATATTTGCAGTTCTGAGTTTATTATCTTGCAATTCTGATTTCATATATTGTAATTAAGAAAAAGTCAGAACTGTGAGATATATTGCAGTTATCTTTTTAATTCATTCATTAATTAATTTTATCCCTTGATGGAAACAAGCTGGAAATAAGTTTTAATATGAGAGCTTTAATCTTTTAGTGAACCATCTTTAATGTGCTAGGTTAACACATTAGGAACACATCTCCATTACCCAGTAGTCAATGGGTGTATGGGTGGATCTTTTATTTGCATATGTGCAAGAGACATCTGTTGCACAAAAGCAGAACGACAGGCCGATATGTATAATACAAGAGGTGGCATAATGACAGTGCTGACTACAGATCACAACACTGTCATAATGTTGACAAAACATTTTAATCATAGCAGCAGTATTTCAATAGTGCAGGGATACAGTGTAGTGTTTATGGAGGAAGGGATGTTGATGGAACCAAAGAGTATTATCCTAGATTGTTCTATTTCCAGCTGGAACACGTGACAGTTTGCGGCTCATGCACAATAGGCACAATAGACATATCGCAATATTACAAGCAAATGATCCACCCTGCAGAGACAAACTTAATAAACCAACAGATGATAAACAACAACATTTAAAGAAAAGCATTTAAATTCACAGCTGGTGAATTACAGAATTATGTCTGTCTAATCAGATACAGCAAATAGGATTTAACTCAACAAAATCCCACCTGCTGGATGATCATATTAACCAGTGCTATCCATTTCACACTTCTTTGTCTTTATTTTCTATGAGTATAATCTCCTCCTTTTGAATAATGCTGAGAAAGAACTCATTTCGCAGTATGCAAATAATCTATATTTTTGTATTTTGTATTAATTTATAGCTGTATTAGGGAACAAATAATATCCTTTAAAAGGGCACCATTGCCATTTCTCAAATGGTTTGGTACGCACACGTTGCAGGCACCTCGACCCAGTATCTGCTAGCCTTTGGTGTGGGATGATGGATTTGTGGGCGGGACAGGGATGGTCCGGTGCACGCTGGTACCCGCCATCCAGCTCCTGCAGAGATGCCAGGCTTAATGCCAGTGACTCACATGCAGCCATAGGGCAGATAACACAAAATCAGAGCGCATATGCTCTGGTCTGGTAAATCTGAGGTTTAGAGAACTATTAGGATGCAGTAAAGCTGTGGTTTTTGGTGCTGCAATATTTTTTAGACGTTAGCTTAAATTGAATGTCAGTGTATTAGGAAAAACATAATTAAAGGTGCTTCAATTTGTTCTATTTATATTGTTAAATTAATACTTTTATTGAGCAAGGATGCATTAAATTAATCAAAAGTGACAGTGAAGACATTTATATGTAAAATAAAACTTTCTATTCATAAAATAATCCTAAAAATCAAAATGTATCATGGTTTGCGCCAAAATATGAAGCAGCACAACTGTTTGATAATTGAAATTCAGCTTTGCATCACAGGAATAAATGACATATTCTAATAATATATTACAATAGAAAACACTCTTTTCCTGTATTTTTAATCACATAAAGGATGCCCTTGGTGAGCATAAAAGACTTCTTTCTAAAATATTTAACAACCTTAACAATCCCAAATTTTTGAACGGTATAATGAAAAACACACACAAGCACATGTGTTAGTGTATGTGTGAGTGTTTGTATTTGTGTGTGGTCTCATGTGGGCTGCTCATTCAATTCTAATCATACCCGACCTACAGAGCTGAAGCCCTACAAGCTTCCCCATGGGGGATGATTAGTCTAAAAATAGCCACTCTCTGGAATGTGAAAATGTTTCTCCACTCCAGTCTCCTGGTTTGGCCAAGATATTCCCAACACCTTGTCGTATGTTCAGCGGCAGATGGTGTGTGGGATAATTACTGAATACAAACTGAAGGGGTGATTCTCAAATGAACGATCAAAGGCGACAGGTACAGTATGTGCTGCACATAAGCTACAAGAAAAAGTTTGACGGATCAGGAAACCCTCAAAGCTGGAATATATGAGTGAAACCATATTCCATATTTCTTGGAATCTTATATTTGATGCTTGTTAATGTATGCATTCCAATTTTTATTTCTCATAGGGATTTGAGAAAACCCTCAACATTAAGTGTTAAACTCATAACTCATATGAAATTGTTTGTTCTACAGACAGATTCCTAGCAACACCCAAACAACCACCCAATGCCCAACTGCCTAGCAACATCATAGAAACCACTCAAAACATAATAACAACCACCTAACTTCATCCTAGCAGCCACCCAAAACACCCTAGAATCCACCTAGAGATGCCCAACTGCCTAGCAACATCCTAAAAACCATCTAAAACACCATCACAACAATACTTACCACCTAGCGACATCATAAAAATCACCCAAAATATCATAACAACCACCCAGCAATACCCTTGCAACCACGCAAAACACCCTATAAACCGTCTAACAATGCCCAACAGCCTTGAAACAGCATAGAAACCACCCAAAACACCATAACAATCACCTAAAAACTATCCACCCAAAATATCATAACAACCAGCTATAGCAAAACCCTAGCAACCACCCAAAACACCCTAGAAACCACAGAGCAATACCCAACCACCTAGCAACATCATAAAAAGCACCAAAAATTTTATAACAAACACCTAGCAACACCCTTGCAACCCCCCATAAATTACATAACAATGCCCAACAGTCTAGAAACGTCATAGAAACCACCCAAAGTAGCATAACAACCACCTAGCAACCACCCAAACACCCTAGGCAAAACATCTAAACAAGGCCAACTGCCTAGCAATATCCTAGAAACGGCCTAAAACAACCACTTAGCAGCCACCTCATGTAGCAATGCCCAACTGCTTAGCAACACTCTATAAAATCACCCAAAACCTCATAACCACCAATCACCTATACACCCTAGCAACCACCCAAAAGACACAGGACACCACCTAGCAATGCCCAGCCACCTAGCAATCTATCTAGAAACCACCACATAGCACAGTAAAATGCCCTAGCAACCATTTAGGACCCCTCTAGCTTTCTCTTTTGTCTTCTCACAGTCAGAACCTCCCAGTAAATCATATATATATATATATATATATAATATATATATATCTATCTATACATATAATGGCCGTATGTTGTGATTGTATTCTCCTCTGTTCTAACCTAATATTGCTAAAGCTCCACACAAATAACCCAGTTTGTCAGAGCTGAAATGTGGCATCTGGTGGGTATCTTTTAGTGTCTGCCTTGTTTGTCTGTGAGAAATGAACATCACAGCATATAGTCGCAGGGGATGCATATACCTGCCTACTGCATTGCTCCCATTATCAGCCAATATTCACAGCTATCCTTCACTTGTCTCCCTTTAATTGTGTGTGTGTGTTTCAAGTTTTTGTGTGCTGTGTTTGTCAGAGCTCTGGCTGTTGTCTCATCACATACATGCGGTTCATATATCAGTAAGGCTGGGGATATTTTAATAAAATATCAGTGCCACACATTGCCTAATGTATTATTCATGTGCACTCATACTCTGCACTGCAGAATCGTCCCTTAAGCTTTGACAACACCAGAAACAAAGAAGAAAAAAGAATCACCTCTCTATTCAAACACATTTTTCAGTGTGCATTTGCATGGCAAATCATTATCATGTCGGCTCTTGATCAATTAACAGAGCTCACATGTCACTTTACCTTGATTTGTTCTGGATTTATGAATCTGGGGACTGTTTCAGAATGAAGCAATTATTAAATAAACAGACAGTCATCACAGAATCATCACAGAGCTTGTGTTTTACATTTTGCTCTAGGGACGCAACTTACTGGGAAGTTCAGTTGAGTTCACATTTTTTTAGTGGTGTTTTCACACCAAAAGCACCCAGAGGAAAAAGTTATTGCTGTAAGGTTGATCTTTCATAATGCTTAATGAATTTATATTAATTTAAGTGTAAATTACGCTTTAGATGTTTCTCCTAAAATACATTAGGAGAAAAATAGACACAAATCAGGAGATTTTTTTTATTCTACAAGGCAACCATTTCATAGTTTTAACAAAGATTCCAGAGATAGTGCAGTGCAGCACTGATTTGTTCTCTGGTTCCCTGGGTTTATTGCTCACTGGCTCACATGCCCACCTTCATTTCCAAGTGTCATGAGTTTAAAACTAGCCTGAAGCAAAGAGTGAAGAACGTCAGAACAAGAAGAGCAATCCTGGCTTAAACAAGACCCTGAGCACAAAACCTCTTTTATTATCCACAATGAATAATTATGATTAACAAGCCTTATAAAAACCTAGTGAGTTTTAGTGAGGGCCCAGTCACAATTTCAGCTAAGGGGATCCCCCAGACTGCGAGGGGGCCTTCAACCAGTCCGTGCCCAGGGCACCGCTGTGCCATGATCTGGCCCTGTGAATTAAAAAGTATGTTCTATATAGTATGAATATGGGTAGTAAATTCAGACGTACTACTTCCGCCATGTTGTTCCGTCACATGACCTACCTGACCTATCAGTTGTGTCAGTTCACTGCCATTCATAAATCCTCTCCCGTGGCCTCATGGGATAATAAAGTGTCCATCAAATGCACACTTCAGAATCCAGCCAGAAGAAGTAGGTCATCTGGACACTTTTCGTGTACTCTTTTTCGAATACTATGAATTTGGACATACTACTTGCCTCACATACTGTTTTTCGCATACTATATAGTAGGGAAGTATGCAATTTCAGATGCAGTGAGTTTCTAAGATCCTAGACTGTAACATGACCATAAAATTCCAATTTAAACAACTTTACAGTTCAAATAATAACATTTTTGACAAATTGTATAAAATTATAAACCTCATTTTAGCCTAATAAATGGACTGAACAAAAACGGCAGACAGCTGAATGAAAATGCAAATTCACTATCTTCCAGCTTATGAAAAAGCAGAAAATCAGCAGTTACCCTGTAAACAAATCATAAACAGCATTTTTTTTTTGCTCCCTCGTTATTGAACAAGCTGCAGAGTATTCTAATGCTGGAAACACTCCCCTCTCTACATTTTTTTTAAATTATTTTTTTGATCTGTCATTACATGAGTGCAGGGCAAGATTTTGTTAGTTTTATGTGTTTGTAAATAGTTTTAATGTGAAACTTTTTGTGCTGCCACTTTGGCCAGGATTCCCTGGAAGAACAGATTTTACATCTCAATGAGACTATCCTGGTAAAACAAAGGATTAATAAATAAATAAATAAAACGGAGGTAAGAAACTCCTCGGATTTGCACAAATAGCGTGATTGTTTTCAATGTCAGAATGTCGAATTGTGCTGAAAAGCGAGCTTGCAGGTATGAAGCCAATCCTAGAATGCACTGCCACAAGCTCTGTCGAGAAAAAAAAATAGAAAGAAAGAAACAAATATACCAATTCAAGAATAAAATGAGGGAAGAAATAAAAGTCAGATGTTCATCATGAACTTCCAGACCCTTTAGATTCCATATTTCTGCCTCACTGTCCCCAGCAGGCACTGGAAATGGTCCTAAAATCACATTTCATTTTCAATTGTGGAATGAAAAACGATTCCAAGAGAGCCTTAAAAGGGTTCTCAGAAAATGCACTTGGCCAGATTACAAAGACTGAGCCATCACGCTTTTGATTTGCCACAGCAGGTCCAAAGTAAATCTGCTTGTGAATTAATTATTAAAATGTCTTGATAAAGAATAGTTCTATGTTTTTTAGTGTCTGCTGGGTGAATTTCACAAAAACGTGTCCAGATCATATTTCACCCCAAAAACTAAATAAAAACATATTTTGCATGAAGTGCATAGCTTATGATGCAAGTAACAATTTATTATTTCTTTCCTTGGATTTTGGAGAAAAATATGACATATTATTGAATGCCTGTGTAAGATTTTTTTTCTGACTTTTGTTTAAAGCTTTGTAATATAGAAGTCTTATTTTGTGAATTATTGAAACAAAGCTGACGTGGGCAGAAGAAACATCATTCTTAAGTGCATGTGTTTGTTTGGAATTAAATTGACTCCTTCAGATGAAATAAAGTGCTCATTGGAAATTCAAATGGGATGTGTGGGCTTGGTAATTAGCACTGGAGCAAGACTGCTCTAATTAAATCAAGCCTCTTTTCTCCTCAGTGACATGAAGAGCCCAATGCTGCAGCTCATCTCTTCTTTGTAGGTTGATGGTAGTTTTACCTTGAATACTTTGGACTTGCCTTATGATATTATTAGCGTTTTTCCCTGTCTGAATCACATCATTGATGTCTCCTGTCGCAGAGCACAAGAGATGGTTTGTGGAAGTCTGATGGATATTGATTAAACGCCTCTTTCCTCACACATCTGGCTCTTTTGGGACAGATGACTGATTGTTTCAATAGAGGCTTTGCTTAGTCCAGGCTCAAAATGGCATGGTTAGTCTTAGAAAAGTATGATGAAGTACTGCAGCTGAATACTTTGGATGAAATTTTACTTTATCAAAGAGAAATACTTTCATGGACCTTGTTTAAGCCCTGTTGCGACAGACAATCGTTTCCTAGAGGATTCGCATTGAGGGGTTTGGAAAGTTAGTTTGAAAACAACACAGCCCTGTAATCGTCATAGGGATCCATCGTGTGGGAATTAAATGGCTGTTTTTATGGTCACTGCTGTTGTTTTTTTCCAGATACACTTGTCGGTGTAAATATCCCAGACTTATGTCTAAAGAAGCCAGAATAGCACAGAAACTTGAGGGACTCTTTTCACTTGGATTTTGCACCATGCTTTTTTGCTGCTCTTATTAATTTGTTAATGGCACAATATCCTAGCATATGCATTTTCATTCAGATATTCATATATCTGTATTTGTGGTGTCATATTAATTCAAATTAGCTGTTTTTTTTCTTCTACTGAATCTATTCTTTAAGGAGATATGCATGACTTTGTTGTTTTGAATGTGCCATAAACCAAACCCAATCCCAGTGACACGCTCAGTTAAAGCTCTCAACAGAAGTTAGTGGGGAATGTGCATTAGCAAATTGACTATGCACGAGACTCCAGGGCTCTTGGTGATTGCCTACACCTACACACACACACACACACTCATAACCTTGCAATAAAACAGCTGATGCAACACTTCCAAGACACATGGTAGAAAGTCTGCTTTATTGGTTTCATCATAACAGTCTTCATTCCCATACGATCACATTTAGGTTCTGCATATACAATATGTTTCAATAGGCTAAAATGATCAACAAGCTCCATTTTTAATGAATTTCGTTTGATTTTTGTGTCCAGAATGGTTCAGAATCTATATCATTTGCACATGCATGTCTGTCTATAGTTAAGGGTGCATCAAACACTAAAGCTGCTGTCTCTGTTGCTTTGAAGAGAGTTTATTTGCGGTCTCCTAAATTATTTTCACTCTCTAACAGACCAAACACATATCGGAGAACAACCTAGTTTTTAAATGCATAGTCATGTGAAAGTCATGCAAAAATCATGCAGCAACACAACATGAACAAACTTGGTTTGTACAAACTGAACAAAAATGCTCCCACTCCAGGAAATGGGATTTACTCTTTTTTTCTTTTGTGCCGAGTCATTCGCCTTAAATCTCCACTGACCTCAAAGAATACTTCATTAGAATTCTGCCATTGATTGATTGGGAAAATGGGAATGATTTATTAACAGAAAGCACAATTTGGAATAGGAAGGTGAATCAGCATTGGGAAAACATTAACGATATTACATTGTGGGTAAAAAAATTCTGGTCCTTTAAGACTGTTTATATTTTGGCAAATATTTAAATTATTTTAAGTGACAATTAAGCACATTTCCTCCTAAAAATTATCATGTAGTAATGCAATTTAGTACTGGTTTTTGCCATTTTATTAAAGTTGATTTTATTTTATTAAACTAGCATACACAAATTCTTCCATTATGTGGATGCAAATGCATACAGTTGTACTTTTCTAATATTTTTGTCGCAATATATTGAGAATGAGATTACAGTAAATGTTTGCCATGTAAATAATGCACATTGCAAATCTTATTAATCAAAATGGATTTTATTTTTATTTATTTGCCAGTATAGTCATGAGAATGAGGAAGGAGGTTTAAATTTGATTCTCATTAATATATTGCAAAATGCAAATCCTATTATCTGTCCTAAAATTAGGACTTTCTTCAAACAAAATATTATTTATTTTGAATTTGGACTAAAATACCCAGATTTGTCATGCGATTCACCTTTTTGGAGGTTGATGAGCAAATTGACTTGAATCAGAGGGAACGCCGTAGTTTAAAAACTGTCCTTGTGCCTCAACTCAGACTTTGTACATTATGTAATCGGTGGAAAAGTTGAATGGAAACAGGTCCAACGATTGTTATAACCTTGCGTCTGAGGAAAAAGCACAACCTGATCTATTCTAAACGGGTGTAACGGATACTTCAAAACACAGAGAACGCATACCACAGAGTTTAATGACACAGCTTGCATAATTTCATGAAAAACGTAATGGAATGAACTGTGAGTTAATTACGGGTAATTAAACTATCAACCGGCATCCTATGAACCCAAATAAAACAGATGAAAGGGAAATGCCGTTTCAACAGCCTCGTTTGAAAGATAGAAAATAGCTGTTACTAGCAGAGTATGATAAATCAACTGAAAAAAAACGAAAGAGATTCAGGCTCATCCAGGCTTAAACTACACAATACCTCTTCGGCCTCAACCCCAGCCGACCGCATTCTCCCAGTATGGTCCCCAGCCAAACTTCCCTGGGAAACAGATCGCACCTCAGGGAGATCAGGCGGTTAACCCAGAGCCATCATCCAAAGATAAAGCTCACCGCCTCAAAAGCAGAGAGGGAACAAGTGAAGATAATGCAAGATATGGAAGACTCATGGTCCTTGCTCAAAATTATTCAGGTTAGAAGTGTTTAAGAATACTTGTGCTCAACAAATTAAATAAGACATAGACCAATAATTGGTTAGACCAATATTTACTTATCCGCTTAAATGGTCTTTAATAGTAGGTCAATAAACAACAATTTCGTGCACCTCTAAAGAATAACACTCAAGGACACCTTTGCAACACTGTGTATTTGTCACAAAACAGTGCAGTCAGTAATAGTTTAAAGAATTACTTTTATAAATTACTCTACTTAATACATGCAGGACTAACAGTTAGACTTGGCCTGCATTGAATACATGAATATTTAAATTGCTAAAATATAATTGTGATGTTTACAATGCATATTGTTTTTATTGTAGTGCACTATTTAGATATAGCCTCAAATGCAAACACTGCTTCTTCAAATCGTTTATCTGAGTTTTTGGTTTTAGTTATCAGTCATTAATAAAAATAGCTAAAAATACTGAACTAAGTTGATCTCTACAGACATGATCCCTTTACCTGCTCACCATGGTGATTCTGACTCACGATACTTTGACTGAAACATTTTGGACGTGTTTTTGTGCCAGATCTCTGTAGCGTGGGTGGAGAGAAGTGGATCTCCGGTCTCCTCCAGGCATGAGATCTGAATCACACTTCCCAAACCCACTTAAAACGCACCCACACTCATTGAGGATATTGCACTGTAAAATGATGCATTTTTATGTTATTTTTCAGTAGCTGAGGCAGTTGAAATGGACAGGAGGTTGGCAAGAGTTTCTTTTCTTTCCTGCCGTTTTTAACACTCATGCACAGATTTATGCAGTTTCCCTTAAAGTAATAAATTATAATTTACAATGGTAACCAGTTTTTCAGCAAACATCATAGTTACTATGGCTTACTGATTATTCTGGAAACATCTTACATTGCTTTCCATGACATTCCTTACATTTTTTTTTATGCGTTGTTATAGCAGTAACAACAAAAGGAGCAACAAAGATATTTTGGTGCAAACTATGATTACCATGGTACATTTTTATAAGGTTTACAAAGGTAAAGCACCAGACAAAAAAGGGGGATTTTGAGCATGCACTCAAGCTCAGAGAACTTTCCAAATGAAAATGAACAAACTTATGAATAAATGAAAAACAAGGAAATGACACAAATGTGGGACCTGACTGCAAGTTTATTTTTATATTACACTTTTAAAAACATGTATAAAATTGGTCCGGCTTCAGAAACAAGCCACACAATGTCTTGGTTCATGATCTCAGTGTTTGTATCAAGCATTCCCTACATAAAAACATCCAAATTACTGAGGTTAAAAATCAGAGCAGCGAGACAACCATGCAAATAAACTTGCAGACTGGACGCTTTAATAGTAGGTCTCCCTCTCCACCCAACCTATGACAAAAATATAAAATTCAAATTAGCTCAGCAGGATGTTTGCATGCATGTGAACTCTGATCTGTATAGTCTTGAAAATCCATCAATTTGGTGGAAAAACAACAACAACAACAAAAACTAGTGAGCTGTTTATATAGGCAACATTTAAAGTCAAACACTGGCTTCTATCATGTGTTCTTCATTGAGAAGCAATCCCAGAATGCAGTACAATGTGGGGAAAAATCTATCAAAGATGGCAGGTACACTTGAAAACTACTTATTCAAAATGTAAAAATACTACTAGATCATGGTTCGTTCTAAATATAATTGACTATTTTAGGCAATATTTATGTTTGTATTTTTGCATCATATTATTACCTATGTAGAGACAAGTCAGCTCACTAGGTTTTGGAACACAAGATTTACCACATTACACAAACAAAAATGATCTTCATTGTTATGATGGATGGTGCAATTAAATATTCTCTTACCTCCTGGGCTGCGTCGGATGATAAGTTTTCGGATTTCATCATAAATAAAGATGAGGAGTGAGTAGGGGAAGGCGCAGAACCACCAGCTTGGTCTGGGAAAGAAATTGTACCAAAATTAATCTAGACAGCAGTTTGATATTTATTACATTAGCAAATTCTCCCAGTAAACTCTCCTAACAAAACATATTTCTCCTAAAAATTCATGAAATATTGAGCATCAGTCATGCTCAACTTTTTCTTTAAATAAATTAAACAGTAAAGCCACTGTGGCAATGTTTTTACATATTGTGTTTGCATAATGCATTGTATAAACTCATGTTACGCAATGGAAATATAACCTCTTACGTAAAAAAAAAAAAAAAAAAGACAAACAAATTATACACATTACAAACAATTTATACTGAAATATTTTCAGCTTTTTTCTTAAATGACAGCAAAACAGTTAAAAGGGCAAGACTTACTTCAGTGGGTACATTCTGAGGGCAACATCCATGCCTGGGCAGTAAGACAGGAAAGCTGCAAGAGCCGTTTCTTCAAACAGTCCAAATATGAGAATCTTATTCCTGTAAGCAACAGAAAACACACAAGACTTGTTATCCCTGATTGGAGCGATTCAAATTAGGTCAAATTATTGACCATTTACTTACTTCATTCCCTGCTGGAAGACAGAGTTTCTTCTCGTCTTGCAGATGATCAGATCGGCCCACTGCACAACTACAATACTGGCGAAGAAGGCTGTGTGGCATGTGAACTCCACAATCTTCCTCTGCTCATATGTCTGTGATGACCAAGAACACGACATTCATATAAGGTGGTGGGGAAAAAAGGAACAATTATATGCCCACTGGATGAAAACGCTCACCCATTGCTGGCCATAACTGTCTTCCAGGTCGTTGACATATTTGTCATCCCAAAACACTCGAATGCCCAGCAATGACGATGGCAGGAAACCATTTTCAGCCAAGATGACAAAATACGTGAAGAACCCGGCCAGAGCTTGAATCATACCTGTGAAGCAATGGGATTCAATCACCCAACTCCACTTTACGCAACTGGTGGTAGAGAAGTTGTGGAGAAGAAAGCCTGCAGAAGTTTATGCTGTGAAGTATCTGAGACTCTTACCGATCTGACCGTAGGCTATGCTAATGAGTCTCTCGTTCACAAGTTTGTCTGTTTTGGGGTTTCTGGGTTGACGCTTCATGATGTCACTCTCTGCAGCTTCATAGGCCAATGAAATGGCAGGAACCTTGAGGATAAGAGGACAATAACATTCATGCAAGAACATGATAGGATGACCAATTAAGTGGTAAATTACTAGTCAAGTGCAGTGCTTACCATGTCAGTACCCAGGTCAATGCAAAGAATGGTGACGGTACCCAAAGGAAGAGGGATGTTGGCAATGATGAAGAGGAGGAAGGGGGTGATCTCAGGGATGTTACTGGTCAGGGTGTAGGCAATGGACTTCTTCAAGTTGTCAAAAATCAGACGGCCTAAAGTGGAAGACAAGCTTGAGGAGCAGATCTCAAAGGAACCTTCAGAATACTTCAGTCAATGAAGTTCCCAATAACAAGTCTTACCTTCTTCTACTCCAGTGACAATTGAGGCAAAGTTGTCATCCAGAAGGATCATGTCAGCAGCCTGTTTGGATACATCAGATCCAGCAATACCCATAGCCACACCAATGTCAGCCTTCTTCAAAGCAGGAGAATCATTGACACCATCACCAGTTACAGCTACAATGGCACCCTGTGTACAAACACAAATGGATATTGCATCATGTTGTGGCACGCCTACGTTCTTGTCCTAACCAGCTATGATCGCACCAACACGATTTGTCAATATTTTGGTGTCTACAATAACTTTATATGTTCCATTTCAGTGTGGACAGAAGTTACTTGCCTTGTATTGCACCAACTAGGTAAAGTACTTACCTCTTATCTTATCAAAATTACCTGGTGAAGTTTTGATTGATCTGAGATTGTAAAGACTACTAACCTGTCTTTGGCAGCCTTCAACGATAATCAGTTTCTGCTGAGGAGACGTTCTGGCAAACACAATTTCTGTGTGGTGTTTCAAGACATCATCTAATTGCTCTGGGGTTAGATCCTTCAGGTCACCACCATGGATCACACAAGCCTTGGCATCCCTTCAAAGAACATTAAATTAAATAAAAAACTGGATGCAATAAATATCCAGCCAGAAACATCCAAACTGAGGAGGAGGAGGAATACGCTACCTTGGGTTGACCTCATTAATAGGAATGTTCAAGCGAGCAGCAATATCTTCAACGGTCTCGTTGCCCTCAGAGATGATACCCACTCCCTTGGCAATGGCCTTGGCTGTAATTGGATGATCACCAGTAACCATAATAACCTAGAAGAGAGATTTTGAATTAGCATTTAATATGATTTTGGTTGTTTCTTAAAAACGACTAGCAGTTATTTGTATGACCACGAAGTACCTTGATTCCAGCGCTCCTACATTTGCCCACAGCATCTGGTACAGCAGCACGAGGAGGATCAATCATGGACATAAGGCCAATGAAGCACAAGTTCTCTGTGGGGAAGTTCACCTCTTCTGTATCGAACTGGAAGTCCTCAGGAAACTGTTCATCAGGAAGGTTGAAGTGGCAGAAGCCTGTGGAAAAACAACATGTTGATGGAAAGTGCAGAATGGAAACACATAGTTTAGAAATACAATTTAAAATGCAAAATTACCCAGCACTCTTTCTCCAAGGCCACCAAGTTCCAAGTAGGCATTTTGGAAGGCGTCCTTCATCTCATCATCAAGCGGCTGCTCTTTTCCTTGGATTAAAATAGAGCTGCACCTGTCCAGGATCCTCTCAGGAGCACCTTTCATTACTAGCAGGTGTGTGGTTTCAGTTTTATTGCTATTGGGGTTCTCATGGATGGAGAGCTAAAAAGGTCCATAAACAGAATATGATTGAACATCTGAATTTCATCCAAAGACTTGGCCAAAGCAGGAGGTGGTTTTACCTGGTATTTGTTAGTGGAGTTGAATGGGATCTCTGCAATCTTGTTGTATTTTTCTCTCATCTCTTTAACCGACCCACAGCAGAGCTCTATACACTTCAGGAGGGCAGATTCGGAGGCGTCACCAGCCACGTCTCTCTGTGAGAAGAAACAGAAAAGCATAAGAACAAGGAACGGTCTGAAATAACAGGATTAAGAAACAGGGCTGAATTTTAAAACAGCTTAGATGTTCTATGAAATGCAAGGCAATTTGAGGTAACGGTCCAACAAAATTACTCCCATTACAAAACAAGTCAGAGTGGGCAAAAATTGAAAGGTGTTTACAGGAAAACACTGTGTTCCAGTCAGAGGCTCTAGAGAACTCAAGGGGCTCGAAGAATCCCCAGAGGCAAACAGCCAAACTAAACACAAGCAGACAAACATGGCTAGCATGTAGTAAACAACCTTCAGATGGCATCAGTAACATGCAAAGACTACCTTGTCAGACTATGCAAGGGCTTGTGAATCTTTTCACATACTTTTACAAAGCATCAACCCACACCTTAAGAATTGGGAAGTTTTCTTGCTCTGCAAGGAAGACGGCACGGTTGCAGAGACCGGCAACACGTGCGAGGGCGGCCCAAGTAGCAGAGCTCCTGTCGAATGAGGTTCCACTCTGATTCTCTGTGGTGTCTGCTTCATGAATCTGGTTGTCAAACCACATGTGAGCAACGGTCATTCGGTTCTGGGTCAAAGTTCCGGTCTTGTCAGAGCAGATTGTGGAGGTTGAGCCAAGAGTCTCCACGGCTTCAAGATTCTTCACCAGGCAGTTTTTCTTTGCCATACGTTTGGCAGTCAGAGTCAAACACACCTGGAAAGTACAAGAGAGAGGTCTATCTATATTTGAGATTACAATTAATCCAAATTGTAGCAATTATTCTGACACTTACAGTAACAGTAGCCAGGAGACCCTCTGGCACATTAGCGACAATGATACCAATAAGGAAGATGACAGCTTCCAACCAAGAGTAACCAAGGATCAGGGAGAGAATGAAGAAAGACACACCCAGGAAGACAGCCACACCAGTGATGATGTGTATAAAGTGCTCAATCTCAATAGAGATGGGAGTTCGACCAACTTCAAGACCAGAAGCAAGAGTGGCGATACGACCCATGACAGTACGGTCACCAGTGTTGATGACGATACCTCTGGCAGTGCCTGTAAGCAAAACAAATAGCAATGAAAACATCAACTTTAATGGACACAAATTTGACTTCCACAAGAATTTGTTTTTGTACCTTCAACACAGTTGGTAGAGAAGAATGCAATGTTCCTGGTTTCCAGTGGGTTTTCATTGGAGAAATCAGGAGTGCGAGTCTGGGGCTCAGATTCTCCAGTGAGGGAGGAGTTGTCCACCTGGAAAGGACAAGATATGTTGTGAATCCTTGTAGACAAGGAATGTGTTATTGGAGAATACTTTTCACCATGATTTATGGAAATGGCATTTTACCTTACATCCATGAGCAGAAATGATACGCAGATCAGCGGGAATTCTGTCACCACCTTTGACTTCCACAAGATCTCCAACCACAACTTCTTCAGCATTGATATTCTTCTTCTCACCATCACGGATAACCAAGGCTTGCTATGTGACAAAGTGGAAATTCAATTAACATCACAAAGAAAATAAGAACCCTGATATATATATCATATATATATATATAGATGATAGATAGATAGATAGAGAGAAAGAGAGATCATCAGTACCTGAGGGACAAGGTTCTTGAAAGAGTCCATGATCTTGGAGCTCTTGGCCTCTTGATAGTATGAGAAACAGCCAGTGATCATCACGACAGCAGAGAGTACAATACCCAGATACAACTGCACAGGACAATAGAGGAGAGGTTAGGGATACTGCTAAAACCACGTGATCTTAAAAGACAAAACTTTAAGAAACATGAACAGGGATTTCTCCTTACGTTATCATTGGCAGGTTCCTCCTCGTAGACTGCCTGGATGCCGTAGGCAAGAAAACATAGAATGGCACCAATCCACAGGAGAGTTGAGAATCCTCCAAAGAGCTGCTTGCAGAACTTGACCCATTCTGGGGTTGTTGGAGGTGGAGTCAAAGCATTGAGTCCATCACGTGCCAAGATCTCCTTAGCACGATCGTTTGTCAATCCCTGGGGAAAGTGATGGGTTAGATAATGAAGATCCAAACTGAGAGCTTTATGCCATTACACTTCCAAAACAGTCTCAATTGTCTTTAATTTCAAATTCAATGCAGAAACAGACTTACCCTGTTTAAATCAGTGCTGTATTTCCGGGTGAGGTCATCCAGGGACAGTTTGTGATCATCCTACAATAGCACAAAAAAGAATATCAAAGAACATCTCATCAAATACCACTGGAATTGTTTTGTGATTTGTTTTGCCAAAAGGTGTTTTAAAGAACTAAACTGACTTACCAAGTCCACCTCTTTTTTGAGTTCATCCATATTTTTATCCTTCTCTTTCTTGCCCTTGGGCTTTGACTTCTTGCCCCCCTGCTCCGAGGTGGCTGCCAGCTCATATTGCTCTCGACCTTCCTGTGGTGGAGCAAGCAAAGAACAACCATTACATCTTTTTTTGCACTTTTTTTCTAAAAATGCAAACCGAGAGCTCACAACAATAAATTTACATTGTCATTTTTAACTGGTTACATTTATTGTTGGGTCAGGGTGTTGGTTTAAAAAGACTTGTAAATGCACAAGAAAGTGGTATTAACCCAATTTATGAGTGCAAAAGTTGCATATAAAAGTGTAAAATATTAACAAGAATTAACAGAGTGCAGATTGCATGATCCTAATAGAGAGTAATTAACCAAGTAACCTCTACTACTGTTAAGCAACAGTTCTTATCACAACTGAATTCTATGAATACAATAGGTGACTCATTGCCTCACAAACATGGGAGCTGTTAAATTAATCACTTATGTACAGAGCATTTGATTGTTTGCATTTGAACCAATTTGGTCATCATTTTAAGTCAGCTTAGCAATCAACAGGCTCTTTGTTTGATAAATGAAGGGTCAATTGATCAAATCTTCAGTTGTAATTTTTACAATTTACTGAAAAGAGAAAAGCACCATAGCACAACACATGAGCATAAAAAGTTAAAGCCTACATATTTTCAGAAAAATTCTAACACTATTTCTAACACTTTTCTAACAGAATTTCTAAAGCTCTTGTTTCTCGTGACATCATCGACAGTCAATTAACATAAAATGACATTATTTTGATCTGCCATTTGTTGTTACAGAAAACTGTTTAAAAAAAGTTAAAGGGGTCATATGATGCTGCTAAAAAGAACATTATTTTGTGTATTTGGTGTAATGAAATGTGCTTATGCGGTTTAAGGTTCAACACACATTATCTTCCACATACTGTACATTATTGTTTCTCCTCTATGCCTCGCCTTTCTGAAACGTGTAGATTTTAAAGGGGTCATATATGCGATTTCAAGTTTCCCTTTCCTTTTGGAGTGTTACAAGCTGATAGTGCATAGATAAGATCCTTGAAGTTGCAAAGACTAAAGTCTCAAAACCAAAGAGATATTCTTTATCAAAGTTAAGACTCTGCCACTCCCACCTAAAACGGCTCGTTCTAACACGCCCCCACAAATTTACCTCACTATGTGGAAATATTTGCATAATGCCACCCAAATGTGCACGCAAAGATAGAATGCGTGGTTTCAGTAACCGCAGTTAGTGTTGAAGCAGCATGTCAGGGAGACGCTGTGTGTTTCTAGGCGAAAGCAAAAAGCACTTTATTTGGCCTTCCAGAGTAGATGCATTTAGGAATCTTTAAGATAACTTTCAACAGAACAGCCATGCATTTTATGGATGACCGTTTCGTGAACCTAGGAGAGGAGGTCAGTCTGACTTTGCTATGACAATCTGGCGCTTCTGATCAGCTACTGTTTTGTTATTAGTTTAAAGTATTTGTATTGACTGTTCAAATGCGAGTTTTGCGCATCGTGTGTGTGTGTGAGAGAGAGAGAGGAAGAGAGAGAGACGGGTCACATCACAGTGGAGTCAGCTGGCTTAACCGTGGCTTGTGTACTGCAAACACATACATCTTCATCACTGTGTCTGTCACGAGACTATTCCCCTTTCGGGCTGATTGTGTACCAACGAATTACATTATTTACTGTCCTTTACATTTTTTGAAAGATCAGCTCGCGTTATATTTCTGACGAGTGCTTGCGGTGTTCGCCAATCACAATGCACTGGGTCAGCTGCCAATCGGCAGACTGCGCTTGTCGGAAGGAGGGACTCTGTAGAAAACGAAGCGTTTGAGAGAGTCGGGGCATAGAGGACCTACAATAATGTACAGTATTTTGAAAATAATGTGTTTTTTGAACATTAAAGCTTGTCAACATATTCTGTTACACCAAATACAAAAATTATGATATTTAAAAAAGCATCATATGACTCCTTTAACAAAGCACATCGGTCTGAAAACCCGAGGTGTGGTCTGATTGGCCAGCTATCCAGTGCGTTTTGATTGGCCAAATTCCTCAAGCGTGTGACAAATGTTACGCCCCTACAATACTGTGATGCCCTGTCCGGCCGGAGCGACGAGACAACAACATTAAAACCCATTATAAACTAGGCATTTGTTGCATCAGTGGGGACATAATTACCGATTACAATGACTTATACTGTCTTTTGATGCATTACATCGCTCCGCGTAAACATAAAACCATGTCTACATTTGTGATCGGAGAAACAACAAACACAGCGCCTTCACGACATGGCGGCGGTGGCAATAATACTACAGCGAGAATAAAAGTTACGCCTTCTTTCTTTGCGTAAACATTTGGGTGGCGTTATGCAAATCTTCCCACATCGTGATGTAGACATGTGGGGGCGTGTTAGAACGAGCCGTTTTAGGTAGGCGTGGCTGACAACTTTTATAAAGAATATCTCTTTGGATTTGAGACTTTAGTCTTTACAACTTTATAGATCGTCTTTATGCACCAAGAGCTTGTAACACTCCAAAGAGAAAGGAAAAATTTAAATCGCATCATATGACCCTTTTAAAATATTTTTTTCAACGGCTTTGATGACTTCAGCTCATCTTACAAAGAAACAAGATATTTAATGCTGCATCAATTTTTTTTTTTTTGCAGGTCTATCCATGTCCTGATATAAATCTGCAAGTACACTGGATTGGTTGTTTTCTGTACATGAAAGCAACAGATGATGGAAGTGACCAGAAACAAAGAACTCGACACCTGTAGTGCCCAACTGAACATGACAGCTTACTTTAGCACTCTTTCACTTCTGCATATGCTGGTTTATTAAACACTTAGTCATCACAGTTAATATACATATAAGCAGTTTTCACATCTTGCACATGTGTGTGGAAAATGTCACAAAGTTGAAAGTAGTGAGTCAGAGGGTGGAAGATAAATCAACCATAGAAAAACCTACACATTCACATTTGTGAGAGAATATTCTGGATTACCGTATATCAAATATCAGTATTAAAAAAGTCTTTATCTTGCACATGAGCCAAAAATGGTTCGCTCGAGCATATTAGTCCTTTCATACTGGGACTTTGCCCTGTCGACATTGGAAACAGGGCCACACCTCTAGGCCCGTGAATGGGTTAAGTCACATGTCAGACCCAACTCTTTTTGTTTTAGAAGTGGTGAATGAACAGGAGAGGGTGAAAAGAAAACATGGTGTGCAAACTCCTCCACACCAGTCACAGGGCAATTAGTGCTGAACTACAGCTTTTTATAAGTTCACTGCAGTTTAAGAGCACAGAGAGAAAATGAACAAAAGCTTACAGTGGGGTCCAAAAGTGAAATTGCTTCTAGTTAGCATTTGAATACACAATCGGACATTAAAGATTATACTATCAGCATAACAATGAAGGAGAAAAAGGAGAGCTATGAAAAAATGTTGAATGTCTTGGTATTGCACATTCATGAACAAAATCTGTTTATGTTCTCCAGCATGATTTCAGATGTTCCAAAGAGCATCTTGAGCTTCAGTGGAAGAAAATCTGACCATCTGAAAGTCACATGATCAACAACACTCATTTACTTACATTTAACTAATCACCTAAAGATATTATTTTCAAAATCCTAAAAGCGACAAATGTACAACATGGTCTGAAACATTTGGACCATACTTTCTAAAATGTCAAAATAAACATCCATGCATTTTGGAAAGCTTTGTCTTTCCCCATTGGTGGCGGGAAAGCAGCAGTTGCATGGAGGTAAATGCATGTTACTATCTCAAACAGTTCACTGCACCAAAAAAAGGTAAGGGGGCCCTGAGACAGCCTTCGGGGTCAGTGAGGAGGAGTGGTCACTGTCAGCCTCTGTCAGATGGGACTGTCAATGACAAAATGTCTCACTAACACATAGTGAGTGATGAATGGAAAGAATGTTAAACTCTTCAGAGATGGAGCGACAGTCTTAGCTTATATACACACTTGGGGGAGCGAGAATACAGCTGTGGTCAACACCTGATGCCGGTCCAAATACACAATATACTAAAATTTTTGTATGAAAGAAATAGCTTGCTCTTAAAAAAAAAGGTTTAATGGATTTGCAAACATTAAATATAATCAGATTTGCATCCCCTTCAAAGTCTATGGTGGCTATCAATGGGTATTACCATGGTAAACTATTATCTGTATACAATGTAGGCCTATATGAATATTCTAAGTACCATATATGCCATCATGGTAATTCCATAGTACTTCAAAAGGTAAAAATTCAGTATTAAACTAGCAAACATTTACATTCTTATTTCACTATGCCCCAGAAAAATTCTACATTGCAAATGCTGTTATTTCATATCAGCCTCTTGCATGCAAACACAACAGCAACCCTGTGTATGCAGAGGCCAGACATCTGCCCCACTGCGGTGGGATTTGATGGGGCTGGGGGCATAGCTCAATGCACCAAACCTAGGCTACTTGAAACATGCAGATGGCTGTTTGTCCTCCATCACATGGAATACCCTGGGACTGAATGCATAATACACATTTACACTGGTGCTCAGAGCCTCACATTAGGGAGTGGCATTCAGCTCTTACGCAATGCCACTGCATGCTGGAATCATATTAGGAGTTAATGACCCCTACACGAAGCAAGTCATAAGATTATGACTGAATGTGAAAGGAGAAATGAAAGAAAACGTTATTAAAATCTAACCATATCATGCAGCTAATGGGGTGTTTTACAATTCCCTCCAGAATGTAATTTAATTAAGATTAATGTCTATAATTCTGAATTGAGGGACACAAAGACGTGATTTCATAGCAGGTACACACTGTCTCCGTCAGTGCCCGCGTTTAAGGGAAGCCTTTATTGAACGAACTAAGCCTGCTCCACTTAATATAGGCTAAGTAGATAACGACGACAAACAGACGTGATGAATGATGATAACTAGTCCTCAAACCCGAGACAACTTTATCATGTCAGACTACACCCTCAAATTTGACATGGTTTGCTTCGCGTTACGTACAGTCATAACAAACATAACACGAACCAACTGCATGATAACCCCATTAAACCCGGTATGTCAAAGCGTTAACTAAATGATTTTACATTACACGGTTAAAGCAGGCGTATTTGTTTCTTTAAAGTTTTTTTGAATCGATGTAGCGTGTGGTAGCAACTGTTTATCTTCTGTATCTCGGGGTTTAAACGGAGGAGTTAAAGCGTTTAGAGTTCAAATGTACAGCTATTATACAGTCATACGATACATCTCGAGACTTTCGTATCAAGAAGCGAACGGTTTGTGGATTTGAGATGATTTAACTCAGCCTACATTTACAGTGTTTATTTATTTCAAACAAAATTGCGGGCAATTTCAAAATATGCGTCTCGTTCAATGTTTTAAAGGGGATATTTAGAGACTGTAGTGTAGCAGATGTAGTATATGTCAAGATGAGATGAACAGTTTATCTTGTGTATCTGGAGGTTTTACCCCAAATATGTAAAGTAAGCGCATTATTCATTTCGAGGTTTAACGTTACGCGGTTAAATAGCTACACCATGTATCTCGAGGTTTTGTCACACTCAAAAACACGTTGTTGGGCCAACCTAGACATGTTTTGTCGTACAAGTTAAAGGACTTGAAGATTTTTCTAAGAGCTGCAATAGCCTACATTAGGGCGCATTCAGAGCGATTATTTTGCAGCATACATGATTACTTCAGTTTTACAAAGTAAAAGTCCCGAGACTGACTACTACATCTGCTACATCGCGGCTGTACAGGAGAAAGTTTGCGTGTCTGCTACATTCCTGAAATCTTTGTAGTGAACGAAAAACGTTTTTAAATAGAGTTTGCCTCTCTTTTAAAGCCACAGTCTTAAAACCTGTTGCTCCGTCGGAGAATACAGACTTCACATGCTTTAGGTTAACCCTTGCGCGCATTTCATTCATTTAAACGAGCTCATTTGAATATTAAAACTGCGGAAGTCTCATACTCCGGGAAGCCATTTGGCAAACAGCTATTTTCAGTTACTTTAAAACCATCTGTTTAAACATAGAAACAATATTGCAAATTGCAAGAATTAAACGATAAACACATTAACACTTACTCCTCGTCCCATTTTGCTTCTTTTGATTAAAACGACCACCTGGCTTTTCAAAAACAAAAACAAAAATCCAAGCTTTAAAAACAACAAATTAAAAGTCCCCAATCCCGTTTCCCTTCCTTTTTTTGGGGGGCTTTTTTCGCCCTTGCTCACCGCTAGCCGTGTCGTTCCACGTACAGTCTGAACATTCAAAGCTTATATATAGTGGGGTTTTTTCACTGTGACGTCTGCCCGGATTGTCATGGTAACGCGGAAGAAAATGGGCGTGGTCTCCATGGAAGACAAGAGCGGGGCTGGGGGATTGTGTCAGACTTTCACCTCTGAACTTTGATCGTTTTAAATAAATGTATGGCTTTTCCATGTCAGTGCCGATACCCTTTTTGTTTGAGCTTATCTTTGTTGAATTGCTGGTTAAGAAACCCTCTTGAAAGTTAATATTCTCCGGTTTAATCTTGTTGCTGTGTTTTAGAGTGTGGTTTCAAGCTGGTCATTAACTGGTTGACTGGCCACCATGTTCTGAAAATCAGACCACAGTAAACCAGTAAGACCAGCAGTAAACCAGCTACCAGTTGGTAGCTGGTTTACTGCAGGTCTGCCATTGTGTACCAGGTAATGACCAGCTTAGATCATCTAGAAACCAGTTCAGCTGTGACTTTCCAGTGTTACACTGTATCCTTAAGAGCACAGAGTTAGGCCTACTGGTTGCTTTTACTTTACTTTACTTTTAGTCATTTAGCAGACGCTTTTATCCAAAGCGACTTACAAATAAGAAAAAGTAAGTAAAACTAAACGCTTAAACTCTATAATATTATATATATACACATTAGAAAATAACAGAATTAAATAAAAATGACAAATGCATACAACAACATTTCAAAACTAAAACATTTAAATGAAAACAAAAAATAAAGCTAAAAACAATTCAAAATATTAAAAGAACAAAAGGTATGAGTATAATAATGATTCTAACATAACACTAAGCCAAACACCAAAAAACAACTACATATGTGGATGTACAACCACACGCTATGCATATATATAAATACATTAATAAGATATATATATATATATATATATGATTTCATTTCCATTTTGTATGTTGAAGTACTGAAATAACTCAAAATAAATAAAAGTAAAACTTAATAAAAAGCCTATATAGACATAATAAAAAAACTAATAAAATGACAACATTACTACAACTGTGACTAAAACTAAAATAGATAACTAATACAAATCAAAGTACATTAGTTCATCAGTAATCCTAAAAAAAATAACACTGAGGCAAACACACATGCTAAAATAACAACAACTTACTGACACACAGTAAGAAATAGATTATAAAAAACGATGCTTATGTCCTTTGCCCGGTGGAGCTGCACGGTAGAGTCGATGGTCTTTACACTCTTCGGTTGCATGGAATAACCTGGTTAAATTTTGTTTAGAAATGATTAAACTATTAACGTGGTCTTGCGATTCCTACATCTGGTATGTGCATAAAAAGCAAACGTAAGCACGTTCAAGGTATTAAATCTAAAATCTAAAAGTCGTGATTTACTTGTTTTTTCATTGTCTAATAACCAACATATGTCACAAAAATAGCCAATTCAAACTCTTATGTTCACTGTAAATAATGCATAGGCTATTTTGTTGCTTTGAGGCTTATTTTTAACAAATCCTAATTATGAACTATGAACCTTATTTTTATTATCATTGGGATTCACTAATATACTAGGATTTCTAGGATACCGTATACTAATCTGAGCTCAATTTGAGCTAAACCTGATCAGGCTGTCTTTCAACTAGTCTTCAACTCTATTCTATTGAGATCGTACTTCATGGTCATTATTTTCCTCTTTTAATTGTTTTCAGGATTATGCTCATTAGAGGGATTATGCTCATTATACACATGTATCACGCGTGTTGATGATGGAAATTGACCAGTGCTGTTGAACCGGCGCCTGCTGGAGACTGCATCTTCAAAGTAGGAGAGCTAAAAATATCTTGAATTTTATTTACAAGCTGTGGGCTCTAGCCTATAAATGTGTTGTCATGGAAACTATCATGTCACCCCCTAATTTTAGACAAGAACAATGCCCTCTAGTGGTAGTAGTGAATTCTGATTAGGCTGATTTTACAATGCCTATAAATATCATGTGCTGTGCCTTTGTCATCTTTGCACATTTTCTTACTCATTTTTTTTAAATGTATATTTATTTTAAATGAAGTATATTTTAAATACATGTTGCTACGTTTATTTTTGCTTTTAAGAGAAAAGGGGAAAAAAAGTATTTCCCTTGTATTGCCTTGATTAAAGTTTTATTTGAACCTTTAACACTATACCAGCATGTTCTATGTTTGAAGACACTCCAACATTCAGACAGCCCAGGGTTTGTTTTTATTTTTTAAAGAAAAAAAAGCTACTTGTGCTTGATGATTTATAAATATTAGTAAGGATATGACTCTTTGCACTTTTGTAGTAGTTATATATACACACACAAAACACACACACACACAAAACAAACACAAAGTGCCCTCCACTAATATTGGCACCCCTGGTAAATATGAGCAAAGGTGGCTGTGAAAATAAATCTGCATTGTTCATCCTTTTGATCTTTGATTTAAAAAGTTCACAAATTTCTAACCTATCATTGAAGTACAACAAAGGAAAGTGGGGGGAAATCTCATTATGAAATAAAAGTTTTTCTCAAATACACATTGGACACAATTATTGTCCAACCATGGCATGCACAGAAATCTGGCGGGCAAAAGGGGGGTAGTGGAGTTATGAGGGCACAATCGTGTGAATCGTGCGTCCGGGGCACCTAGATCGTACTTTTTACCTTGTTTGCCACCAAACCAATATGGTGGGTTGCTTCCAAAAACTCTTTTTTAGTTACATCTGACCATATAAGCCAGTCCCATTTGAAGTTCCAGTCGTATCTGACAACAGAATATGCTGGGGATTGTTTTTGGATGACCTAGGAGAATTTTTCTTGAAACCCTCCCAAACAACATGTTTGTGGTGGTGGCGTTATGATACACAAACACCACACACACACACCACACACACACACCCCACACACACACAAACAAACTAATCTCTGCAATTCTCCAGCTGTGATCCTTGGAGAGTCTTTGGCCTCTCAAACTCTCCTCCACACCGTGCATTAGGACGATAAAGGCACACGTTGTCTTAAGCAGATTTGTTACATTTTCTGTTAATTGGAACTTCTTAAGTATTGCCCTGATGGTGGAAATGGGAATTTTCAATGCTTTAGCTATTTTCTTAGTGGCCACTTCTGTTGTGAAGCTCAACAATCTTGTTCTGCACATCAGAAATATATTCTTTGGTTTTACTCCTTTTGATGGATGATTAAGGGAATTTGGCCTTTGTGTTCATATTTATAATCCGGGAAAACAGGAAGTCATGGCTGGACAATTGTTTCACAGTCCTAGTCACCCGGTGTGCTATAAAAAATGTAAAATTTTACTTCATGAGGATATTTTAATCATAAGCAATTTCTAGGGGTCCTAAGTAATGTGGGCCAACATGCATTGGAGAAAAAAAATTTATTAGTTAATGTGGAGTTATTTTTCACTTTCAATGCTGTACTTAATAAAGTTAGAATTTTGTTGATTTTGTTTAAAGGGGTCCTATTATGCTTTTTCACTTTTTTAATTTTAGTCAGTGTGTAGTGTGTATGTTTGGGCATAAAAAAAGATCTTCAAACTTACAAATTTCAAAGTCCACTCCAAAGGGAGATATTAAGTTTTTAAAAAATCAATTTTCAAGAACTACAACGAACGGCTCATTTGGACTACAGCGTTTGTTTTCCAGGTTTTGTGAGATCACAAAGCGGCCCATTAAAATATAATTAAAACAATTCCCGCCTACGGAAATTCTAATGGTTGGGGGGTGGGGAGGGGTGTGGTTAGAACGCTTGGTTGAGTGCATCAGACAAGACGACGATGAAGAAATGTTCATGTTATATTCATGTTATAATGTTAGAATTAAATAACAATAATAATAATACATATGCACTTATCTGTACATAGTAAATGCAGTTATTTTTAAGCGGTTGTTGACATCCTATCTAAAACATGATTTAGCCAAAAAAACAACAACAATAATAACGTTACCACTCTAATATGTCTTGCCATTTCCGTGCGTGCAAAGGTTCTGCGCGATCCTCTTGTTCAATATTCTCTGGGTCTGAATCCGGCTCAAATTGATATGGCAATATTGACGCCATCCTTAACTAAACCGGAGCAGACGGAACTTGCTGCTTTGGCAAGGGGCGGGGCAGTACTGAAACAATCACAACGCACTGGGACAGCTAACCAATCACATAACATTTCGTTTTTCAGAAGGCGGGCCTTCATCAAACCCGGAACTAATTGAGCCGTTTGTGCCCGGTGGGGAGAAAGGAAAGGTATTGTAATAAGGTAAATTATGTAAAAAAATTATTTCCCTAAAAGTCACCTAGCAAGGTTTTTCTTGTCTTTGTTTGTTTGCTTATTTTTTTTTTATAATAAATAAAAGAAAACAAGTACACAGTATAGAAAAATAATAGGGAATGCTAGTGTTAGAGGGTCATTAAAAAATTAAAAATAAAACAATTCAATAGATCAGAAAAATAACAGATAATGCTAGTGTTAGAAGAACATTATTTATAATAAATAAAAAGAAAATAAGTAGAAAGAATAGAGAATGCTAGTGTTAGAGGCTCTTTTTTCTTTATAAATAAAACAAGTAGAATAGAAATAGAATAGAGAGTGCAAATGTTAGAGGGCCAAGTTTTTTAATAAAAAAAACAAGCATATAAAATTAGAATTAGCATTAGAATAAAGATTGCTAGAGTTAAAGGGTCAAATGAAGATGAAAGAGATGTGTTTTCAGCCGTTTCTTGAAAGTATTAAGGACTGCTTGGATTGAGTTGGGCAGGTCATTCCACCAGGAGGGAACAGTTAATGTAGAAGTCCATGAAAGTTTTATCATAGGTAGAATGCAAAATGTTTCAATACAAGCATTTCAGTCAAATGTAATTTATGCAATATTTCAAACTTTTAACCCACTTGGGAAAATCAACCCATGGCAACAGTTTAAAAGTAGCCCAATACTGTGGGAGAAAAAAAAACGCGGACTTGGCAACCCTGCATCCAACAAGAGCTAACGGAGTCAGCTTTGGCTGATCACAGGTCGAGAATAAGGAGAGAAGGCTGACAAGACCATGCTGGAGTATTTGCTGCTCAACAGATCCTGAGTTCATTGACAAATATCTGATCTTGTAAAATGTGCTCTCTTTACATAGAGTGCGTGTGATTGCGAAATCGAAAGTGAAAGTAAACAGCGCAAATGCTCATTCAAAAATATTTAAATACACCGCATCCTGACTTCCTGAGAGCGGCTCCCTGATGCGGGAAAATTATATACAATATTAGAATGTTTAAAGGAGTGGACACGAAAATCGCGGGAGCAGGCGGCAATGGTCAGAGAGCGGGAGTGGGATTAGGTTAAGAAAACGTCTAAGGCTATGTAACCATGGTTCCCTGAGTAGGGAACGAGACACTGCGTCCTCTAGGGGTCGCTATGGGGAACGCCTCGTCGTGACCCGTGTCTGAAGCATACATTGAAAAAACACCAACTCGTTGGCCGGCGACAGCCATGACGTCACTACCGGTGCGACTATAGTATAAATAGGCGCCGGGAGCTACACATCATTCACTTCTTCGTCTGAAGCTTGCGTCCGCAGCATGGCAAGAAACCTAGAGGACGCAGTGTCTCATTCCCTACTCAGGGAACCATGGTTACATAAGTAACCTGAGACGTTCCCTTTCATGGGAACTTAGAACTGCGTCCTCTAGGGGTCGCTATAGGGAACGGTATACCCACGCCGCCATGCTGAGGGGAGTGCAAGCCAGAACCATGGCGAGCACTAAGTACCAACTCTACCATATTGCTATGGGAGTCGCCCCTGGGACGTTAAGACGGCTGTCAGTGACGTTACTCCCTACGGCCAAAGGCCTAGGCTACATACCCCAAAATACTTACCTGTTAGGGCCAGACTCCTGGGCCCGGGGTAGAGGCTCAAAGCTTGGAATCAGGAATAGATTCCTTTAAGGGAATACGACCAAGAGCCTAGAATCATACTAGTCTTGGCCTGTCACACAGGGGCTAACACATGCTCTGCATATGCTGAAGGAACTGTCTCAACAGATCCTTAGTAGCAATACCCTGCTAAGTAGGTATCCAGAGGATACATAGGAGGAGTGGTGCTCAAGGCGGAACCGGGGTTTTAAACCACTCAAAAAGAGCACGAAGTCTTGCGCGTAGCTCTTACCATACAGGATTTTTAGAAAAGTGGGCAAAGCATAACGTGCACACTTACCACTTATGTGGATTTTAGAAAAGTGGGCAAAGCATAACAAGCACACTTACCACTTATGTGGATATTAGAAAAGTGGGCAAAGCATAACGTGCACTACACTGGCATACCGTTCTAGGGGTTCTCGTGGCAACCTGAAAGAGCAGCCCATAGAAAGAAATAGCGTATCCCCAAACGCTATATCTAAGGCTATAATGCTGGAGTGGCTAGCAGTAAATCTGTAGCTGGGGGGAGAACATCCAGCTCTCAATGGTGAGGGAGCTCAACCTACAGCATGTTCCGATGGTGGAACAGCTAGCAGTTATTTACTTAGCTGAGGGAGCAACACACTCAGCTCTCAAACCGAGACGGGGCTCGACCTGAAGCATGTTCCAAACTGGAACAGCTAGAAATAGTTTACTTAGCTGTGGGGGCAACACACCTAGTTCTCAGGCGAGAAGGGGGCTCGACCTACAGCATATTCCAATGCTGGAACGGCTAGCAGTAATTTACCTAGGCTGAGGGAGCACAAACCCAGCTCTCAACGGGAGGGGGCTCGACCTGCAGCATGATTATAAATCAGAGGGGGTAAGCATACTGCAAGTCTCGCCAAACTCTCATTCTAGGTAACCCTTTGATAAAAAGGGGAGCATTGCTCAATACTACCACGAGAACAGCCCATGGAGCAAGGAATCCAACTCAGGATTAACGCTCGAAAGAAAACACCACACTCACAATAACCCTCAATGGTGAGGAGGGTGATGCTTCAAGAGGATATCCTGGTGATCGAGAAAAAAAACCCCTCAGGGCGACCCAGATACGGTAGACCAGTCAGGGTTGCATGAAAGCGTAACCCCAGCCTGGACGTACAGGTAATTTTTGCAGTGACGCGCCGGGGGCATGATGATCATGAAGGCTCCCGCAGAAGCCTGTGTTATCGCCGCATGATCCAGGAAGTATGAAACCGAAACCTTACTTACCTTCTGGACATATCTCGACGAGTGAAATAAACACTGCAAGTCGAGCACCCGGTTTCTGAACCCAGCACGGGAAACACTGCAAAGAAACTAGCAGAAGGGTACACACAACCACCAGTTTTCATTAGCACATACATATATTTATATTTACATATATTTAGACATGGATCGTACTTACCCACCACGGCTCCCGCGTTGGAGCTCTTTCCGGAAAAGCCTCTAGACCGGACCTTCAATAAGGTGGTTACTATGATTAACCATAGAACCAAACAAAACATCATAGGTCCAGAAGGAGACTGTTATGCAGGAAGCTTCCACCTAACCTCAGTCAGGTGGAGATATGGTGGTTACAGGGGAATTAGGAAGGGGAAGAAAGGGGTAGATGTTACACCCCCTGAGGGAAAGAGTGGATACCTAAGTATTACTCTGATCCGGACGAAAGCGCTGACGCCTTGTCTGGATCACATCCCTTAGGTTTTGCCTACCTCCCTTTGACCCACGATCCTTCCTACCCCTACCCGCAGGCGGAGGCGGAGCGCGAGTCGCGACACTAGCCCTCTGCGCCCGTCTCTGACCCTCAGACCGAGACAGGCCAGGACCCCTAGGTTGTTCGGGCTAAGACCTGGACCTTCGTGGAATTAAGGATTTGAAGGCCGCTGAGCGCGCCTTCGCCTCCCTGAACTTTTCGACGACCGTCTCAACGGATGTACCAAAAAGTTCAGAGGGCGAAACCGGGGCATCGAGAAGAAAACCCCTTTCTTTCTTCCCGATGTCTGCCAGGTTTACCCACAGATGCCTCTCCGTCACTACCATAGCTGCCATGGATCTGCCCATAGCAGAGGCAGCCTGCTTATTAGCACGAAGAGCAAGATCCGTGGTGCGGCGGAACTCAGCCATCTCATCAGAAGAAAGGCCCTCGCCTTTATCAAGGTCTTTCAGCAGATCAGCCTGGTATGCTTGAAGCACCGCCATCGTGTGCAACGAAACGACAGCCTGACCTGCTGCTACGTATGCCCTGCCATTCAAGCGAGATATATCCTGAAGGGGCTTAGATGGCAAGGAGGGAGTTTTAAGAGAGGACGTCTCACCCATAGAGAGATAGCTAGCTAGGCGTCTCTTCTACGGGGGCATTCTCTTAATAGACGTTTCGCGCACAGCCCGTATTCGCATAAATGGTAGCTGAATCGATGGATGCGTGAGGAAAACGGTCTCTTCCATTCCTTCTTGATCTCAGTGTGGAGATCAGGAAGGAATGGAAGGCTCACTTGAGCTGGAGGTCTTTGGTCAGAGAGATAACGTTCGTCGAGACGACCTCGTGACGCCACTTCCTTAGTCCGCTTCCATTGCAAGTCAAGTCTTGCCGTGGCGCGACCCATAACCTCTAAGAGCTCATCATACGCAGGGCAGGAGGATTGCGAAGGCTCAGGCCATCAGCTTTCTTCACTCTCATCTCCATTTCCTGCTATCCTGGAGAACACAGCAGAGCACTGGACCCTGGATCATATGATGTTAAAAGAGCGAGAACATAATCCTCCAGTGGCGTCTCTCGCCCCCGACGATCGCGAGAGGGAAAACCCCTCTTCAAACTCATCGGCCAGATCCATCTGTGATCCCCACGAGCTCATTCCCTTTCGTGCCTCAGCAGCTGTGGGTCCTGGATTGCGGGAAGCAGATGGCTGCCCCTCTTACTTGAAAAGAGAGGACAAACGAGGAACGGGGGGGGGGGGGGGAGGGTTTTTCATTGGAAAAACTCCAATGCACGCAGATTGCCCACTCGAGGAGACCCCCCCATCGCGTGCTTGCTCCTCGCCCAAACAAACAACACATAGATTGTGTGTGTTATCTGGTGTCAAATAGCGCTGACACGGATGCACACACCTTATAAATGCTCTACTAGTGTCGACATAATAATAGATAGCTATTACTTTTTCCTTGAAAATGCACGCTTCAACCAGAACAGTCAAGAAGACGAAGAAGAGAATGATGTGTAGCTCTCGGCGCCTATTTATACTATAGTCGCACCCGTAGTGACGTCATGGCTGTCGCCGGCAAAACAAGTTGGTGTTTTTTCAATGTATACTTCAGACAAGGGTCACAACGAGGTGTTCCCCATAGCGACCCCTAAAGGACACAGTTCGAAGTTCCCTTGAAAGGGAAACTGCCGAATCCCGGACATTTTGAGCAATTAAGAAATCCCGGCCGGACGCATTTTTGTAGGTCCAAAAAGAGGACATGTCCGGGGAAAAGTGGACGTATGGTCACCCTAATTTATAATCTATTGCTAATCGATGTATTCTTGTATTGATGTATATGTATTCTTTTTAAAGTAGCATATGGAACATATTTTCTGCCTCATTCTGTGACAAGAAGCCTCATCAGATCACAAAAGGAAGCATTTGACTGGTGTTGTGGAGTAAAAAGGTTATAATGTTCTCTTTTGTTGGACAACAGGTTTAGAAATGTGAATACAAGGGAAGTTTAGCTTTAGGCATTTTAATTTAAGCATGTTTAGCTTAGTGAACGGAAGGCGACCTGCTGCCATCAAAGCAAGTGTAACTACTGCATTCACGCACTCCTCGGATGCTCTCATTTCCCGAGTTGTGCTTTTAAGTCGGAATGTGAAAACAACATGCACACTCACGTTACTACAAAGATTTGTATTATTACAGATTCTGACTTGAGTTCACGTGCATTTTCTCAGTCGGGAAATTATTTTTCACGTGCGGTACCAGTGATGATGCTTCTTACGTCCGTTTCGGAGAACCAGAGGACAAATATTTCAATCGATCACTCAGGCATGGCAACGAAATGAGGCACCGAAATCTGCGTTCAGATTCTGTTCTAGTACATACCGGTTACATAGGTACCGGTGCCATATTAGTACCGGGTTTCAGTACCCAACCCTACTCGTTAGGTGTAGCCTATAAGACATCTCTCCACACAATCTGTATTTTCCATTCCAACCTCTCCCACCACCATGGGCAAGACCAAAGAGCTGTCAAAGGATGTCAGAGACAAGATTGTAGATCTGCACAAAGCTTGAATGGGCTACAAGACCATCAGCAAGAAGCTTGGAGAGAAGGAGACAACTGTTGGTGCAATTATTCATAAATGGAAGAAATACAAAACAACCATCAATCAGCCTCTGTCTGGAGCTCTGTGCAAGATCTTGCCTCATGAGGTAAGGATGATCATGAGAAAAGTGAGTAATCAGCCCCGAACTACACGGGAGGAGCTTGTTAATGATCTTAAGGCAGTTGGAACCACAGTCACCAAGCAAACCATTGGTAACACACTACGCCTGTGGACTGAAATCCAGCAGCGCATGCAAGGTTCCCCTGCTCAAGAAGGCACATGTACAGACCTGTTTAAAGTTTGCCAATTAACATCTAAATGATTCAGAGAAGGCTTGGGAGAAGTGCTGTGGTCAGATGATACCAAAATTAAGCTCTTTGGCATTAACTCGACTTGCTGTGTTTGGAGGGAGAGAAATGCTGACTATGACCCCAAGAAAACACCATCCCTGTAACAGTCAAGCACAAAGGTGGAAACATTATGCTTTGGGGCTGTTTTTCTGCTAAGGGTACAGGATGACTTCACCGCATTGAGGGGCAAATGGACGGGGCCATGTACTGTGAAATCTTGAACAAGAACCTCCTTCCCTCAGCCAGAACACTGAAGATGGGTCATGAATGGGTATTCCAGCATGACAATGACCCGAAACATACTGCCAAGTCAACAAAGGAGTGGCTCAAGAAGAAGCACATTAAGGTCATGGAGTGACCTAGCCAGTCTCCAGACCTCATCTATAGGACATCGTGGGGGAGTTGCCAAACGACAGCCAAGAAACCTTAAGGATTCAGAGAGGATCTGTAAAGAAGAGTGGAACAAAATCCCTTCCGAGATGTGTGCAAACCTGGTGACCAACTACAAAAAACGTCTTACCTCTGTGCTTGCCAACAAGGGTTTCTGCACCAAGTACTAAGTCATGTTTTGCTTGGGGATCAAATACTTATTTCACTCACTGAAATGCAAATCAATCTCTAACCTTTATATAATGTGTTTTTTCTGGATCTTTTGGTTGGTATTATGTCTCTATATGTTAAAATAAACCCACCATAAAAATTACAGACCCTTTTTTTTTTGTAAGTGGGCAAACTTACAAAATAAGCAGAGGATCAAATAAATATTTTCCCCACTGGGGTGTCTGGATATATCTATATATAGAATATTATATTTATAAGGTTCGAAATTGATTGCATTTCAGTGAGTGAAATAAGTATTGGATCCCCAAGCAAAACATGACTTAGTACTTGGAGCAGAAACCCTTGTTGGCAAGCACAGAAGTATAAGGACGTTTGGGATTGCACACGTTAGGATTGGTAAGACGTTAGGATTGCACAAATAATATATTATATTATTAAGTTTGCCCAAACCATTCAGATTTTATTTCATTTATTTCATTTGAGGGGGAGGAGATAAAAAGTGGTTAGATATCTGTCACTTGAGGGTAAATCCCAAGGACAAGAAAAAGGTCAAATGAGTCATCATCAGTGTGCGTTATCCATGTGGGGAGCAATGCATCCAATCGACCTTCTATTGTCTTAAATTAAACTAATTTAAGGTACCTCTGTAGTGGCTTTTTACCACTGAAGAGGACACATCATTTAATTAATCAGCAAAAGGGATTTAAAGCTATGATTGATTGAGAAAAAAAAATATTATTCATATCTATATAATATAATTATAGATATATATATATAAAATCTGGGCAAAATGTCATTTGGGTCAATATTTTAATTGCATCTTTTTAGATTCATAGTGCATAATGAAGACACAAATACAAATTATCTTCTAATTTGATGTATTTATTGATTGAAAATGACCAGATTCTGTATCATTTTGAAAATATCAAAAAGAATGTCTTCTTGCATATGTTTGCAACAGAAAGTTTTCTTGTTTCAGTAGTATGTTTCTTGTTCCACCCAGCCTGAAACAAAACAGCACATATATGAGAGCTAGTTCATTCACTGCAAAATAACAAATACTCCTATGAAAGTTATCGTTATTATAGATCCCATTCAAAACCCAGCTTTCCTCTTGTTAGCGTTAAAATGAAAACAAACATAGTTGTTATCAACATCAAAGTCTGCCAGTATGTGTTAGGAATATCTGTTATTACCTCCTGGGCTCCGCCTAAGGATGTATCTTCTAACTTCATCATAGACGAAGATGAGCAGTGAGTATGGGAAGGCACAGAACCACCAAGATGGTCTAAAACATAATACCAAAGTTAAATTGGGTTTTCAAGGTCAGCTAGATTTTCTTAGTGCAAAACACTAGTTATGTCCACTTACTTGAGAGGATACATTCTCAAAGCAATGTCCATGCCTGGGCAGTAGGACAAGAAAGCTGCCAGAGCAGTTTCTTCAAACAGACCAAAGATGAGGATTTTGTTTCTAGAAAAGAAATGTGGTGACACGGCCTATAAAAACAATCCAGTATAACACATATTGCACAATTTTATGGTTGGACCCTTTGTTTACATACCTCATTCCCTGCTGTACAATGGAATTCCTTCTGGTCTTGCAGATGATCAGATCGGCCCACTGCACAATCACAATACTGGCGAAGAATGCTGTGTGGCATGTGAACTCCACAATCTTTCTGCGCTCATATGTCTGGAAGAATAAACAGATGAGCCATATTTACATGACTGATACCTCACTTTTTTTTTTTTTTATGTATACCCAGTTGTGACACCTACCCATTGCTGGCCATAGCTATCTTCCAAGTCATTGAGATATTTATCATCCCAGTTGACTCGAATTCCTATTAAATCGGAGGGCAGGAATCCGTTCTCGGCAAGAATCACAAAGTAGGCAAAGAACCCTGCAACTGCTTGCATCATACCTAGAAATAAGTATGATGACATTGAAATTAAAGTTTACAGGGTCTGTCAATAGATTAAAATAATTGTGTGTAACCGACAATCAAGCGCTTGTTTTATTTGCATGTATTTATGTAATGTACAGCATTTATTTTTTTGAATTTTAGTATTCCATTACTTAATCAGTCCAACCAAGATTTTTTTTTTCCGTTTTTGGTTTCTAAAAGGACTCGAATTGCAGCGAATTTCTCAAAGTTGTGGCAAATATTTGAAGCACTTTTCGTGGGTTTTTTTGTGTTTTTTTTTTTTTTTGGGGCGTGAAAATATACCACAGGCAACATTCTTGTAACATTTATATTACTTTTCTGACCTCAAGAACACGCATGAAAATGTTTTTCTTTTATACATTGTCTAAAGCAGGGGTGCCCAAACTCGGTCCTGGAGGGCCGGTGTCCTGAAGAGTTTAGCTCCAACCCCAATTAGACACACCTGAACCAGCTAATCAAGCTCTTACTAGTCATACTAGAAATGCCAGGCAGTGTGTTGAGGCAAGTTGGAGCTAAACTCTGCAGGACACCGGCCCTCCAGGACCGAGTTTGGGCACCCCTGGTCTAAAGCAAAAAAAAAAAAAAAATGATGTCTATTATTTCATGCTTTAAGTACTTGGTGTTGTTTAATAAAAACCATAGTGAATACAAAAATAATTGAAAACACATAAAAATGGTGTTCCTTCCTTTCTTCTCTGTGATGAGCTGTGTCAGAAACAAAAAGTAGTGCAGCCGCTGTGTTTAAAGGGTAACTCTGGAAGCCTTTAGTTCTGCTGTTCCATAAGCGCCACCGACTGTCAAAGAGTAAATTTGCATTTTCATTCAGTGTCTACACAACTCATTCGGTCATTAGAGAGTGCACAGGCCTCTTTTACACAGCATATAGGCAGTGCTGATAAATTGAAGTGGTTGATGGAAACGATGTTGTCACAATGCGTCTGCGGGAAATCTGTGGCAATTTAGAACAATTACAAGCTCCTCCAAATATTGCGGAGTTAGCTTGATTTTGCATTATATTCTAACTCAGGAAATCCTAGAGGGACTGCTTAATTAATAGTTTCTTTAAAATAAAAAAGACACTAGGTGGCGCTGTTTGTACTTCTCAGGTGAACTCAGGCCATTGCTGATATAGCAATTACTACGTTTTGTTTATTACATTAATGCACTGACTAAATATATAGCCACACTTCTTGGTTGTCATGCTTGCTGGCAGATTTGTACACACAGACGATTTAGAATTTCAAAATATAGCTGTTAACCAGCATGGAGTCTCTAATGAAATAAAACCAAATACTTTTGCAGCTAGCCTGCTGCACATTAGTAACATCGAAAGTGTGTTTAGTTCATAGGTGATATTTTGTACATTAAGCTTCCATAATAATTCAATTAAATACTATGCTAAGAGAAAACATCACAATAGCGTAGTCGTTCAAAACCAGGACAAAGAATGAACATAGCGCTAACATTAATGAATGTCTATTTGGAATAACCATGCTCTTACCAATTTGACCGTAGGCCATACTGATTAGCCTCTCATTCACCAATTTATCTGTTTTAGCGTTTCTGGGTTGTCTCTTCATGATATCACTTTCAGCAATTTCATAGGCCAATGAGATAGCAGGAACCTGCGGAAACATTAATCAACAAATCAAAATATAGCTGCAGCCAATTACAGCATGCATTACACCACCAGAAGCAAGCATAACCATCTAAGTAAAGCACAGTTACATAGGACACCAGAACCACAATTTGAAGCCAATAGGTTCACAGATAATAAGTAGAACCATTTCTTTACTTTTTTGACCATTTGGGGGAGCTGTCAAAAAGTCATAGTTCAGGACATGGAATGAATTTTTCAATAAGATTCAAAATGGTCAACAGCCAATATGATTGACACCAGAAAAATGGACGTCACTGTTTGTGAAAAGTTATGAACAGAGTCAGAGCATTACACTTAATTATTTGGAGTAATTTTCAGATTTTCTGACCAGTAGTGGCACTAAATACAAACTTACACAATGGCTGCAATTACAAGGTTTCATCCAATGCATCCAAGCATTGCCATGACAAGGCCAAACTTCCTGGTTGGGATGCTATTCACTGGCATGGTCTAAAGATTATCTGTCCCAAAGCTAGGGAGGATCTGTACGCTAGTTTGTTTTCAAGACATTAAAGATGGTTCAAACTATGATCCAATGAATCAGAAGAAAAAAACAACATGGTTCAAAGGTTATTTCCAAAAATGTGTCAAACTTTGAGCTGTTGGTGGCACTACGGGGTCTGAGAGGGCAACCAAAGTCAAACTGAAGGTCAGGCCTTCCCCAATCAGTTTACGAAATATCAAAATGTTTTACCCTAAGGATCTAGGGACTGCCAAACCAAAGAAAATGAAGAAAACTAATCTAATCTATATAATAGGTGAATATGCCCCTTCAGTGTTTGGCCCCTGATTCCCGTACTGGAAAATATTCTGTATCAGTAAAATGTGTCCTTTCACCTACCATGTCAGTCCCCAGGTCAATACAGAGAATGGTGACGGTACCCAAAGGTAGAGGAATATTAGCAATGATGAACAAAAGGAAGGGTGAGATCTCAGGGATGTTACTGGTCAGAGTGTAGGCAATGGACTTTTTCAAGTTGTCAAAGATCAGACGTCCTAAAGTTGAAGACATGTTTGAGAAATAAGTGTCAAAATAAACTTCAGAAATCCTCAGTTAATAACATTTTCAATAAAATGTCATACCTTCTTCAACTCCAGTGACAATTGAGGCAAAGTTGTCATCCAGAAGGATCATGTCAGCAGCCTGTTTGGAAACATCAGATCCAGCAATACCCATAGCCACACCAATGTCAGCCTTCTTCAGAGCAGGAGAATCATTGACACCATCACCGGTTACGGCTACAATGGCACCCTGATAAGAGGAAAAAATGCATTAAAATGGTATCTGCTCTGCGAAATCGTCTAGTATCAATAGGATTGGATAGACAACGCTCTAATGGTACCTGTCGTTGACACCCTTCCACAATGATCAGCTTTTGTTGTGGAGAAGTTCTGGCGAACACAATTTCTGTATGGTGTTTCAGGATATCATCCAGCTCTTCTTCACTCATATTCTTCAGTTCACCACCATGGACCACACAGGCCTTAGCATCTCTAGAGATACACTTTGTATTAGCATGCTTCTAGAGCAAATTCAAAACTTGGTGTCCATAAATGTTTTGTTAGAGATTGCCAATATACCTTGGATTAACCTCTCCAACAGGGATGTTCAAACGTGCAGCAATGTCTTCCACAGTCTCATTCCCTTCAGAGATGATACCAACACCCTTTGCAATAGCTTTAGCTGTAATTGGATGGTCACCAGTAACCATGATAACCTGAAATATAAGATTTTGAATTATAATTTGATTAATTTATTGTACATACAACAAGTATGAACAAAATTGAATATGCTGCAACATATTCACAAAATATTTAATAAAAAATGGATCTTGAACCAAGAACAACTTCTTGATTCAAGACCTTTTACAAATAGCCTTGTTTTTGGATGGTCACTAGTAACCTGTGATAGAAGACATAGATGCTTGATCATCTGATTCATGGTATAATATAATAAGTAAATATAATCAAGCCATCAGTCTTGAATCAAGGTGAAACAACACCTTGATTCCTGCACTCCTGCACTTGCCCACAGCATCTGGTACAGCTGCACGAGGAGGATCGATCATGGATATGAGGCCAACAAAACACAGGTTCTCAGTTGGGAAGTTCACTTCTTCAGAATCAAATGCAAAACCCTCAGGAAATTGGTCATCAGGGAGGCTAAAGTGGCAGAAACCTTTAAAAAAAGAACACTTCATTAGTGTACATAGTCATAGTTTTGACTGCAACAACTCCACAAGGTGAACTTCATAATGTTGGCTTTACCCAGCACTCTTTCTCCAAGACCTCCGAGTTCTACATAAGCATTTTGGAATGAATCTTTCATTTCATCGTCCAAAAGCTGTTCTTTTCCTTGAATCAAAATGGAGGAGCATCGATCCAAGATTCTCTCAGGGGCTCCCTTCATCACCAGCAGATGCTTAGACTCTGTGGAATTGGGATTCTTGTGGATTGAGAGCTAGAACAAAACATATTAGGGGCTGTTACGAAGGTCAGTCAAATGAAATCTGTAAATCTCCAAAGAACAATTCAACAAAAATACCTGATACTTGTTGGTGGAGTTGAAAGGGATCTCAGCAATCTTTGGGTACTTCTCTCTCATTTCAGTGACTGAACCACAGCACAGCTCAATACACTTCAACAGGGCAGACTCTGAGGCATCACCAGCTGTGTCTCGCTGCAAAAGATTTCTTTCTTTTACTGATAGTGTGTTGATGGACATACATTTGATGGACTTTTACAAGTCACTCTAAACGTAAATCATCTAAATGTTTCTCAAAATATTTTTTAAGTACTAAATATTGAGATGTTCAAGCACACCTTAAGGATTGGCACATGGTTTTGATCAGCAAGGAAGACTGCACGGTTGCACAAGCCAGCAACACGTGCAAGAGCAGACCAAGTTGGAGAGCTCCTGTCAAATGAGGTTCCACTCTGGTTCTCTGTGGTGTCTGCTTCATGAATCTGGTTGTCAAACCACATGTGAGCGACGGTCATTCTGTTCTGGGTCAAAGTTCCAGTCTTGTCAGAGCAAATGGTGGAGGTTGATCCAAGAGTCTCCACAGCTTCGAGATTCTTCACCAGGCAGTTTTTCTTTGCCATACGTTTGGCAGTCAGAGTTAGACACACCTGCATTAAGTTACAAGTTAAGTAATAATTCTTGGCTCAAGTGAAGTGTACTTTGGCTCTGTACTTTGAACTCTGACTTACAGTAACAGTGGCAAGGAGTCCTTCAGGTACATTAGCGACAATGATTCCAATCAGGAAGATGACAGCTTCCAACCACCCATATCCAAGAATCAGGGAAAGAATGAAGAAGCTGACACCCAGGAAGACGGCCACACCAGTGATGATGTGGATGAAATGCTCAATCTCTTTAGCAATTGGTGTCTGTCCACCTTCCAGACTAGAGGCAAGAGTGGCGATACGACCCATGACAGTACGGTCACCGGTGTTGATGACAATCCCTCTGGCAGTACCTATTGAATATTGTAACTTTTAATTACATAATTCTGACATTGCTTTTGTAATCCAACACACTTCAGCTGTTTTATCTTTGTACCTTCAACACAGTTGGTAGAAAAGAATGCAATGTTTCTAGTTTCCAGGGGATTTTCATTGGAGAAGTCAGGAGTACGAGTCTGGGGCTCAGATTCACCAGTGAGTGAAGAGTTGTCAACCTTGAAAGGAGGAAAGCAAGAATAACATGCACCTTTAAGATTCCTGGTTGGTGAAGACACCAGCATACCTACATCCCCTTCTGGTGACCAGCATTCAAAATGCAGCTTAACTATGTCATTATTTTCAACAGTGGGAGTATGTTACTTTAGCCATTCTGATAAGCTTTATGTCTTACCTTGCATCCATGTGCAGTGATGATACGAAGATCAGCTGGGATTCTGTCTCCACCTTTGACCTCCACAAGATCACCAGCTACTACCTCCTCAGCATTGATACTATTTTTCTCTCCATCACGCACAACCAGGGCTTGCTACAAAATCATATTGTATTAGAATTTTTTTTGTGTGTGTGTGAGAGCTACAATTTTTTATGGGAATAACTTTTACATGTCAGTACCTGAGGAACAAGGTTCTTAAAAGACTCCATGATTTTAGAGCTCTTGGCTTCTTGGTAGTATGAGAAGCATCCTGTTATTATGACAACAGCAGCAAGCACAATTCCCAGGTAAAGCTGCAAAATCAAACAGGTTCATAGTGGGGTTAATTATGCTACTGAGAATTGTGTGATTCACTATGTTTGTTGACATATGAAACATTTATGCATAAATATAAGAAGATTTTTGTTCCACTGTACATTGTCATTAGCAGGTTCATCTTCGGAGGCAGCCTGGATACCGTATGCCAGAAAACAAAGGATTGCACCAATCCACAGCAGCGTTGAGAACCCACCAAAGAGCTGTTTACAGAACTTGACCCATTCTGGAGTTGTAGGAGGTGGGGTCAGGGCATTGGGCCCATCACGAGCTAAGATCTCCTTTGCACGAGAAGAGGACAAGCCCTGCCAATAATAATAATAATAAAATAACAATTTGTTAAAAGATGTTGCATGGTGAGTGAAGCTTAAAACAAAGGTTTTTATTTTAAAAAAAAATATATATACAAACATAAATTCAAGGGAGATTTTGTAGGATAACTAAAAGGGGGCATGCAGTCCTTGAGGTGTTGGAGTTTAATGAAGGTCAGGGTGGGGCAGAAGGTTTGATCTAGGTGGGGGTGTAGCAAAATGGCAGTTTGCTCCAGGACAGTTAGCAATAATTGACTCAAATAATATTATGCACATATGTTTCAAATCCATAGCTTTCATAGATTATTTGAAAGTACTTGTATTAGACGTTTTCCATTACAACATATAATCTGTTTCAAAGTTAAATATAATTGCGATTGTAACATGCCTGCTGGTAAACTTCTTGCACAGATGTCATATATATATATATTTTTTTTTAGAGTAAAAGTGCTTTGATTTGACAGAAAAGACATATGGAGCTTAACAATCCAAAATTTCAATGAGGTTACCAATTTTTCAAAGGAAGATAATAACAACAATAATTTATGTCATTCTAAGAAGATAAAAGACGCATATGATTTCATATGATATCATTTTAAATACATAATGTTTCCCAAAAGTGTCACTAAGCTCACCCTGGTCAGGTCAGTGCCGTATTTGCGGTGAAGCTCATCCATTGTCAACTTATGGTCATCCTGCAGAAGCAAAAAGAGCCTTTCAATCTTAGTTTCCCACATAACTGATTATTGTTAAATGGAATGTTAAAAGTATTTTAATGCAATGTGTATTTTTAAAAATGTATTTATATATGAATTTCCTACCAGATCCACTTCTTTTTTAAGATCGTCCATGTCCTTCTGCTTTTTTTTCCCTTTTTTTGGCATTTTTGCTCCATCCTCTGAAGTTGCCGCCAATTTGTACTTATCATTCCCTGTCTATCAAAAATAACGATACTTAACATATGCAACTAACACATTAACTTAGTTAAACAAAGCAAAAGAGAGAGAAATAGAGCAATAAAAGCAAATGTGCAATGAAACTGGCAGTATAATAAATCATAGTCATAGTCTACTCACTCCAAGCCCCATTTTCCTTGTTTATTTCAATTTAAACTCTGGAGCTTTTGGATTTTAGACGTCGTAGTCCTCCTGAAAGCCTCTCCAGAGACAAAAAGCTCCTGTGTGCCCAAGCAAGGTTCACAAAATTTATACCCTGCCAACTCACCTGTTTCAAGGAGGAGTTGTAAGAAGATTAGGGAGGAGTTTTGGTTGCTGCCATGGAGCTTTAACATTTATTCAACCTTCATCTGTAAAGGTAGGTCATGTCATTGACATCTACATGAGGAACGAGCTTACTCAATATTTGAAAAGACCTGTGGTAGTTTGCACATAACAATTTATTATAAAACTTCCGTGTGCACTGATTTGTCTTTAACATTGAATTTCTCTGCATTTATAAATCATTTATTAGTCTGGCACCACCTGATTTTTATGACTTTTGGCCACTTATCCATTTCAAAGGTAAGTGATGAATGACTGTGTAAATTGTGTCCTCTGGCATTCAACACCCAGTAATAAATCTGATCAAATCAAACTATGCTTTTAGGCTACAATCTCGTATCTCAAGCATTCTGAATGTGAGTTTGGCATACATTTTGTTCGTGTTTTGTAAACGTCTCGCTATCTTTTCTCTGTCAACAGCGGATTAAGTTCAGTCTATATTTATGCTTTTCTACAGCATGCCACCACTTATATGTCTGTGAGCATGGATTGCACATTTCCTTTTGAGTTTGCATCCATTAGTTTGGTAAATACTCCAGGAAAACCAGGATCAGCTGGTGCTGCAGCTCAGAGAGGCCTATAAATGACAGCATGTGTTAGGAAGGTGGGAATGAACTGTGTGGACATTGAAGGTGAAATCAGGGTTGTGGGAATGTCTCTCTGACAGTCATAAACGATTCAAGCAGAAATCAGTGTTGCTGGTTTTGTGGTTACATTTTAATATTTTTTTTCCTCATAAAGGTCTAGCACTCATTAACTTGGGATCATGAAATGGCACTTTAAAGCAGCTGCCCAACCTGTTTTAAGGAAGCAGTCCCGTCTCTTAAAGGAAACATTATATACTAAAGTAGGCGGTCTGCCCGTGTGTTACTTAGAATTCACGTGAATAAAACAGAATTTGTTACTTTGCAAGAAACAAGTGCACCAGTCTATTTTAGTCTTTGGAAATAGCAATGCCTGGATCAAATCACACACGGTAATAGCTAATAATACCCTTAAACAGTGAAAACTATCATTTAGTAAACTGGTTCCAGTGCTTCATCCAATAATTGGTCTGTCTGAAACAGGGATTATTCTCAAAATGAAAGGACAATGTGATGTAGTCTTTCACTGTACAGAGAAATGTGAAGGGGGAAGGGGCTACTGTGACACACGTGATTACAGCAGGGGCTCTATGGATGTGAGCAGAAATGGCAAACAAGATCTTTAGTTCTCTTAAAGGAGGAAAAATTATGCAATCTAATCTAATATAATATTTTGTGGTAATGTCTGGCCCATAACATCATAACACAACACAACACAACTCAGCTCAACATAATTTATTGTTGTGAACAGTTGAAGTGAATATATTTTCCCAATCGAAAATAAAACATAAATATATAGACATAAATATAATATACCGCATTGGCTATATATTATGTACTTGCAAGGTTCTCTCAAAGTTTTTCCAGTAACATTTCATTTCCAGCACAACATTTAATTTCATTTCATTTCCAGCACTTTCATTCAGAGTTATCTAGTCTTTAACAATGTTCTCAGAACATGTGCACAAAAATGTTATTTAAAAATCATTAATGTAACATTTTTTAAAAACATTTCACTTCGTCTAACGTTTTTTTTTAAATGTTACTACTTGTTTCAGAACATTTAGAGAACATTTAAAAGTAACATTTCCATAATGTTTGAAAAAAAAAAAGATAAAATGGAATGTTCCCTTAACAGGTCACTGAAAAAAAAACCCCAACATCAAAACGTTTTTTAAACATTAAAAAAACTGGACGTTTTGAATGTTCAGAGAACATTCAGAAATGTTTTCAGAACTTAATGGGAACGTTAGCAAAACCTTCTTAGAACATATTATAGATAGATAGATAGATGAGTAGATAGATAGATAGATAGATAGATAGATAGACAGTAGTATAGATAGATAGTACCCTAGAGAGGAATTTACTCCCAGTCTTCAGTGTCAAATGATTCTCTTCCCCTCAGAAAATTTTCAATATGCGGCGATTTTCTGCTCAAGAAACATTTCGGATTATTATCAATGTTGAAAACAGGTGTGTTGCTTCATATTTTTGTGGAAACCATGGATTCTTTGAGTTCAAACGAACATATTTATTTGAAATAGAATATTTCAACATTATGTTAATTTACTTAACACTGCTGAATAGATCATATATATATATAAGATATATATATGGGGTGTGTGTGTGGGTGTGTGTGTGTGAGTGTATGTCACCCCAAAATTAACACTTTTGCGTTTTTCTGCCGTTTCTTTATTTTCAACAGAATGGATGTCAGTGTTGTAAGTGTGCTGCTCATGGCCGTGCAGTAAGGACTGTAGAGTGTCTCTAAGAGCTGCTTATTCTCTCAGGCATGCAGCTGTGAGCATGGAGGGAAATGTCAGCCATAGACACTGTGTGTGTGTGTGTGTGGGGAGAGAGAGAGAGAGAGAGAGGCAACAGATCAACAGAATAATAAACATGAAAACTGTGAAAGAAGGCAGGTTCTCTGTTTGCGTGGCGATCGTGAAGGAAACACTGCAGAAATCAGCAAGAATCTGATTTGATAGACGGTTGTCACTTCTGTACGTCAGCACAATTCAGGGACATTACAAATGTCATCATATTCAGGATTGATGGGGCAAAAATGTAAATCATTTCCTCACCTCATGCCATTCCAAACCTGTCCTTCTGAAGGATACGGAAAGTGAATTGGGATGTGTGCTGTCAATGTATCATAAACAGTAGTCAATCATTATTTTGTTTGCTATATTTGGTTCTTGAGCTTGAGAATGATTAAAAATAATAAAATAATAAAATAATAAAAATATATTTGTCATTATTTAGTAGTGGAATCACTTTTTCCCGTGATATTGACAAACATGTGTTATCTATTAAATAACCCTATGGAATAATCCAGTGAAAGGCAAATGAAAGTACTTAAATTCATCGAAACAGAAGAAAATATTAATAAATAAATATAATAATATTTTGTCTGGCCACACACACACACACACACACACCACACACAATATATATATATCTATATTAGAATATATAGAGTATATATTATTAATATATATTATAGCACATACAGGTTAATTTATCTATGTTTTATGGTTTAACTCTATTTTCACCAAAATGTCTATTTTCAAATAATCCTTACCATTGTTGTGTTATCATGCATAAGTAATGTCTGGCGTTCACTGCCAAAAACAGCCTCACGTTACATAACACTTCAGTTCAAAATAGAACTTATTATAAAACAGACAGGTTTACCTTTAAATACTGATCAAATGAGCAGTGTTCAGTAACCATAAACAAGTCAACTCTACTTTGTGCCTAACAAACACTTTTTAATAACACGTTCAGCCACATGCTGACTTATTCAGCTCCTGTGATGTCACACTCTGCATATTCATCGGCTGACACAGTTCTGTTGTTGTAAGATTAATGGTGACAGAATTGTAATTTTTGGGTGCGCTACTCCTTTAAAACATCCATTTCTAAGGCACCTGTAATCACATCCCCCCCAGACTGTGGATTTTTCCTCAAGGAATCATCGGGTTACGAGGCCCTGGAGGAATCTCAGCACATACTGTCCTCTCTGGAGAGCTGGATCAGTCAGCCGAGTGGCTCGCTCACATAAGGGATATTATTGTGTGTGCAAGGCTCACAGCATGTGAGAGACCATTGTTTCTTCTCAGAGCTGAATGAGAGCGATTGAGACAGAGGAGCAGAGAGGAGAGGGAGTGTAGCTTTACCTAACGAAGTCACAAAGATTTGTGTCTCCAGGGTTCAGGTTACCAGACATCACCCCGCCCCTGTCTGCCCAATTTGTCCCTGAACAAAATTTTCCACTCGTCTTTTCCTGGGAAGACACCTACATTCATCCGCTTCTCATCCTCTCATTATACAGACGCCAATAGCAAAAATAGACACTAATTTTGAGGGATTGTGTGCTGCACATGTAAACAGAAACGGAGTGAATAACTTATCCCTAGAAAACCCTCCAGAAGAGTCAAACATATCTACAATCACATTGATTTATCTGGTTCATTGTTGCATAAAACAGAGGTTAAATTACATATTGCATCTTGCTGCAAACAAACATCTTTTCAATAATTATACCTTTTAAGCAAAACAATTCAAATGTCTTGTGACTGTGTATTTTGGCCCAAAATAAGCCCCAAATACGTTAACCAGCAACTGCCCATATAGACTAACATCCAAAAGTGTTGAAAGAAATGAATGGTTTCCACAAAAATATGAATCTGCACAAAATCACCATATTTGAATGATTTTCTGAATCATGCAGCCTTGGTGAGCATACAACTTGGTGAGCATGACTTCTTTAAAAAACATAAAAAATTGTACCAACCACAATTTTTGAGCAGTAACTAAGTACCTTTATGAAGAAACAAGCCCAAATTTTCTTATGAAAAATAATAATAAATAAATAAATATTAATAATAATAAAATTGTATGAATAAATAAAAAAGAAAATGCATGTGCAAAAAAAGAAAGATGGCATCTAATGCTAAATTTAGGGTATAAAATGGTTATAAAAACATTGTGGAAACATTGTTTTGAAATGTTTATAAAATGTTAAAATGTCCAGTTTTCTTTTTTTGCTTAGAACACAAAAAAATGTTTATTAAACATTTACTAATTTATTTTCACCCAGAATATAACTTTATTCAAACATTTATTTTTTTATATTCTAAGAAAATTAAAATGTCCAGTTTTCTTGCTGTGATTATAACATTATTTAAAAAACATTACAGAATGTAACAGAAGGTTACAAAAACATTTCACAGAATGCTCAAGGACAAATAACAATGGCATTTTGAGAATGTTCATCAAGTGCAAATAACATCATAAGGAGCAAGTTGATCTCAAAATGTTTTTTCTCAACGTTACAAGAACGTATATCAGATATTAATAATGATTCCATAATTCCATAAACACTACTTTAGGAATGTCTTGTCCTAACTGTTGAAAAATGTTCTCTTTTAGCTGGATACACTAATCAAACAGACCTCTTACTCAAACACATTTACCTGAATTAAAATGAACTCATAAGAACTTGAGATACTGTATAATACATAAAAATGTGTTAATCTTTTCCGATTTTTATTATTTGTTCTTTCTGTCATTAAACATCTTAAATATCTGAACTCTAGCCTGCTAATTTATGTAAATTTTTATTTTATTACGCTCTTGAAGCTTGAACAGTTTTGCCCTCGAGACGTCTTTGCTTACCTATAAACAGCAGAAGAAAGAAGAAACGCACAAAAGAGTAACACAAATGTCTAAACACAAAATGGACAGTTAAAGTAAAGACAGCAGGTTGACACAACAAACACAACATGTCACACGGGGTCATGGAAATGCGTTCTTCCGAAACCATTGTGAAACATTGGCCCATATGGTCTCTCTATTGAAATCAGGACTGTTTTAGCCCTTTTAGCGATTAACAGAGGTATATAAGAAGTTATAGGATTAAGAGACCTCACGAATGATCGCATCCAGAACTCAAAGAACTTCATACAGAACTCCTTGTCTTGCCTTGTGTAAAGTCTTTCAAGCAGCAGAACCTCATGGTTCAGATATGCAGCTGACACCTGGATGAAGCTTAAAACCCACAAAGAGATGATGTTTAGAGAACACACTGACCATAAACAAGTACATCAGGTTCACACGGGAATATGTAGGACTCGCTGGATTGTGATCTAGGAAACACATACTGTATTACAGGTTGCCAAAGCTCTATATCACCAAGCTTAAACAGTGCCAACCAATCTAGAAGTTAAGGAGAAGGAAGGCACTCAGCTAACAGGGAACATTCAAACTTTCACTATAATGTTTTATTATAAGTTATATAAATGTTATATACAAATTCAGCTTGATCACAGGAATAAATTACATTTTAAAATATATTCAAATAGAAATGTTATTTTAAATTTAATGTAAAAATATTTCCCAATATTACTGGCTTTACTGTATTTTTATTCAAATAAATGCAGTCTTGGTCAAAAGTACTAAGAGACTTCTTTCAAAAACATTACAATCTTACAGAGCCCAGATATTTTGACTGTATCTCTATACACGTATGTTTGTTAACATTTTATGTTAATTCTTTCTGCCTTCTATAATGCTTTTGTCAGCTAATTTATGGTCAACACTCACTATGCTTTGCTCTTGAACAGTTTTGCCCTCATGGCATCTTTGCTTACCTATAAACAGCAAGGAATCAGAATTACAAAAGAAGAAAGAACACAAATGTATAAAGTCAAAACAGACAGTGAAAGTATTACGCTGCAGGTAGCAGCTTCACACAGGATCACGAGACACAACAAGCAGAGTATTTGCAACAGGATGATGGAAAATCACTACTGAAATCACTGTGAAACTAAGTTTTACAGTAATTAGTGCTTGAAGGTTATAGCAGCAGAACGAGGCTTTCAAGGGGCTAACAAGATCAGTTGCTTAAAACAGCAAATGTTTAAAGCCCCTTTTAGGTTTTGACACTAAAAGGTATAGATCCAAAGTACCAAAGACATAACATGAAAAGCATTTTTTGTCCTTTATTGTGAGTTTTCTGAGTTGGTCAGGACAGCTTTGGCTACCGAATACCAAATACTCTAACAGAAGTAAAGTCTGACCACTTCATAAGAGTCAAAGGATGTATTTATTCGCTGGATGGCCATTCCTGTTTTCCAAACCTCTTATTTGTTCCACAAAAATAGGCATAAACATGGCCCAATGCCCAATTAGCATAGCAGATTTACAACTGGAAGAAAGGTAGCTCAACATTTCAAATGTTTCAAAGAGCTTTGTTCCTAAAAACAGACACAGGTGGTAAAGGCAGAGTAACACAGCTGCATTAGGTGTGATCGGGGACAGATAATGGACACGTCTTGTGTAATAGTTGGCGAAATCTGCATTCGGTGGGCCGGGCCAGTGGTTTACCCTCAGGCGGGAAGTTACTGAATGACTTACTGAGAGAACAAGAGAGTAAAGGGAAGGAGAAAAGCATGTGTGTTTGCAAGGTTGAACCAGTGTCTTTGCCAGAGAAAGAACCCTGTTTGTCTATGCATCTATGACATTATATGAGCTTCAAACACGTTGAGGCGAGGCAAAGCCAGCACAGAGAGTGCGGCAAAATGAAGACTATAGCAAACAAAAGATCTAAAGAGTGAGCCGTTGATTTGCTTAGGCTTACTTGTGTGGTTTTAACAAAAAGTATTGTGTATTATCCTATAGGAAAGAAAAACTGCATCTTTTTAATATCTCAATTGTTTCTCTAATGGAGAGATAAATCTTGTGCCTCAGATTTATCTGCTGAGAAAAAGGCCAGAGTAATCTCTTTTCAGAAGAGATCTCAATAATGCCTCAAACAGGTTTGCCAATACCTGCTATCCACTTTAACGTTATATGTTTTATTTATTTTTATAACTTTAATATAAATGTAATAAAAAAATGTAGGACAATAAAATAAAATTCACATATCCACATTAAAGTTGTTCTAGCATAACTTGTGCAGTCTATAAAACAATGTATTATAAATGTTTAAAGTCTATTTTTATTTCTCCTAATTCATTTTAGGAATAATACAATTATAGAATAGAATTTCACTATCTCAAGTTCAACTGATCTGAACCTGCTATCCACATTTAATGTTATATTCTGTACTGTTATTTTATAATTGAACACATATAACTTTATAATACATTTAAACAAAACAATAAAATGAAATCAAAATAAAAGTATTATAATTAAATAAAATAATAAAACAAAGTTCCTCTGGCACTTAATCAACACAAATAGCAACATAAAGAACAAAACATTTCTAAACGACTCCCCAGTACATCAATTACATGACCTTCGCTTGCTACATTGTCTTTGTTAGTCCCTGTGAAAACTCAGCAGTGCAGAGCGAGGAACGCGAGGCTGGACGGGGAACGTGGAGAGCAGGAGAAAGAAGTTGAAAAGTTCAGCACAGGCACTCGGGAGGAGGGCCGGCGGCACTCACAGCAGTTGTCACACTCACTGTCCTTGGCTCTCGGCTCCCGATCGGCCGTCCTGTTAGAGGTCATTCCTCTGTCCAGCACACTCACGTTCAACTAGAGATCCTTTATTTCCTGCTTGTTTATTCACTCCTCAAATTCCCATTTGTGCTCGAGGGGTTTCAGACTAACGTGCCCTTTGCAGCCAGTGGACAGACGGGGGAGTTGTCATTGCACAATGTCATTTCCAAACAGTAACGGAAAGGCCAGTGATGCATTAACCATTTAATGTGTCAGATAATCCCTGACACATTCCAGGACATGTATTCACCTCCAAACAGATGGCACTCTTATTAACATAAAAAGTGACACTGAAGAACGTTGACTTTCATAGGTCACAGAGGACGCACTCTTAAAAACCAGCTGACTTTTGATCTAAGACTCTCAATACTACTTTAAGTCAGTAAGCCCATTTTGCAGCCCAAAATATGTCCATTATAAGAAAATATAGGGTGGGATTTGATTTTATCCACGAGTAAATTGTTGCTCCTGCTAAAGTGGTAAATAGTACTGTCAACAACAAATTTTAATTGGCAGTATTCTTGTTTTTTTTTGTTTTTTTTTAATATGATTATATTTTTAAAGTTATTTTAGTGTACCAAGCTAAACTAAATGAAAATGAGAAATGTATTGGCAACTCGCTGAAATTAATTACATTTATTTGAAAAATATTGTATTCTATTTGAAATAACAACAATGTTTTTTTTAATGTTTTAGTTTTAGTTAACAGTAAAAACTGTGAATTAGATTTATTTTTAGATTCAGTTTTCATTTTTGTTGTAATTGTGTTGTGTGTCTTTGTCATTTTATTACTTTTTTGTGTGTTTTTTTAAATGTCTATTTAGATTATATGAATTTTTATTTCAGTTAATTGTGTATTTGAAGTATAATGAAAATATTTTAATGGGGTTTTTTTTGTTTTCTTTAATAATCCTGAAGCACATACTGATCAAATAAATAGTTTGACTACGTTTCTCTGCATAAAAGTGTAATTATGCAAAATTAAAATGACTGAATAGTGAAAAGTAGGATTTCCATACCAAAACGGAGCCTGACCTGGACGTAAGTTTGCAAAAACAATGATGAAACAAACCTGTATGACTTTCTTCTGTGGAACACAAAATATTATAAGACCAAGAAAATGTATCAAGGAAGTCAATTCTAACTTCAAGTGCACTTGAAGACTACAAAGAAAGCAAAAAAGAAATGTAGTTCTAATACAGTATATGAAATAAAGCAACATCTTGACAGGACTGGCCCATGCATTGGATAATAATCCAAGTATGTGTAATCAGATTAGGTTCATTGTGATTTATCAAACACGGTGCAATCAGTGATGTACTGGTGTGTTAATACTCCTAATACCATGTACTATGACATGATTAGATATTGGCACTGATCACACATGCATATATGCAATAATACTGATGACAAACAGATTCATCTGTGCCTAAAATCCCCCTCAATGATTGAGTCATGCAGGTGATATGATGCTCAGAAACGTATGGTGGATGGGCATAAAGATAAGTCTGAATAGCCATATAGCCTACAATGATTATAACACTCTGCCTGTTGAAAAAAATAAAAATATATATATATTATAGTATATTGTAAAAAATATTGTCAATTCTCCGTATATTGTACTTTTTGCCAACAATTCTTTACTCTTCAGTTCTTAACCCACTGTCCGAAATGTACCATGGTCCAGAATGACAATGCCAGAGTCACCAGGCTCCAACTGTGAAAGTTGGTAACCACATCAGTCCAGACTTTAACCCCCCACTGAAAGTCCTTGGGACTTTATACTGCCTGTCCCATAAAAATTCACAACCCCTCTAATATTCATGGACCCGCCTTACATTTGATAACATTGTACTTTCATTGTGGCATTGTTTCAACAATGTTGTGCAACATCACAACATTTATTTCATAAGACATTATTATCTTCTATGGAAGAGTCTAACCATTTTTACCGGTTGACTCCAGCATATCCGAAAGACGTTCAATAGGGTTTAAGCTCAGGACTCGATAATGCCACTGCATACTTGAAAAAGATTCCTCATACTCCACAACCAATTTTCAAATTGGGCCTGTTGAATCTTGGTATTGTCATCCTGGAATATGGACATGGGTACGTCTTCCAACATGGTTGCTTGAGAAATAAAAAGTAATGATCAAATCCTAGACACTTCACTATTTGCTTATTTAAATACTTTTTTTTTTCAGGCATCTTTACGAACACATATGAAATATAGGCTACCGTATACAAAACTTTGGGGTTGGTAAGATTTTTTCATGTTCAACATCAAATGTCATGCAAAGCTGAATTTTAAGAATCATGACTCCAGTCTTCACTGTCCTTCACGATCCTTCATCAATGTTGAAAACTGTTGCGCTTCTTTCATGATTCTTTGATGAATAGAAAGTTCAGAAGAACAGCATTTATTTGAAATACTGTATAAATCTTTTGTAACATTATAAATTCTTCACTGTTTTTTTGATATTTTTAATGATGTCAATCTTAATAGAAATATAATAATTTGTTTACAAATAACTAAATAACTAATTCGAAAACGTTTGTTTATAGAATCCATAGTGTTTTTTTAAGTTATTATCTTTTTTCTGGTTTATGAATCACAAACGAGAATATTTGATTGTTTTTTCAATCAAGATGTGAATGAAGATCCATTGACTCAGCCCACAGCCAGAGAGAGAGAGGAGCGAGAGCGCGATAGAGAGAGAGGAGAGCGAGGGGCCAACTCCCTCATTGCACCAAACTCTCCCGACAACCTGCTGTTGCTAAGCAACCCACGTGCATGCCGGAGCGCATGCTTTAAAGATTATCGCCAGCAATCCATGAGACTCAAATATCTTTTCAATACATCCCGACCACAGGGTGCAGTCGGTACCTTGTTTCTTCCTCAAACTGTCACGGATCAACGAGGATAGTAACAGCCCTGCTCTAAAAACAATTCAGACTGAACTTTTCCACACCACATAGCTCCTTCTAAACATATTCGATAGGCAAGGGAGTCGCTCCTTCCATGGAAGAAAACTGTGTAGGCTCATTGGCCCCCATCATTTCACAAGTGAGGGTGACAGAAATGTCAAATGTAATATTACAGGCACGTGTAGGGGGGTGGGGGTGCCCCTTTTCCCCTTCCATGCCCAAAGTGCCCTTTAACCCCTTGTCACCCCCCCTTTTTTAAATAGGCATGCAGGTGCACTATCCAAACTTAAATTGTTGTAATTTTATGAACACTTTGGAATACATACATAAGGTTGGTCTCTTGTTAAAGAAGAAAATCAGCAGATTATCGCAAAAATTCGAAAAGTTATATCAAAGTATCAAAAAGTTATAGTAGTTTAAATTTACTGTAAAGAAAGTGCACTATATTGATTTTATTTTATTTTACATATCAGGTTTTACTCTAAAATTGGTATCAAATAATAGCCTTATGTCTAAATAAGTTATGTTCCAAATTTGAAGTTGATATGAAAAAAATTTAGGTTCCTGTGAGATTTTATTTAGGGTGTTATACCACAAACAGCCACCGGGTGCCATCCAAACTCCATTTAATTTTTTTTATGCATTTTTCTGTCACAAATGTCTAGATTTCTCTGTCAATATTACTTCTATACTCTATATACTTCTATACTCTTCTATACTCAAAATAACCACCAAATATGGAATCCTGAGACTCAGACCTTTCCAATGATATGTTTTTTTGTCAAAATTATAAAAAGTTTTGATTCTGAAAGAGTGTAATTCATTTTGTAATATGACACTTTACACTGCCCACAAAGGGGAAGGAGACCGCCAAAAGATTTTAAAGTACCATTTCCATGGTAACGCAATGTCTGATTTCGAAATGGTTTTTGGGCTTCTAAGCTTTCAAATGATATATGATTTATGATGATTACTAAAAGATTTGATAGAGAAAAAAGACAACAAAAAAAGAGCGCCAATCGTCCCACAGGTGGGACGGTGACAGTTAAGGGGGTTAATCAAGACAATTCTATTTTTAATAATTTTTTTGTAATTAAACGCCCTTTTGTGAAGGCCTGCCCAATCTAACTATTAGTAAACTGAATGAATAATAATTTAGGCCTAATAACAATGATCCACTGTGTATGAACTTTCACCTGGAAACCTTCCATAACATCCACAGCCGTGCCGTAAGTGGAGTTCTCAGCTGAGCGGTGTGCGTGTACACTTTTATTACTATTAAATTATTATTATTTTACGAGAACGTCGTGAAGAGAGCGCCTGTGGAAGTAACATTAGCTGCAGCAAGGGGCGTAGCCATCACTTCAGATTTATGTATGTAGGCTATGTATTTATTTGTTTATTGTCTAATCGACAGGTTTTATTCGTTTTTTATCTCTTATTTTTAATTGGCTAAAAAGTCAAATACACTGCTGGACAATCATTTGTATTCTATAATATTTGTTTCTGTATTTTCCTAATGACAATTTTATGATCAGTGTGTTTTATTATCTTCATTTCATCAGTCAACAAGTTTCTGCTTTTTATTCAGCTCAGATACAGCAGATATTGGTTTGCCTACAGCAAAAGCTGGATGCTTTTGTCCATATTAGGGATGTATACGTCATCATTTCTTACTTCCACAAGTCCATTTTGGACTTTCTATGCAAAAGTATGAATGAAACACTGTATGAGAGTGTTCATCGCAGTGTTTCTTTTTCAAAACTGCATCATTTCATTTGCTGCTGTATCAATACAGAAGCATCCGTAAAGTATCAGCCAAGGATATATAAATTCGAATTGACAAGTTTTATTTTTCTATTGTTTCTTACTTTTAATTGGTTAAGAAATCAAATACACTGCTATGAACTCGGGTGGCAAAAAATATTCCTTTTTCTTTTTACTATTTTGTCTTATGTTTACTCGTACCTGAAATGCCAAATAAAAAAAGTATTGTGGTTTTTAGTTCATGCATTAAGCTCATCTATATGCTAATGCACCGAAGCAAATTGGCCGATTCTGATAACGATCACAATTTTTTTTTCTTTAAGCAAATTAATTTGTTGTTTATTTGCTCTATAACAGGCAAACTGGCTTAAAACAAAAATATCTAGCCATTTGAAATAAGAGGCAACCACTGCATTTTAATCATTATCCGAAAATAAAGATGCTACCCCGTACATAGCACAAGCAGTTTGTTTTTATATGAATTAGATTGGATGATTTCTAAATTTTAAGCAAAACCAGAATGGTCTAACTTTAGATGTGTGAAATTATACTACATAAGACACCTGCGCAAAACAAAAACAGCAGACGGACTGAAATAAAATGCAAATTTATTCTCTGACAGCAGGTGGCGTTTATGGAACAGCAGCTATATAGCATTTCCTTGGTTCCCACTGTAAACAAAGCTGAGCTGTGCTGTATCAACACAGAGGTAAGAGAAAAAGAAAATGCCATCTAAACTTTTCTGAAGACAGTCAGTTCCCTTCAGAGATACACTCATATAAAATTCAGTGTTTGGATTTTCTTCCTATTTTTCGAGCATCGTGAACAGTGAGCTGCTCTGCCTGCTACAGTATTTTCTCCTCTTTGTGTCTGAGACCTCTGTTAAAGGCCGTTTACAGACATAGTAATGTTTCCACACAAATTACATTTTGCAATACATTTTGTGTGCAGTTCCGGAATAGAGATCAGCCAAAATAAAATTGAAAGCCAATCATGTGTTTAGAGCAAAAAACCGTCCGGTTCTGATTTATGTCCAGTCGACCGATGCATTTCTCTCTCCTGTGACACAATAACGACTGCGAGGTCGTTTCATTTAATGTATCCTTTAATCAAATGCAAAATAAAATTTTACATTTTTTTTAAAAAACAAAGTGCTGCACAACAAGTTTACTGTTAAAATAAAAAAACGTGTGATTATTCCTTTAAAAATAAAGATATATTAATATATATTACACCGCATTAGAGTTTACATTCTACTGTACAATAAGTAATATTGTCACAATTTTTTCAAGTTAAACCGGACTTTTCTTTTGACGGGTTGCCATGAAGAACTTTCAGCATCTGTGTATGATGGTAGTTTTTCTCAAATTAAACGGTAAAATGCTAATGAAGTGACTCTCAGAGCAGCTCTGGAGGTGATGTTTGTGTGTTCATTTCGTCATTGAGTCGGCAGAGGCTGAAAACCCCACAAGTGTCATGCGCGCTTCAGTATGTGTGTAAACAAAACCGTGAGCCCTATGCATGATGTCAAAATCAATTTTTTTTTTTTTTTGCCCAGCCCTAGTTGTGGTAAGCCACGACTTCCCAGTTTTCCATTTTACTTTTTTATTGGCATATGGAAGTCAGTGGTCACCATCAACTGTTTGGTTACCAACATTCTTCAGAATGTCTTCTATTGAGTTTAACAGAAGTGAAGTGACATGTGGCCAAGTATGGTGTCCCATATTCGGAATTAGTGCTCTGCATTTAACCCATCCAAGTGCACACACACACAGCAGTGAACAAACACACACACGGAGCAGTGGGCAGCCAATGCTGCGGCACCCGGGGAGCAGTTGGGGGTTCAGTACCTTGCTCAAGGGTCTCCCTTCAGTCATGGTATTGAAGGTGGTGTGATGTCTGTGAGACAGCCGAGAGCTCAATGAGGCCAGACAACACGGACGTGCTTCATCAACTGTCTGTCAAAATGATGGGCAGGGTCAGGCAGAGATCGCTATGAGGGCCAATAAGACCATGACACTTTAAAACAAACTATTCAATCTGAAAAAGATGGATCTTGTGCTCTCAAAAACGGAAAATCCCAGCATAGCAGTTTCTCTCCTTCCGGCAAACTCAAGTATTCTGCGTCTGTTACTGTATGGTATCTGTGTCAAGGAAGAAGACACTAGTCATTACTGATTTTATTTATTTATTTATGTAAATTTATGGCGCTTTTCTATTTGCAAGCCTGTCCTACTTATTGGTTTTGTGGCATCTCATCACTAAGTTGGGAGACTCCATGTCTCCAATATAATTTACCTCAAAATCAAAAGACAAAAACAAGATATTAGATTTTATGCAATTAAAATAAGATTACACAAATAAATTTTTTTTAAACCACAGAGCATTTAAATTCATTTAAAGAATAAAGGTACTTTGATGATTTTAAACTAATAAAATTAAATGTACTCCTTTTTTTGCATAAATACAAATGAAAATTAAAAATATTGCCTTGGTAACTAAATTAAATGAAATAAGTTGAAGTACTAAATAACTAACCTGAATAATAAAAAATAATAAAGCTTAAAAAATAAATAAAGCTAAATAGCATATAACAAACTACAAAAAAATCATTACGCACATAACAAAACGACTATATCTTTAACTAAATTTAAATATACATGAAAATCAAATGGAAGCTAATTCAAATAGTAATAAATACTATCATCGTATCTAAAATAATACTAAAACAACACGTTGCAAATGTATGTCTCATACAATGTGAAATACAATTTGCAAAAGACAAAAGAATATATTATAATTTGAAATTAAAGCTAATATTAGACCCCTAATTAATTTGCAACGAAAACAAAATCTCTTTTCTTCTGTATCCATCAAAACCAATTTATTGAGTGATACATCAAGTATCTTATACTATGCTTTCAATTAATTGTATTTAAATTTAGATTTAATGTATTATTTAAAAATATATAATAAATCCCTGCCGTTTTCTTTTTATACTTTATTTGGTTGGAAAATGTGCTTTACTGTGATGAAAATAATGTCTGATGGTCTTAAAAATAAGCAGTATTTTCCTTCAGATTCCCCTACATGAACATTCACAAAGTCAAACTGCAGTTGAACTCCGTAGGAATAATCATTGTTCTCAAAGGGATTACATAACACAAACATGTTTAATTTCAACACACATGCGAGAACAGGGCTGAAATCCTTAGAAAATGCCCACAGTCCTGCTGTGTTATTCACCTGGAACTAACAAACACTTTTATGGAACATACATTATGAAAGTTTAATTATCATGCATGGTTAATGTGTTTAATGGGACGCATATCACTCTGTGACCTAAAAATATTTCCCTCTGAAGATCTTGACCTGCAAGATCAAATGCAGCTGGAGAATGTTAGATGAGCTAAATGTCTTGGCCTGGTAAGATGCTTTAAAAATGTAGTAATAATTCTGGGTATGTGGATTGAAAGAATGGGGACAAAACGTTACACCGTTTACCTTAAAATACATAAGAAGCCTGATTCCAACTCATCGTTAAAAATGGTAATTGTGACTTATTTATCCTAATTAGTACATTATATATCTCATAATTGTACATTTAATTTTAACATTTGCAAATCACTGTTGTTGTTGTCAACTAAAACTAAGACAGTTGTCATTAATTGAAATAAATCTGAAATAAAATAAAATATTAACTTTTTTCAATGAAAATTAGAATATTGCCTTGGTAACGAACTGAAATAAAGCTATTTAGAAATAATATAAAGTATAAACGAATAAAAATGGCAATAGCACAGAACAAAAATGCTCAAACTTTAACTAAATTTTAAATAAAATTGAAATAATTTTTCAAATCTCTTAAAAGTTAAAGGTTTTTATACACAATGCTATACCTTAAATGTATGCTTTAAATTTTTTTTTAAAAAGGGGTTGGATGTACATCAAAGTACTATCATATTTATTTATTATTTTATTTGTCATTTATTATTCTTTTATTCTGAGGTGGAAATGGGCTTCCAGACCAATCACCAAAACATTTATTAAATTTAAAAAAAAGAACCACTTCTCTAGTCTACTTCAAAATTGGAGCTCATATACAGTACAGATAAAGTACGTATTTAAACAAAGCAATCTAGAATTGATATACATAATTTCAGCATTTTTTTTACAAGTGATATTTTGGGGGGAATAAGGCTCTGCATCTATAAATTTATCTCATAAGGGATGGACATTCATGCCATCCCTTCCATCTCCATTATCAGCACCAGACTTTCCTTTTAGGAATATACGAACACAAGCAGTCGCTCTTATAAACGTGCACACGCGTGAACTCTTTGTAATTATGGCTTAATGTGGCTCACCAGGGTCTCAGTGAAGAAGATAACGGAAATAAATATTGTGTCATGTCCTTGAAGTCATTTCCCATCCATGGGACCTTTGTCACGCAGAGACCCTTTGACCTGCGGTTTCTATCAGCTCATCCTTTTAGGAATCTAAATAAAGTGTGTTGTGGTGTGCAATATTCTGCTGCGTGTCGCCATCATCTCAAACCAAAGTGGCTTCAAAACACGTGTCCGGATAATAATCGCACATCTCAGGCCCTTTTAAAAGGTTTTTTAGTCTGGACTTTTTCCAGAATAAAGTATTAAAATCCCAACCTTTACCATTATAAAGTAATCTGCAACGCTGGTTTCAAATCCTCTTTCAGCATCATAATCTGTTCCATATAAAAAGCAAGCAAGTGTTTCTTAAAATATATGTCGACAGTCATTAATGTTGCCAAAAATGGGGTCAAGATGATATAAAGACACTGCCTAGAGAGCGAGAGAGTCTCCTGCAGTGGAAAACCGCAACCTGTTAGAATGAGTAATGGAAATACACTTCCTCATGGAAGGAGCAGCATCTAGTGGCTCTCAGTTCCTTTAAATCATCGCTGCTGTTCAAAGGAATAGTTCACCCAAAATGTTAAAATGTCCTCTCCCTCAAGCCACCCTCAAGACTAACATTTTAGATGGAAGAGACACTTTGAAGTCAGAAATGTCTTAATAATAGACGTGTTTCTTACAGACATGCAGCTTTTGGCTTCACAAGACGTTCATTGATGGACTGGAATCATGTGGATTTCTTGTGGATTATCGTGATGTTTTTATCAGCTGTTTGAACTCTCATTCTGACGGCACCCATTCACTGCTGCAGAGGATCCATTGGTGAGCAAGTGATGTAATGCTACATTTCTCCGAATCTGATGAAGAAACAAACTCTACACCACGGCCTGAGGGGGAGGAAATTGTCAGCAAATTTTCAGTTTTTGATGAAACTACTCCTTTAAAGATCAGTAGCAGCAGGAGGAGGAGGTAGTGATGGTGACTCACATCACCAGATGCATCTCTGCATGCTAAAGAGAGACAATACAAGTATGTTAATGTTCAGAATGGAATTCTAAAGTCCTACATGCACAGTATTGTACACTGCTAAACTTAGTATGCAGAACTGTATGCAATAACAACTAATTAATATTGCAATGCAATTAAAATTTTACACAAGAATGGAACAGTAGGCTATTCTTACTGCAGACATACAGTTGTGTTGGATGATCTACTATCATTTTATATTAGCATGTGTTTTGGAGATATATGTAAATATACTCATTGTTTTGATTTAAGTTGAGGTTTAAATCATTGTTTTTGTATTTTTGCCTCACTTTAAATCATCTGTCGCTTACTCATGAATACACTCATACATCATGTACGATGTATGGTTATATAACATTCCCACTTACACAGAACATTTATCATGGCCTGAATATCACGTGATTAATTATGTATTGTGATGTTGAAGGCCATTGCGTCATAGAGCATCTCATGAGCATCTGTTTTACTAAAACACACCAACCTACACAGGATTCATTATTCAAACAGGATTTGCCTGCCACAAGTTTAATTAACATTCACTTGCAACTTTAAATAGGCACATGTGGCCTAAAGAAAATTTGTCAAAGCGGAATTATGTTAATTAAGTTTTTAATCATTTGACTGTTTCTCATACCAAATATTCATACAACAGCCTTAAGGTTTCACAGTTCAGATGAATGAAATTAGCTGATCGGAATCAAACCGATAAAAATTGATAACTCTATTACACAGCTTACAGGGAACATTCTCAGAACATTCTCTCGAATTTATGAACAAATTCATCCAGTAACATTAATAGAACATTCATTCAAAGTTACATGAACTTTAAATGTTCTCAAAATGTTAGCACAAAAACATTGTTCAAGAAATGTTTTATTTCTGGAATGTTTTTTTTTTTTTCCCCCTGAATTGTTTTAGCTGGTTGTTCATCTAATACTTTTTAAAATGTTACTACTTGTTTCAGGAAACATACAAAAGTTATGTTCCCACAATGGCTGGAATTTAAATTATTTTAACAATATATATACTTTTTTTTTTTTAGGAAATTAACTGTTTCTTGATTCCCAAACTAAATTGAAATAATTTAAAAGTCTAACATTTTTTAAATGTAATGACTCGTTTCAGAATTTTCATAGAACATTCCAAAGTAACGTTCTCAAAACGTTCACGCTAAATATCTATTAAAATTAATTTTAAAATAATGAATAGAAAATTAAAATGAATACATTTCAATTTTTTATTTAAATAGAGACTGTGGTAAAATAAGACATACTTTTAAAAATCCTTTTCTGAATAAGAGCTAAATGTAATAATTTAAGAGTCATAATTTAAATGTAACAACTTGTTTTAGAAAGTTCAGAGAACACTAGCAACCACATAGCAACAGCCTGGCAACCAGCTACAACACTCTAGCACAGTGTTTCCCAAACTTCTTTTTAGCCACAGAACAGTTTTTATAAGTAAAAAATGCCACGGCACACCACTAAGCACTGAAATATAGAAAAATTGCACAAACATGCATTGCTTCAAATAGCATTTTAAAACTGGATATTATATTAAAAGTAGTTCTCATGTTTAATGTGAAACTTGAGCTTAAGTCAGGTAGGAACACATGGTCATAATTAACTTTATGTTGTTGTTGATGATAAAACAACAAATTTACATATTGTCGCTATCGGGCGGAAACCTTGTATGTCCAAAACAACTACTTTCAGGAAATGTAAAAACATTACCTTTTTTTTTTTTTGATAATTAAACACCACGTCGTCAGAGTTGGTATTGTGGCTTTATATATGATCAGAGACTTGCATGTGCCATTATTATTTATTTAGTTTTAGTCTTTATGCACAGCTACTTACAAACAGGACAACAGAACAACATGGTATGTAGTACTCAAACAAACTAAAAACATCCAAACTAAAAGCTAAAACTGTATAAATACTATCTATACACATTTTAAAAATAAAGAGAATAAATAAAAATGACAAATGCATACAAAAAAATTTCAAAACTTAACATTTAAAAAATAAAGCTAAAAACAATTCAAAATATTAAAAAAACAAAAGGTATGAGAATAATAATGATTCTAACATAACACTAAACCAAACACAAAATAAACAACTACATATGTGTATGTACAACCACACACACATACATATATATATATATATATCTATATCTATATATCGATATATATATATACTGTATATGTACATACACATTTATAAATTCAAATATATATATATTATTTCATTTTAGTTTGTTGAGTAATTAAAATAACTCAAATTAAAAAAACTAAAACTTAATAAAAGACCTATACAGACATAATACATTCAGACATAATGTAACTAAAATTAAAATAAAATAACTAATACAAAGAATAAAAAGCAACTCGAATACAAATAATACAAATCAAAAGACAGTAGTTTATCAGTAATCCTAAAAAATAACACTGAGCCATACACACATGCTAAAAACAACAACTTACTTACACATAGTAAGAAATGGTTATAAAAACTGAAACAGAATTGAAACAAGTGGTAGGAAAGAGGAGAAATAAATAGTGATACTTATCCTTTGCCGGTGTCCCTGCCCGATGGAGTCGCACGGTAGATTCGATGGTCTTTACACTCTTCGGTCTTCACACGAAGAGGCCGTCACGCGACGGCTGCCGCGGTAAACTAAGCTTTTTTTATACCCTTCTAACAAAATACTACATTAATTCAACTGGACACACTTTCCTTATTTTCTCCACAACAAATGGCCAAGCAAGCGCATGCAGACACTGACAAGATACGCGATACAGTACGAGACAAAACGCGATTTCAGCACGTCTCCACACTGTAAACAAAACAAGCGTTTCCTAGCATCGACAACTGCACTAAACACTAATGACACAAGTAAATACACTTACGAGCTGCTTTTAACTTCCGCTGATAAAGACTGCTTCTCTCAAAGAGTATTTCTTTACACATTATAATATTAACATTTATGAAAATCATGCTCAAATGTAGTTACAAGTTTTTTACCATTGAATGACGGAGGTTTATGTTTTGTCCATCATTAAAACGGCCGCATCTGCGACAGAGTGCATCGCATTACATGTTCATCAACTTACAGGTTATAAAGTTTATTGTAGCTATATGGGTGCAGTTTTTTTGTTGTTTAATACATTTGGCCAAAATATCACAATATAAAAGATGAACTGCTATGATATTTAAAATGTACAAAAGTGTATTGGCTACAACTAGACGGCAAATGCTAAGACTCTTCTCCGCTCTTCAAACACACAATAAACAATAGCCTTTGTAGACATGGTGTTTCTTGAGTAAAGAAAACGCTACTTATTCAAACATCAGTTCTTTATGTACCCTTGCACTGTGAACGAGCAGAAATTAATCTCCAGACTGTGCTCGGCACTACATTCTGAATGTATTCTGAATGAGGCGAGTGGAGTTATGAGCGTTTGCTGAAAGTTTGAGGATCCAATGGTGTTCCGAGGTTTAGTCACAAGCTCTTTTGAATGCTGTTCATTGGTTAAATATTTGTAAAACCCACACAAAGACGTAAAGATGACTAGCATTGCTATAATAATTATAATGAAATAAAATAGAAAGCTCTGATAATTTTCCATGGCACACCTGACAACTGTCACAGAACAGTGGTTGGGAAACACTGTCCAGCATCACTGTAGCTTTATCACAATAGACTTGTGACACATTTTCAGGCTTGTGACCTACTAGTTGAACACCACTGTAACATATCAGATGTATTTGTGTTTGCGTCTCTCTCTCTCTCTCTCGCTCATCTCTCATCTCTTCAGAGCTCTTCCTCCTCTTTCACAGCCTCTGAATGTGCTTAGATTGGTTCTGGAATGGGGTCGGATAACTCTCAAGGGTGCTCATTAAACCAAAGCAAACGTGCTGCACTTCAGCCTAGAGCTGTCTGGGGTGTGAATGTGGAAGGATATTGACCGATTGAAGCATCAGTCTGGACTGACCTCAGTCTAAGTTGTCTGCAGCAGATGTTGGTCGGCTGAAGGAGCTGCTGTAAGCTGAACACAGCAGGATCATTTCAGTATAGATAAGAAACATTCACAACCTAATTTACTACTGTAACATGATGTATTTCTGAATGCAACAGGATATTCAACAAGAAAAAAAATGTAGGTCAGGACTTTAATCCACAACTAATAGGATTGTGCAAAAACACTCTATTTGACCAGAGGTTGAAATGTAAATATAAAACCAATGAACAATGCTGTTAAAGCATTTATTAATCTTAGTTCATATTATTTCTAGTTATACATTTAAAAAAAAGTTAATCTTTTATGAACAAACACAAATTAAAAATGAACAATAGTATAATATTTATACAGTCTAGTATTATAATATTATAGTATTATAAAATCCCCCACAGAATTTTATATATTTTATAACATGTAGACCCTATTTAAAATTAGCATGAAAATTTCATAATGCTGTAAAAATATTTTTCTGTTCTTTTGTTAGTTCATTAACCCTAATGCATTAATGTTATTATTTTAATTTTTAATATCTGCGTTAACTTTTTCAAATCAAATTGAAAAAACTATGTTTATTTAAAAAATGTATATTTAAAATATTATTCCACAATAATTGGGTGCAGTTGTAAATGCTTTATTTGACCAGTATTGAAAAAGAAAATACAAACCAAGCAGTACATTTATTAACCTTACTTAATATAGTTTTCTAGATATACCCAATTAATTTTATAGAATGAAAGTTAATTATATTAGTTGAACTTTAAGAACAAACAAATTATCAATGAACAATATTCCTGCAATTAGTAATAAAAAGTTATTATCATTTATAGATTAAAATTTAGAACAATATTAATAAATAAATTACAATTAGCATTAATAAATCCTGTAAAATTAATTTAGCTGTTCATTGTTAGTTCACGATATCTAATGCATTAAGTAATGCACATATTCAATTTTAAAATACTTATTCAAATTAACTGTAAAATTATAACAATTCGTACATTTATTTTTCAAATTAAATTGAATATATTCACATTTTTAATTTAAACTATTTTAAAAATCATTTTAAAATCAAGATCTGAAAATGTAATAATTTAATAGTTTCTGAGTAAACTGAAGAGGTGTGAAGTAGCCAGGAAAAAAAAAAAACATTGTTACACAATCTCTCTTTTCACAGTCCATTAACACTTGTTTTTTTTTCATGTTTACAATATCTGAATAAAGCCTGTTTGTTCAAAGCACTGATTTTATGTTTTGTTCAGTTCAGCAGTAACAGTGGTTTGTGGTATGCATGTACGCAAGCTAACGTCAGCATCTCCAGTGTTGGATTGGTTCATGTTCAGGTTTTTATGACCTCAGTGGAATTTCGAGACTCACATTGCCCTTCCCAACAGAGTCCAGGTGCAGATCAGAACATGCTCCACAAACATGGATCATCATAGGGGACTGCTGCCCCTCGGCACCCTCGATGGTTAATGCCACACGTGCAACATCAGTCTGAATACTCAACACAAATGGAAAACAACTGATTTTGTATTAATCAGAGCATTCCCGCAGAAAAGAAACAACAAACACAAGGTATTTTCTTGTCTCCTACACAGCAATAACATTAAATGGACATTTCTCAGAAACTGCTCACATTTGGTATAAGATACTAAAGTCTGCATTCAAATCTCAGATCTCAATATGAACTTAAACATCTCTCATCACAGTCATAATTGGTCTCCTAACACCATATTACTTTTGCAATTCACATTACATTTGAATGTTCATTGTTCAGGATTGCATTAATTATGAGATTAATTTCATTTACATTTAAGTTATAGTATTTAAAAAAATAAGTTTAAGTCTAGTTTTTATTCATTTTTATTTCAGTTGTAACTTATTTGAAACAGAACATTTAAGTTTTAGTATAGGTAACTATAATAACTAATTATTGATAAATAATTTCAGAAACATTTCATATCCACACATAAAAGAGCCTCTTTTTTGCACCAATACATCAGAGAAAAATACATCCTATGGGCAAAAAACATCTAAAACTAGTATAAAATATATAATTCAGTGACAAAAAGGAGCTGCTATGGACCTGTGAGTGGTTTAATTATGATATAGAGTTTTCGACTACATTATCAAGCATATCAAGCTCACTTCAAAGGCTTCAGGTAAATGTTGGAGCACCTTACGCTTTCAGTGTGAGGCTCGACAGCCTAAAATCACCATACATTATGTAAAGTACTAAAGAGTCTTCTTCTCATTATCAAACATGAAACAGCCCACATGTATTGATCCTGTGGCAGTGGAGACTCGCTTTGATCATAAACTCATGAGTGGAGGCCAATCAATTTTTACATTCAAATACTTGCTAATTTTTGCATTATGGTCCATCAAATTCTGTAGCTCCAAAAGCTAGTGAGCTGCATACACTCTTAAAAATAAAGGTGCTTCACGATGCCATAGAAGAACCTTTTTGTCTAAATGGTTCCATAAAGAACCTTTAACATATGAAGAACCTTTCTGTTTCACAAAAGGTTATTTGTGGCGAAAGAAGGTTCTTCAGATTATAAAAAAGGTAAGAAAGAGATGATTCTTTAAAGAACCTTTGACTGATTGGTTCTTTGTGGAACCAAAAATGGTTCTTCTATGGCATCGCTTGAAGAACCTTTTGAAGCACAGTTATTTTTAAGAGTGTATACAGCCCATTTTCTAAGGCAGCTTTCTTCATAGGCAACAACTCAAACTTTGCTCCTCAAGTGATGTGTATGGGAGACTTGATGCAAGTTGATTCTGAGTTTTGTGTAGCACAAATATTCACAAATGTTAATTTTGACTTATATTAAACTGTTTTATCTGTACTTTTCAGCATTAAGTTAAAAATTAAATCAAATGTATTTAGTGTCTTTCACAACACATGGTTTCTGGTTTCAAGGTAGCTTTATAGAAAATCAGAATGTTGATGTTTATAATATCCAAACATATCCAAACATCTTGATGCCTTATGGTTGCATTTAGCAGATTAAAGCTGGGCGATAATATAGTTTACATTTTGCAATGATACAAGCAATCAAGCTATTGAGAAATATAGTATATATAGTATATATATCGCTCTATACTAATACTGTATGCAGATAAAGTTGGACATACAGTACTGTGTGCAGGCATGTACTGGCCATCAGGAGCGCCGGGACATTCCCACTGGGCCGGTCGAGTAGGGGAATAGCGAATGGTGTCCCTCACTGCAGAACCCACGATCCAGGGGGCGTGGTTGGATCCAGATCCAACTCCTCCCACCTTACATATCCCTAAACCTACCCTCTCCACCCCCCTAGATGTGGATCCAACCACTCCCCCTGGATCTTTTAGTGTGTTCGCAGTGAAGGGGCTACTGGGGTTTACTGTTTTTACATTAGCAGCTCATGCTAGACGCTGCAAAAAAAATCTAATGCTACCAAATGGTGAATTCGGCACTACCTGAGGCGTCCAACACCACACACAAAATGCAAGCCGTATCAGTCCCAACCCGGCGGACACCTGACCACGTGCGCTTGCGCTTACAGTGTGGTTTAAACAGCCCAGTCGCTGGATCCATTCAGAAATGACACAGATTTGTGTTATACAGTTGTGTGATATGAGAACATTAAAGGTTCTGTAATGATGCTAGCTGAAAACAGCCACGACAATGTAAACTGGAAAACGCCAATAATTACAAGCCTGTCAATTCAGCATCCATTATTTTGACTTGCAGTTATTAAAGGGTTAGTTCCCCCAAAAATGAAAATTAGCTTGTGTTTTACTCACCCTCAATGCATCCCAGGTGTATGTGACTTTCTTCTTTCAGAAGAATACAATCAGAGTTATATTTAAAAATGTATTGTTTTTAAAAAAATCGCCTGGCTATTCCAACCCAATAACAGTCCAAAAGTCGTCAAATAAAGTGCGCGCATCCATATTAAAACGTGCCTCACATGGCTCCGGGGTGAATAAAGGCCTCCTGTAGCGAATCCATTTGTTTTTGTAAGAAAAATATCCATATTTTCAAACAATACACACTTTTCCGCCTCTCACTTCCGTTGACTGTCGTACACTGAAGCCGTTCCGGCGGATGACGTATGATGTTGGCGTTGCGTGATTAGTGACGAGTGCGGAGACAAAACAAAACAAAACGCCATTCACGAATTAGAAGCACAAAATGAGGATTTGCAAAATAAAATGTTGGAGGATTTCGATATAAGTCAAGAGGAGACTGGTTTTCCTTTGCCAAAGTAAGGAAACTTTGCTTTTCCCTTGCTCCTATAACAAAATCGCGAGACTAGCATATGTCAAGGTGCGTGCGCTGCACATACGTGCTGCGTCATCCGCCGGAACTGATTCTGTGAATGACAGACAGCGGAAGTGAGAGAAAAGTGTTTATACGTTTGAAATATTGATATCTTTTTCTTACAAAACGCATGCATCACTGCAGGAGGCCCCCCCCCCCCCCTTTTATGCCCCCCCGGAGCCAGTCTGGAGGCACGTTTTATTATGAATACGCAAGCTTTATTTTTGACGACTTGTGGACTGTTCAACTATAACATCCGCTGACTGCAATGATAGAGCTTGGCATAGCCATGACAATTTTTAATATAACTCAGACTGAATTCGACTGGATTTGTCTGAAAGAAGAAAGTTATATACACCTAGAATGCTTCGAGGGTAAGTAAAACACAAGCTAATTTTCATTTTTGGATGAACTAACCCTTTAACACTGTACAAATAGCTGTTATGGTGTTTTGGCAGATAAGTATTTATTATAAATGTTACTGTTATTACTTATATTAAATAATGGGGAATATTGTACTTTTATAGAAGTTGTTTTTGTAGTTTCTACATATTTTTTTTTATTACCAATTCCATGGTTTACTATTGCTTATTATCTATTTTAAAAACCATATAACCATAGTAATGAGGACCATGGTTTTACCTGTTGTGACCACCATCTCACTAATAGTCAGTTAAAGGGGTCATATGAGTTTGCTAAACAAAAAAGAACATTATTTTTGTTGTATTTATTGTAATGAAATGTGTTTGTGGTTTAAGGTTAAAAACACATTATTTCCCACATACTGTACGTTATTGTTTCTCCTCTATGCCCCGCCTTTCTGGAACGCGTCGATTTTTTACAAAGCTCATTGTTCTAAAAAAGTGAGGTGTGCTGTGTTTGGCCAGCTATCCAGTGCATTGTGATTTGGCTGAATTCCTCAAGCGTGTGACTGAAATGTTACTCCCCTACCATACTGTGATGCCGTGTCCCGGCTGGAGCGACGAGACAAAAACATTAAAACCCATTATAAACGAGGCATTTGTTGCATCCAGTGGGGACATTATTACAGATTATATGACTTATACTGTCTTTTTACACGTTGCATTGCATCGCGGTGCGTAAACATAAAACCATGTCTGTATTTGTGATCAGAGAAATTACAAACAAGAGCTACTCTACACTGCTCAAAATTCGCTTTTGAATCATCAGTGGCAAATTATTTAATTATGAAAACGTACTTACAGTCTGTGATTCAGAACAGCCGGCATTGTAGTCTACTTTTCCAGGATCAGGAAACAGTCCTCCATGCACACATCTGAATATTTGGTTCGAACTATTCTGAAACAGTGTTGTAAATACAACTTAACCACTGATTTCTAGTCGTGTCATCTTTTGGAAGGCCAAACAAAGTAGTTTTGCTTTCACAACGAAACACACGGTGGGCTTGAGTGAGCGGAGGCCGGTGGCTAGAGTGAGGAACGGCTGGGTGCTTGCGGCAACCACATGTGATGAACCCCGGTGCTGGACTCCGCTTTCGTCCACGGTGAAAGCCGATCCGAAGAACCACAGCGCGAAGTTGATGTATTTACTCAATGATCAGCACGGATCAGCTCCAGGCATGACTAAGCGGATATTGTCCTCTTTTGGAAGGCTAAACAAAGTAGTTTCGCTTTAACAACTAAACACACAGTGCCTTCACGACATGGAGGTTGCGGCAGCAACAATACTACAGCGAGAATAAAAGTTATGCCTTCTTTCTTTGCATAAACATTTGGGCGGCATTATGCAAATCTTCCCACATTGTGACGTAGACAATGTGGGGGCGTGTTAGAACGAGACATTTTAGGTAGGTGTGACGACTCTTAACTTTGATAAAGAATATCTTTTTTTTTGAGACTTTAGTCTTTGCAACTTTATCAGATCTTCTTTATGCACCGAGAGCTTTGAACACTCCAAAGAGAAAGGAAAAATTAAAAAATCGCATCATATGACCCCTTTAAACCTCTGAATTTCCATGCAAGAGTTTAATTAGGGCAAAGGATAATTTAACAGAATAGCTTTAATGGTGTCTTTCTCTTTAAATGTTTAGTTCTAATTAATTTTAATTGAATTAAAATGTTAATTCTAATTATATAAATTAGGTGTTAACTATTTACAAATGTTAAAGTTCTTAAAGGGATAGTTCACTTCAAAATTTAATTTGTCATCATTTACTCACCCTCAATGTCTTATTCCAAACCTGTACTGATTTCTTTCTTAAGTTGAACACAAAACAAGATATTTTGAAAAATTTCAGAAATTCTTGCCCATACAGTAAATCAAGGACACCAAATGTGCATGGATTACTCTCTGCCACAATTCTGTCACGAAATCACTTTTTGTAATTTAAAATAATTTTGGATTTTTGTTGGGGGCAAAAACGAAAACCTTCTCTTTTGCGCATGCAACGTTTCACTAGTTTGCTTACCTGATGCCCTCCCTCAGTGCTCTCTAAATGCCAACTGCTCGCGTGCTCAACACAACCCAGCGTTAAAATGTGCCATAATTCCAGCCAATCAGGCTGCTAAATTCTGATTGGCTGCCTTGACAATCAATCACAACATTCCTTGCATTACCTTGACAGCAGAAGAGGATGAATACAGTGCATGCATAATTATTATACAAGATGATATTCTGATCATATTTTTTCCAAGCACATTTTACCAATTCCAAACGACATCAATCTTAATAACTACTATTAATCTTGTATTTAATAATTTATAATTGATAATTTAATTATTTAAATAATTTAATTATTTAAAATATAATTATTCATGAATGCTGGAGTGCAAAATGTCTTATCTTCAGTGTGTGCATAATTATTAGGCATGTTTTCTTTTACAGATAAAATGAGCCAAAAAAGAGATTTTTAACTCAGACTGAAAGTAAAAATTATGAAATGCCCATGAGAAATATTCAAAACTAATACAATACTAGAAATTGCAAAGTTAATGCATAACCATTGGACAGCAAAATGCTCAGTGGGTCAGCAGGGTCAGTCAAAAACATGTGGAGAAGAAAAGATGCATGTTAACTGCAAAATAATTAGGAATTACTAATTTTACTAATTAAAAATTACAATTAAAAAAAAATTTTTATATAGGCTTTATAGACAAATAAGTTGAGAGTGACTCTTGAAGGACCAGCACCACATCCTCTTGTACCACTGTTTGAAGAATTTATCTTCCAGAATCTGGCAGTAAGTTTTGGGAGTTCATTTTTAGTCCATCTCGATATTTTATCTGTAGAAGATAACTTGCATAATAGTTATGCACACCTGAATATAAGGCATTTTTCACTTCCAGCCTTCATGAACAATAATATATAGGTTATAAGTGATTAAATACAAGATTAATAGCAGTTATTAAGATTGATGTTGTTGAATTGGTCAAATGTGCTTGGAAAAAAATATAATGAGAATATCAACTTGCATAATAATTGTGCATGCACTGTACAGTATTTTCCCTCTTATGCTGTCATCAGCAATGCAAGGAATGTTGTGATTGGTTGTCAAGGCAGCCAATCAAAATTTAGCAGCCTTGTCTCTGATTGGACGGAATTATGGCATTTTGTAAGGCTGGGTTGTGTTGAGCAAGCCAGCTGTCGGCATTTAGAGAGCACTGAGGGCAGGTATCAGGTAAGCAAGCTAGTGAAAAGTTGCATGCGCAAAAGAGAAGGACTGCACACATCCAAAAACTTATTTTAAATGCAAAATTGATTTTAGTGAGCTCAAAATACTTTATTCTTTGCAAAACTCATTTTTTACCACAAAACTCAGATCGTGTGCGTGCAAAATGCACTTTTGTGCACTCAAAATATGATCTTTTGCATGCAGAATTGTGGCAAAGATCTAATCCTATAAAATGGTTTCATGGTAACGTTCTACAAAATATCTCCTTTTGGGTTCCACAGAAGAAAGTAAGTCATACAGGTTTGGAATGACATGACAGTGAGGAAACGATGACAGAATTTAATAGCAGTAAATTTACTGCATCCTAGCTCAAAATCAGTGCAGTACTGTCAACTGCATTTATATGTGACAAAAATGTATTATTAATTTTGGTGCATTTGCCGTGGATTCAGTAATATCTATCATTATTTGTTTCTGTCCTGTTTTATTTATTCATTTATTTGCTCCATTTTAAGGCCCTATAACCTAGCAAAACATTCATGGGGGAACTCTTATGACTGCCGAATTTAAAAACCCCAACCAGCCTGACTGTGTGTGTGTTTGTGTGTGTGCATATATATATATATATATAGACATATACACTCTAAAAATGCTGTGTTGTTTCAACCCAACTTTGGGTCAAATATGGACCAACCCAACTTTTGAGTTAAAAATTTAATGTAAAAATGTAACCCATTGGTTGGGTTAGTCCATATTTTACCCAAAGTTGGGTTGAAACAACCCAGCATTTTTTAGAGGTGTGTGTGTGTGTGTGTAATTATAATATTTATATAATAAACATGATGATATGATAAATGCTAAAATGATGTGATGATAAACAATCACACAGCTAAGATTAATGAAATTAAAAGAAATGAGTGTATTTGTAATCGATAATCTCTTAAAATGTGAAGCCTCAAACTAACAACACAACACAGAACTGAAATAATGAGAAAAATAATAAATTTTAATTAGAATAAACTATTTTTATTAATTGATTTTGGTATCGAATAACAACAGTCAACTTTTCTGCAACCATTAATGCTAAAATGCACGTTGTGCAACCTAAATACAAGGGTTCTCAAAAGGCAGCATATTGTTTCTACATAATGTTTAGAACAACCTTAAAATGCTGTCTAGGCTGCTGGAAGAAAGCTTGAAAGTCGATGTCCAATTTGCTATGAGAACTTCACTGGGTTTGAACCTGTCCAAATGAAGGCCTCCAGTATCCCATTGCTCATCCTGACAAAACAAAAACAGCTCAGCTGCACAAACTGGCAGATGTTGTTTTGCAAAGACTCAAAAAAGGCCCCGGTTTCCCGGAATCCAGTGTTGTGCTTGAGCAAAGGTGCCTGTGGAGTGAAGGGGGCGACAGAGGTCACGACCGGAGAACACAAGACGTTCTGCACACACCTTACATCTCTCTCTTTCTATTTTTGTGTGTTTGTTCAGATGGACAGATAAACTCTTCCTCCCACATTCAATCCTACTGATATTCATTAGTGTTTCACTTCATGACTCATGCTGCTGAACGCTTGAGGCCATGGATGATAATCTGAGTGCATTTTAAATTTCCTCAACTATAAAGATACAAAATGCCGATTCGATCGATCTTCCCGTGGGCTGATACCAATCCATCTCTAACCTGAAATTAATATTTATAAATTATGTTTTTGAATGGTGCTACTCTGTGTGCTGTCTGTATTCAGCCGCAAACATGAGGTGAGAGTGAGCGCGGGCGCAGGTGCAGATGCGGGAATGGCGCGTCACGTGTGCTGATACTCGACATATATTTGTATTTACTTATATTTGTATTTACACATACTTATATTTGCTCTACATGCAGATCACTGGCTGACCGAAACTGGTTCTTCACAAGTGTGGCTCTATATATTAAGTTCAACATTCAGGCGTCAGAAACCTCTGAACATCATCCAAGCTAACAGGGATTGTTTTCAGAACGTTCTGGCAAGGTTTCTGGACAAACGTTCCAGTAACATTAATATAACGTTTATTAAATGTTCTCTAGTCTTGAATAATGTTCTAAAGAACATTAGCACATAAACATTATTTATACATCATTCATGCAATATTTTTTTGGGATGTTCAACTAATGCTTTTTAAATCTTACTACTTTTTTTAAAGGGGTCATATGATGCGATTTCAATTTTTCCTTTCTCTTTGGAGTGTTACAAGCTCTTGGTGCATAAAGAAGATCTGTAAAGTTGCAAAGACTAAAGTCTCAAATCCAAAGAGATATTCTTTATAAAAGTTAAGAGTCAACCACGCCTACCTAAAACGGCTCATTCTAACACGCCCCCACATGTCTACGTTACGATGTGGGAAGATTTGCATAACGCTGCCCAAATGTTCATGCAAAGAAAGAAGGCGTAACTTTTATTCTCGCTGTAGTATTGTTGTTGCTGCCGCCACCATGTCGTGAAGGCGCTGTGTTTCGTTGTGAAAGAGAAACTACTTTGTTTGGCCTTCCAAAAGAGGACGATATCCGCTTCGTCATGCCTGGAAATACATCAACTTCACGCTGTGGATTGCCGGATCGGCTTCCACCATGGACGAAGCGGAGTCCAGCCCGGGGTCGTCACATGTGGTTTCGCAAGCCTGCCCGCCGCCACTCACTCAAGTCAGCCTCCGCTCACTCTAGGCCACCGCCTCTCACTCTAGCCCGCCATGTGTGAAGCTGTGTGTTTCGTTGTGAAAGCAAAAACTACTTTGTTTGGTCTTCCAAATGAGGACACGACTAGAAATCAGTGGTTTTTAAGTTGTATTTACAACACTGTTCCAAACAGAGGTGTGTTTCACCCCAAATATTCAGATGTGTCCAGCGCATTTTATGGAGGACTGTTTCCTGATCCTGGTAGAGTAGACTACAATGCCGGCTGTTCTGACTCACAGACTGTAAGTAAGTTTTTTTTATATTTAAAGGATTTGCCACAGACGATTCAAATGCGAGTTTTGAGCAGTGTAGAGTAGTGTTTGTAGTTTGTCATTTTTCCGATCACAAATGCAGACATGTTTTATGTTTACGCGGCGCGATGCAATGCAATGCATTGCGTAAAAAGGCAATATAAGTCATTATAATCCGTAATATGTCCCCACTGGATGCAACAATGCCTCATTTTATAATGGGTTTTAATGTTTTTGTCTCGTCGCTCCGGCCGGGACAAGGCATCACAATATGATAAGGGGCGTAACATTTCCATCACACGCTTGAGGTGTTCAGCCAATCACAACGCACTGGATAGCTGGCCAATCAGGGCACACCTCGCTTTTCAGACCAATGGGCTAAAAATCGACGCGTTTCAGAACGGCGAGGCATAGAGGAGAAACAGTAATGTACAGTATGTGGAAAATACTGTTTTTTTTAACCTTAAACCGCATAAAAAATCTTCATTATTACACCAAATCACAAATAAATGTTCTTTAAGCACATCAATTGACCCCTTAATTTCAGAGAACATTAAAAAGTAATGTTCCTATAACGTTTGCCAATATAAAATGATGTTTCCTTAACATTGAAAAAAAAACTAGAAAAAAAAAAATTCTATAACATTTTAAAAAACTGGACATTTTGAATATTCATAAATAATGTTTTCTATAACTTAATGGGAATGTTAGCACATTAGAAACATTTTTGGTTAAATGGGATGCTTCCACTACCATGCTTGACAGCAGAAATGATTTTGTACCTGGTTATTGGGTTGCATCACAGTGTTTTGCTTTCATGCCACTTTAGTCTCACTTTCTTCCAATGGTTTGAGGGTTTGTCACATGGTTTTCAGCAAACTCTCGGCGTTACTTCATGTTGGCTTTTCTCTGAAGTTATGTTCTTCTAGCCACTACCCAAAAGGATAATCTGTGAAGTGTTGAAGACACTGTTAATGTCTGGACAGTTTCAGACATTTCAGCCTCTTATCCAATCTGTCTTGAAAAGTATAGTACATTTTTGCTTCTGCAAGCAAAATAATAAAAAAAGACAAGGACAAAAACGTGTCAGTTTTTACAATAGACAACTTGATGTACCTTGGAATCTTCTCTAATCTTTTTATAACCTTATTTCTAAGGTTATCTCCACTCATTTATCATCATGATAGCAGGACTGATCTGCTGTTTTAAGCCCAAAATATACTGTACACAAGCATGTGAACTCAAACATTTAGTCTGAGCAAAGTTGGAGTTAGTTAAAGGAGACATAGCACACACAGTTTCTGCCAATCTCATGTTAATCTTGAGGACCTATAGAGTAGTGTTGCATCCTTCATGTCTCTGAAGAGTCTTTAGTTTTATCAGATTTATAAAAGACAGATAGAGCTGTGCCACTTCTCTCTGAAAACATGAGCTCCTGGAGGTGTGCTGTGGGTGGAGCTAAAGAGTCAGGAGCATGTGATGCTTTTGCATAGCAATTATCTGCAACCTGTGACATCAACATAAATAAAACAACTTTATTGACTTACATTTTATTTAATTTGTTGATAAAACATTGGTCACCGAAATGCAGAGAATAACCAAACATACTCGGTTACTAACGTGATCTCAGTTCCCTGAGATACGGAACAAGTACTGCGTCTGTTTAAGACGCTTTGGGGAAAAACGAATTTTTCTCAGATCACTGAAGCCTTTTAATAACGCAGTGTAACTGCACGGCCATTGGTTCGTGCAGTGTATTAAAAACGAACCAATGGCTCAGCAGCGGAGCTGCACGAGCCTATGGCGGTAAAGCCCGCCAAAATGGGCGGGGTTATCTGGCTATATAAGAGGCACATCGCCATAGGATTCTTAGGTTACTTCGACTGAAGCGACGACTGAGTCATGCAGCTACATTGCATGGCAAAGTACGCAGTACTCATTCCGTATCTCAGGGAACCGAGGTTACGTTAGTAACCGAGTACATTCCCTATCGATACTTCACTCGTACTGCGTCTGTTTAAGACGCTTTGGGGAACCAGTACAATCCCGCCGTGCTATGCTAGAGGAACGACTAATACTTGAACTTGCCTTAAGCTCGCAAGGGGGCCCAGAGGGACCAAGTATTTTGCAGGGAAGCCCCGCAAAAGGCAGTAGGGCTAAACTCAGAGAGGTCGACCCAGCCTTGTATCATCGTCCCAAAATAATTCAGTACAGTCTCGGAACTCACTGAGGGCCAAGAGCGTACATGAAGGAGGCAAACGCCAAGCACTGGTTGTCATACGACAGAGTGCCCTGCTATGCAGAAAGGACCCACACCTGTAAGGCCGGGATGTCCAGACTATAGAATCTGGCAAATGTGGATGGCGAGGCCAAGCTGGCCGCCACACAAATTTCTGCAATGGACACACCGCTAGACCAAGCCCAGGAAGAGGCAACGACTCTAGTTGAGTGGGCTCTTACTCCCATGGGGCATTGAAGGCCCAAAGAAGAGTATGCTAGCATAATAGCGTCAATTATCCATTTAGAAAGTCTCTGCTTCGTAACCGGACAACCCTTGGTGCGGCCACAGAAGCATACAAATAGCTGATCCGACCGCCTGAACGGGGCGGAACGCTCAACATACACTTTCAGCGCCCTGACGGGACAGAGTAAGTTCAACTCTTGGTCTTGCTCTGAAGGAAGAAGCGCCGATAGAGTTATCACCTCTGCTCTAAATGGAGTAGAGAGCACTTTAGGTACATAACCGTCCCTTGGTTTCAGGACGACCTTAGAGTCATCGGGCCCGAATTCGAGGCAGGTGGGGCTCACTGATAGCACCTGCAGATCTCCCATACACTTTACTGATGCTAATGCTAGTAGCAGAGCAGTCTTAAGCGTCAGGAGACAAAGGTCAATGGACTGTAGCGGCTCAAAAGGAGGGCTCTTAAGAGCCCTCAACACCGTGGGTAGTTCCCATGCAGGGACGGTGACAGGGCGAGGCAGGCTGAGCCTCCTAGACCCTTTCAAAAAGCAATCAACTAGGTTGTTCGTGCCCACTGACTGGCCAGCTATAGGAGCGTGTGAGGCTGCTATGGCTGCTACATAGACCTTGAGCGTGGAAGGGGAACGACCCTTATCCCACAGCTCCTGCAGGAAGGACAATATCAGAGATATGTCGCAGGAATTTTGGGTTTGCGCCGCGGGCCATACACCAGGCAGAGAAGACAGACCATTAAATGGCATAGAGCTGCCTTGTAGAGCGGGGCCACCAGCAGAACCTTGTGTTTCCGCTCTTTGATTCGCCTGACTAATACCTATGGGATCAGGGCGATTAGGGAAATGCGTAACGGAGGAGGTTGGGCCAATCATGGGCCAACGCATCCCTGGTCTTTGAGAAATAAATTTGTCAGTGAGAGTTGTCTTCTTTCTGAGGCGAAGAGGTTGACTTCTGCCTTGCCGAAGATCTCCCAGATTATCTGAACCGTATGTGGGTGGAGCATCCACGCTTCTGAGGGGATGTTGCTCTGATATAGCAGTTCTGCCTCCCTGGTTCAACCTCCCGGCCCACCCATGTTGTCTAGACGCACCTTCCTTCTGTAGAAACATTCCCGGAGCACACCCCATTCCATCACCAAGTCTTTCACGGGCCAAGCTGCTACGCATGCCCGGTCCACCTTAACATTAAGGCGTTCGAGACCGCCAAGCGGTGACGGAATTGGCGGTTTTTCACAGCACTGAAGGGGCCGCATGTGAAGCAGGCCCAGCTGTAGCACCGGAGACGTGGAGGCCATGAGGCCCAGCATCTTCTGAAATGCCCTGAGAGGGCGAGGGACTCTAACATTGAGTGAGGCCACGAGCTGCTGAATAGCCAGTGCATGTTCTGGCGCGACTACCGCCCTCATTCGAGTCGAGAACTATTTCCAGGAATGAGATCCGTTGGCTGGGGACAGTATAAGTCAAGTCACCTTTATTTATAGCGCTTTTAACCATACAGATTGTGACAAAGCAACTGAACAGCATTACTTAGGAAAATAGTGTCAATAATGCAAATTGACAATAGTAAACACTCATTTTTCATTTAAAGACAGTTCATCATTGAATTCAGTGATGTCATCTTCCAGCTCAGTTCAGTTTAAATAGTATGTTTGCAATAATTTGCAATCAAGTCAATGATATAGCTGGAAATGAAGTGTCCCCAACTAAGCAACCCAAAGGCGACAGCGGCAAGGAACCAAAACACCATCAGTGACAGAAATGGAGAAAAAAAAACTTGGGAGAAACAGGCTCAGTCGGGGGGCCATTTCTCCTCTGACCAGACGAACCAGCATTACGGAAAAATCAATTTAAGACGTAATTAAACAGACGATGAACAATATTAACAGTAGTTATTATATGATGCAATCAAACTTTTATAGCAAAATGTGGTAGTTCTGTTAGTTGTTTCAGGGTTGGCATCATCTGAAGTCCTCTGAGGGGTTGCATCATCTCTTCCCAGGTGTTCTGGATCCAGACTGAAGCTTGGTAAATCCTAGTTACCACACGGATTTAATCCCGTGGCAAAATACAGAGAAACAAATACAAACATAATTAACGTAGCTGCTGTTCCAACAAAGCAAAAATGATTTGTTTAACCCAAACTAATGAATAATAATGTGCATTTGATTAGATATTACTGCAGTAAAAGATTATGACTGCAGGAAAAGATTATGAGATGCATTATTTGAAAGCTTGGCCAAAGAGATGTGTCTTTAATCTAGATTAAACAGAGAGAGTGTGTCTGACCCCTGGGAAAAAGGGAAAAAGAGGAAACATTATCAGGAAGCTATTCCAGAGTTTGGGAGCCAAATGCAAAAAAAGCTCTACCTCCTTTAGTTGACTTTGATATCCTAGGTACTACCAAAAGTCCAGATTTTTGCAACCTTAGGGAGCGTGATGGATTGTATCGTGGTATAGAATACTAGTTAGGTACGCAGGAGCTAACCCATAAAGGGCCTTATAGGCAAGTAATAATATTTTGTAACTGATAAGGAAATTAATAGGTAGCCAGTCAGAGACTGTAAAATTGGCGTAATATTATCATATTTTATTGACCTGGTAAGGACCCTAGCTGCTGTATTTTGGACTACCTGTAGCTTTTTTATTGAAGATGCAGGACAACCACCTAGCAGTGCATTACATTAGTCCAGTCTAGAGGTCATGAATGCATGCACTAGCTTTTCTGCATCAGAAACAGGTATCATGTTTCGTAACTTTGCAATGTTTCTAAGATGGAAGAATGCCGTTTTTTTGTAACATGGGAAATATGATTTTCAAAAGTATATAATATACTAATATAACACCCAGATTTTTGACTGTATAGAAAGTAACCGTACATCCGTCTAGTTGCAAACTGTAATCAAAGAGATTCTGCGTACTGCTTTTTGGTCCAATAAGTAATATCTCTGTCTTATCCTAATTTAATAAGAGAAAATTATTGGTCATCCATTCTTTACTTTTGAACGACAAGTCCACATTTAACACACGACAGCATGCTCTTTTGGCAAAATTGACCCTGAGTCACAGGCATTCTAAGTGGCTGAGGAAGAAGGATCTGTGAATTAGTAGCTCATCCTCCGACTGGGCCAAGATGAGCCAGTCATTGAGGTAATTCAAAATGCAGATTCCCATCAGTCTTAGTGGGGAAAGAGCCGCATCCATGCACTTCTTAAAAGTGCGAGGAGCTAGGGACAGTCCAAAGGCAAGGACCGTGTAATGATATGCCACTCCCTCGAAGGCGAATCTCAAGGATCGTCTGCAGTGGGGGGCTATCTGGATGTGAAAGTAGGCGTCTTTCAGATCCAGCGAAAAGAACCAGTCCCCTGGGTGGATTTGCGAGAGGATCTGCTTCAGTGTAGTCATCCTGAACGGCCGTTTCATGAGGGCTTGGTTCAGGTGCCTAAGATCGAGGATGGGCCATTGCCATCCTATTTGGGGACGAGGAAAATAGCGGCTGCGGAAGCCTGACTCACTTTGAGCTGGGGAAACCGTTTCTATGATATCGCCAGCAAATTCATCACCTTGGAGCGCAGGACGAGCGCATCTTGCTCTAACCGAGGTGGGAAACACGCCGCTGTGAATTGCAGTGAATAACCTCGTTTTATTATCCACAATCTAATCTGCCTAAGCTCCAATTTGAAGCTGTCAGTGATATATCATAAGTTGACACAGCATTCCCTTTAAATCTGCCTAAAAAGATCAAACCACTCAGTAGAAGAGGAGTCTTGATGATCTTTAGGTTGTAAAATTCAGCATATCAAAGTGCGGCACCATTCCTCCATCAGCTCGTGGCGGACGAGGGGAGGGGCGGGGTCACCTTCATTGAAGAAGATGAGCCTCGAGCAAAGCAGAGCGAGACACTCCTCACTGGGAGGAGAGAAACACAAGAGCGGGGGAGGCGGGGCTCAGTGTCGCACACACAAATGCGAAGCTGTGAACATTCTGCTTTGATCTGCCTAGGAGGATTAAGCCACTCGGTGTAACAAGGGGCACTGATCCTCACGTGTAACACACACTGGCAGATCAAGCACGCATGATGTGTGCCAGCATGAATTGCTCAAGCCTGATCACTCAACCTGCTCGCCGTTGCTTCCTCTGAGGTAACTGGGAGGAGAGAAACATGAGAGCGGGTAGGCGGGGCCGCCTTCCACGAACGAACAGGGGCAGACTGCTTTCGTGGTAAAAGCAGCCCATCTCTGTGAGCGCAGCCATAGCGACACACACACAAATTTGAAGCTGTCAGTGGCAGCATCTGCTCCGATCTACTTAGGATAGAGCCGCTCGATGTAAAGAGGGGCATTGATCCTTTTGTGTGAGACACGGATCGAAGAGCAGTGGGGAGAGCGAGCACGCAGGCTCTGTGCCGGCGTGATATCGCTCAGACCCTGTTGCTTAGCTCCCAGACTTCACTGTTTCTCTCTTCGAGGCTCGCTGAGAGAGGAGAAACGGGAGAGTGGGGCTGCCTCATTGAAGGCAGTCCGCAAGCGGAGAAGAGCGAGATTCGTGCTCTGAGTGAGCATTCTGTCTCAGTGAAGTGCAGTCTCTGCGTGGGGGCTGCCCAGACAGGCAACGCACTCACTGCCCTTCTGCATGACTCGCTGCCGAGCCATTGGTTCGTTTTTAATACACTGCACGAACCAATGGCCGTGCAGTTACACTGCTTTATTAAAAGGCTTCAGTCATCGGAGAAAAATGAAGACACTTTTTTCCCCAAAGTGTCTTAAACAGACGCTGTATGAGTGAAGTATCGATAGGGAACACACTTGCACAACTCTGTTGCTGCCCCGGTGAAACAAACTGCGTCCACTGTTCCCTTAACGCTGGGTTCTTTGGGAAGTTGAACAAGGTTATCTTTCCCTTACAACCAAACACACTTCTTTGGTGACTGTTGATTTCGTGGTCTAAAAACAAAATGACAAATCCTTCTCAAGCAAGTCCTGTGCAGCGCTGCCAATGACTTCCGTGAAGCCAAGTTCACACTACAGGATTTTAAGCCCGATTTGCAAGTCAACGAGCTCACCGACAGGTCAGGCTGTGATCAGGGGAAAATCAATGGGTGATCAGTGCTCTGCAATCTTTATATGTGATCTACTCAACGACGCATTGCTGACACCTCACCGACGCCAAACAAATATCTAGCATGCTATCTGGACCTGTCGGCTGATCAGATCATCACACAAACAACTTGCAGCGCTAATTTCTTCCCGACGTCCATTTACAAATAAACAACTCCTCTTTTCGCGTAATTCCCGTTCAACTTGTGTTTTCGTGAGAAAACATGGTTTGGGGACCGTGTAGAGTCATTGGGTGACAGAGTTGTTGTCAGCTTGTGTAGTGTTGCGGATAATTTACGTAGTGTTACGTAGTGTGAACACCACAACGACTCCAAGACAGACAGCAAGTCATGCAGTCTGAACAGCATAGCGATCTGCTGATTTTTAAAGTCGTGTAGTGTGAACTTGTCTTAACCCCAATGAAGCATATTGATGGGCTGCTCTTGCTTTGGCTCTGGCTGATATGTGTGCACACTTTTCAGAGTGTATTTGGCACAGAAATACTCCATCATACGTCCAACTCATTTTTTAAAACTTTGGCCATGGTTAGCATGAAAATCCAACTCTTTAACAGTGTAAATAAGTCGGAAGGTATGAAATAGCATTAGACCTCCACTTTAAGATATTTAAAAGAAACCCCAACAAACCTCAGTATTCAATTTTCAAAATGTCATAACCGGACCTTTCCTGTGAAAACACCAGACTTTTTAAGTGCCACAACCACATCTCAACAACTGATCAACAAGCGATGCACAGAATTAAGTCCCACCCTAGATTTGTTCTTATTTGATAATTGACCTATCGGTAAGCCCCCTTATTTACTGTTGCGAACTCGGACAAACAAACAGAGTTGCTAACTGTTTTACAATGACAGCTGTCAGTGTGAAAACCTTGTCCCTATATCTTTTTGATACGTTTTGGACACAGAAGGACCACCATTCAATTAGGACTTAAATATGCCATGGAGGGATATATAAAATATTTTAAAATAAATATTGTGGGTATTAATTTGGAAGTGAGGGTTTACAGATCACAATGCAAGCGGGAGAAGCCTCATGTTATGTTCGTCACGATCGCAGATAACAACATCCCGGATCAACACTGTTCATGTATTGCAGAATACGATTAAATTAATGTACATTTAACCAGTTTAATATGAAGAGACAGTGAAATGTAGATCTTTGTTTATGTGTTTTTGCCCTACACTGTACAAGACGTGAGAACAGTTCACTATTTAGGTTTGTATGGACTCACTAACTTTAACGTTAGCTAGTTTTAGCCAGAGATACCTTGCTAAAGCACAAGATGACATTAACGTTCTGCTTGAGCAGATGTAAACTGTAACTTAATGAGAGTATGACAACCAGAAAATGAACGTTTTTGTCTTCATTGGGATTGGGGACATTTTGCTTGGTTTTGTTTGGGTTTAGGAAATGGAATAAAATAAATTACATTGCCTATCCTCTCAGGATAACTGGAATTAGTGTTACAAGTACCCTAGGCACATCGTTTTTCCATTTTTGAAGCATAAACCCCATAAAAGCGATGCAAGCTTCGAATCTTCCAATGTTTATCTATGGCGCTGAAACCTAAAGATGTCCGAGTTCCGCTCCCCGTGCTACTTATACTCGACTGCCATTGGCTCATCTGCGTTCGAGGGGAGGGCCTTACTGATAGGTCAATTGGTTACACTCGCATGCATTTTGCAATATGCAAGAAAATATCCGTCACTACTTCCGTTTCATTGAGGTTTGCTGCCGCTTTACAAGAATTCAGTTTGAAAAGGTCTGCATGCAATGCGTTGACCATTCAGTCTTGAATAGTTTTACATAGAATTCAAAAACAGCTAAAACATAATTTTTAACGTTATAGAGTTACAACCATAGGGAGAAATCCAGTTAGCAATGCTTTAATTTACCACTTTAATTGTGCAATTAAATAGAATGAGAAATGTTTGTCTTTCAGTAACGGCAGTACTTCCAATGCAATGCTTTTCAGTAGCTCATTACATTTACATTTATATTGCACTTTTCTAAGCACTCAAAGCACATTACATTGTGAGGGGGGATCTCCTCATCCACCACCACAGATTATTGGTGGAGAGGAGACAGAATGATGAAGCCAGTCATTATATGGGGATGATTAGGAGGCCATGATGGTCAGAGGGCAATGGACAAACTTGGCCAGGATGCCGAGGTCACACCTCTACTATTTTCAAAAGACATCCTGGGATTTTTAATGACCACATAGAGTCAGGACCTCGGATTAACATCTCATTTGAAGGACGGTGCTTTTTGACAGTATAGTGTCCCTGTCACTATACTGGGGCATTAGGACCCACACAGACCACAGGGTGAGCACCCCCCTGTTGGCGTCACTAACACCTCTTCCAGCAGCAACCTAGTTTTCCCAGGAGGTCTCCCATCCAGGTACTGACCAGGCTCAACTCTGCTTAGCTTCAGTGGGCAACCAGATGAGAGCTGCAGAGTGATAGCTCATCCTTTGGGTAAAACAAATTCACATTTTGAAGCATACTAGTGAAAACATTTGAGTCCCCTGGGTCTGTCACAGAAGTCAAAGAGTTCAGGGCTGAAGTGATCAGTGTTTCCAACTGAGTGTAATCTAAATCTAAATGTGATCTAAATGATTGATGTCAAATTAACATGTAAATAACAATATATAACATAATATTTCACTGTGTGCAAGCATGAATATATTTACAACCTCAAGTCTTTAAACCTTTCACAACTATTTATAATGATCTAACGCCACCTGCAGGATTCCATTTTGCTCATGCTTAAACTCCAAATTAAACTAAAACTGACACTGGGTTTTCTGCTTAAATTGCAGACAAAAACACTCTGAAGATAATCATTCATATGAGCACAGACTGAATCCCATAAACCACTGCAGTAATTAATTTGTAAGAACAAAAGTAATGGCTGCTAGTCTTTGTCACCGTGTTCACTCACTACACCTCACAGAGGATCTATTGTGTTGAGACATGTGGCCTGGAGGAGGATTCAATTAAATCAGAGTAGGTGGACCATCTTCATCATGACAGCAGATTGAGGTGGTGGCTGTTTTACAGTTTGCGCATTTATGTTTGCATGTGAACATGACATTTTAGACCCATGTATATTAGTGGGTGTTTCTGGCTTGTTTTGTCTCAGTTGAGTCAGTCAACACAAAGACAATCATTGATGCCATCATTTACAACACAAGGCTTGACTAAATCAGAATCAGTAAAGAATCAAGGGCCTCTTCGTTTCAGAGAAGAGACTGATTGAGACAGTGTTGGTAAAGTAAGGGCTCCAGCAGCAGCAGGAAACCAAATGAAATATTTGCATGTTTTTTTTCAAGCAGTGCTGACATCATGGAAATTCATTAACATGAAAGGTCACGCTAACCATCTAAAGCTACCCATATTTTTGTGTATGAGCGAAAACATGTTAGATAGAGAGAGAGATATGCAAACTCCACAACTATTTTCCATATATTCACATAAACACATATAAACACACACACACACAAACTCTCACAGCCAATTGTAATCTTGTTACGCTCTCTAAAGGGTGCTCTGCATTTGCAAAAACAAACAAACAAATAAATAATAAAAATAAACATTTCAAAGGACATGATGCATAATCCATACCTATAATAAATAATATAAGATATAATATGTAATGTAACATAATATTGCATTGTGATTTCTTATAGTATATCAAAGTGATTGTACATAATGCTCAAATATATAGTGTAATATAATATAATTTAATATAATATAATAAAACGATATAACATATAGCCTAAAATTATTTTGTCAATATTTTAAATTGTAGTAGTTCTGTTTAGAGTTATTCCACATAACGCTCAAGGACAGATTTTTTTAAAATCAGTTTAATTAAACATTTATTATAAATTTAATTAAACATTTATTCATATTCTAAAACAGAAATCCTTCTGTATTGTTCATCAGCTTTCTAGAACTGGCCTGTCCCTTTAAAGGTGGGCTATACATGACCTGGACGCGTTGCGGGATTGGTCATCGGAAGAATTGCGACCATTGGGAGGCAAATGTTGTCGGCTAATAATTATTTCGTATGAAACATGAAAGTGGTTCTGCTAGGGGGCGCTTTATGGCACAGAAACTAAATCTCCCACTAAGCCGAGTTCAAATCTTAATATGCATTTTCTAGACCCTAGAAGGTACAATATCACTTAATTCCAATTATTGTCTTAATTTAAATTACTATCTAGTCGACTCGTGATCAGTGTTGGGCAGTAGCCTAACTACTGTAATAATATTACTTTTTGCAGTAATAGTAGTGTAACTAATTACTAATACGATTTCAGTAATAATATTACAGTTACCACCAATAAAACAGCTTAGTTAGTTACTTTTGATGCCTCAACCCCGCTGATTTAAAATCCAACAATCAAATAATTCCTAGATTTATTTTCATAATTTTCACGACTTGCACAAGCGCTGTCCCCAGTGCAGCAGGCAAGCTTGGAATATGGAAAAGCTTACATTCAGCAGATATAAATATTGCATTATATTAGTTTTGTCAGGGAAAAAAAGATGATCTGAACAGTGTTGTGTAAATTGTGGCTTTACTTTACTCTGGCATATGCCACCCACATCTCTGGTCAGCATGTGGTACATATATAATTAAAAATCTTTTGGAAAAATTAAACAGTTTCTTACAAACTTATGTGATTTGTTAAAATAGCCTACATAATGAAATAGAATCGTATATGGGCAATGGAGAAATTGCAATTAGCTTCAAGCTACACATGACAATTAATGAGATTAATACAACTTGAATGTCACTATCAATCACTATTGAGTGTTTGTAATCATTTCTGACTGCTATCCAATGTGGATTTTGGTCAAATGATGAGGCGGAAATATGTTAGTAACATTCTAGAAGACTTTTATGTGGAAGATACACATTACTTTTTCTTCACGCCCCAGAGAAGTTGTAATGTAACTGCTGTTGCCAGAAAGTAACAAGTAAAGTAACAATATTACTTTTGAAAGGAGTAACTATTAATGAGTAATATTACATTCTTTGAGTAACTAGCCCAATACTGATAAACATATACATATATCACGACTAGATCCATTTTCACAGCGCTGAGAAAAGTAACATGTACCAAGTGACACGTTGTCATCGCATGATCAACTCCGCCTACTTCAGAATTTCCGTTCTACCGGTTAATTCGGTTTGTGTGTTCTCGACACGCCTCCAGACGTCATTTCACTGACCCATGTGGTGAATAAATAGAAGAAGCTCGAGTTCAGTTTAGTGTCGGACAAGATTTACCTTCATTCTACAAAATAAATCAACATCATGGTCAACTGGCGTGTAAGTCGCATGAAACATTACGATATATTTGATCATTATAGCGTCAGCTTTTCTAGTTGATAGTATCTCGTTAGTAATACAGTCACTACACTAACAATAAATACCCATGATAATACTGTGTTTTTGGGCTTTCACTATGGCAATACCATGATACTGTGGTACTACTATGGTATTCTCTCATGCACTCTGGGGTCCCATGTAAATACCACACAAATGCATACACACGTATATTATCCTGTGTGTGTGTGTGTATTATATATGTATGCATGTATATTTATATGTATGTAATTACACACACTCACACATATGATGGACCGCTTACAATAATACCATGTTAGTTCCATGGTCCATGTCTAAAGACATGTTATTGCCACAGTAGATGTTCAAAAATGTGATATTGTGTTCAAAACATTATGTTATTATGGCATATTTGTTAAAAACCAAAGTATTATAATCAGTGCCGGTCAATGAATAAGCCTGCAGTGATTGTGTGTGTGTGTGTGTGTGTGAGCAGCTGCTCTTGTCATGCAGAAACACTATCAGCCCAGCAGACATTTCTAGATAAATCCTGAAACTGGGCCGGATGTGGGGGAAGGAAGGTCTTGCAGGACAGTCCCATCTGTGAAGTGACAATAATTCTTTCTATAGGCCTGTACAAGTAATTGCATTATTGTGCCTTACAAACATTTACCATGGTAATCATATTTGGTTGCTGTTATGCAGAACCTTGACATTTTAAAGAAAATAATCATTGTGTTGCACGAAAAGTATATGGCTGATTATCTGAAATATGATGTGGTTAAACTCAAATATTAAGTTTGTCTAAATAATTACATTCTAATTAACCAAATGTCAATAAAGAGCTCAGTTTCTCACATAGGCCTATGTCTTACATGAAGTTGAAACCCCAAAACACTGCAAAATCCATTGATACTCACTGATGTTTGTGCAGCTGTTCATTTTCCTTCACTGAATGATGTCACTTCCTGCAGGACGAAGTTAAGGAAGGCGTTTGATATTTATTTATTTATTTATTTATTTAGCTTTGTTAGTTTGGAGAAAGTTACCAAATAATTACTGGCTTGTCATGTTTAGCAAAAATGACAAACTACAGCGGGAAAAAAAGTACAGTACTGAAATAATTTTTAATTCACCTTTACGTAGAGATGAAATGGTATGAAAATTTCATATCACGGTTATAGTGTCCAAAATGATCCACGGTTATCAGTATTATCATGGTATTGTTAAAATGTGCTGGAAATGTTCAAAAAAGTACTTGAAATCATTTCAGCAAATTTTGTCGAAAACCAACAAACAACAAATAAAATTACCAGCACTATGTACTTGTTTGATGTTTGCATAAACATCAAAATAATATTATTAAAAATGATAGCCGGATTAAAAAAAAACAACAACAATTGGTTGGGTGACTTACAATATAACGTGTTATCTACTAACATACACTACATGTTCAAATAAAGTTTTATTGAATGTTAAACCTCACATTCCCTTCTTTAATTAATTTTTTAAGAAAAGGATTAATCAAAATGATAAATTATAGGCATTGTATTTCCTCCATAAACAATTCTACATAGGCTACCTTATTATCCAAAGTTTTTAGAATGTACATTAGCTTGTTTTCCATCCACCGGTTAAGATTTACAACAAAAATGTTGTCCAATTTTCACATTGGTCTGAACAAAAAAGGCAGTCAGACTGAATGAAAATGTAAATCCACTGACAGCAGGTGACACTTATGGAACAGCTGAAATAGTGGTTTCCTCAGTAACCTTTGTAAATAAAGCAGTGTTGTGCTTATAATAAAGTCCCTTTAAGTCTTTGGCTTATAAGCACTACTTTATTAGGCATTAGACGGTGGGAAGATGAAAAGCAAATGCCTTGGAAACTTTTCTGAAGACAGTTGGTTCGCATGCATAGAATACTAACTTTGCTTAATGCTGAGCAGAATTTACCACACATTTTTTTTTCAAATTGCGATAATCAAATGCAGGTTTAATAATAATTTAAATATCAAAAGGTAATCCTAACAGTCAAGATTTTGTTTTATTGTGGTGTATCGTCTAACTGGTAATTGTTTCATCCCTACATCCATGTTCACTGTAATTTTACCATAAAATGAACAAACTATTGTGGTGTTTGTTTTATTTCAAAAAATATATGAATACAGAACTTAGTATCAGAAGCACTGTATCAAACCAGCATTATTTTGTATATTTATATTACTATTATAGGTATTTTATATTAATGAGCTTTTTTAAATTTAAATTTGAGTATTTTATGTGCTGTTTGTAATTCCAATTAATTTTTTTAATTATTAGACTTAATAATTTTAAGATTAGGGTTAGCAATTTTAGTTCTTAACACATATCAGTTAGTTGCCAAATCAACATTTCTAATCTTCGTTTAGGTAGATTTTTTTTGTCTTTTATTTATTCATTCATTTAAATTAACCAAAATGAGTTTTAATACTTTCACTTTTAGTTCATACAGTGTCAAAAAGATAAAAAAATAAAATAAAAATTAAAAAAGTAACTTCTTAAAATCCTCTTTTTCCACGTGATTGCATATTCAGCTATAATAATTTTCAGTCTACAATAACTTTCTATACTGTGCGTATGGTTATGGTTATGGAAACTGTAATAAAGGGTTACTTGGTGCTCTTTTTTTTTTTATTTTTTTTTTTTTTTTTTTTTTAGGCCTCTGGATAATGTGCCGGTGCTGCTGTACATCCTGGCATTGAAGACGCTTGTGTTGTGCTTGGCGTTTGCTGGAGTGAAAATCTATCAGAGTAAGAAGGCAGAAGCAGCTCTGAAACAGCAGATGGAGATGAAGAGGAAACTCACACAGCAAACGCAGGAGCTCATTGATAACAAGAAGGATGACTGACGTGTGGGAAAACAGGTGAATAAATGAGTGATTGACACATGAAGACAACCGTGAGCAGAGTAAATGGCAGAAAATGTTTACAGGTGTGTTTGTATTGCAGGAGTGCTGTCGGCGTGATGTATGGATTCAGCTGTTGAACTCAACAGCATGGACTGCTGCACAAGTCTTGTTTTTTTATACAGAGTTTTTATATATTATCTCTGATGTTTGTAAATAAAAAAACGATTTTATATCTATACCCATCCTTGCTGTTTGTTCATTATTCAAATAGTTCAGAATTATAGTATTTACGAATCAGACCAAAACAAAACAGTGTATAATAAACTGGGTAAAAACAGACATAAAAGACTTCATAATATTTTTCCGTATGTACAGTACAGTCATGGCCAAAAGTTTTGGCAGTGACATACATTTTGTGTTTTGCAAAGTTTGCTGCTTCAGTATTTGTAGATTATTTTTCCACATGTTTCTATGGTATACTGGAAAACAATGATAAGCATATTATAAGTTTTATTGGCAAAAAAAATATATAATGAGTCAATATTTACAGTGTTGACCCTTGTTCTTCATAACCTCTGCAATTCGCTCTGGCATGCTGGATATTAGCTTCTGGGCCAAATCCTGACTGATGGCGATCCATTCTTGCCTTATTAGTTCTCGTGTAGATCACAATTTGTGGGCTTCTGCTTGTCCACTCGCCTTTTGAGGACTGACCACAGGTTCCCTGTGGGATTGAGATCCGGGGAGTTGCCTGGCCACGGATCCAAAATTTCAATGTAATGATCTTCGAGCCACTTCTTTATCACTCTTGCTTTGTGACATGGTGCTCCATGCTGGAAAATGCATGGATCATCACCAAATTGCTCATGGATCGTTGGAAGAAGTCACTCTTGCAGGACGTTTTGATATCATTCTTCATTAATGGCAGTGTTTTTGGGCAGAATTATGAGAGAGCCCACTCCCTTGGTTGAAAAGTAACCCCACACATGGATGGTCTCGGGATGCTTCACTGTTGGCACAACACAGGACTCGTGGTAGCGTTCACCTTTTCTTCTCTGAACAATCGAATTTCCAGATGTCCCGACTCCCAAACAGTCGGAAGGGAGCTTCATCAGAGAAAATAACTCACACCAGTCTTCTGCTGTCCAATCCTTGTACTTCCTGCAGAATTTCAGTCTGTCCTTGATGTTTTTCTCGGAGAGAAGTGGCTTCTTTGCTGCCCTTCTTGACACCAGGCCGTTGTCCAAAAGTCTTGGCCTCACTGTGCGTGCAGATGCTCTCACACCAACCTGCTGCCATTCCTGAGCAAGCTCTGCACTGCTGCTGACACGATTCCGTAGCTGACTCCTCAGGAGGAGACGGTCCTGGCGCTTGCTGCACAATCTGGGACGTCCTGAAGACTTCTTCACTGCAGTCGAACCTCTCTCCTTGAAGTTCTTGGTCATCCGGTAAATGCTTCTTTCAGGTGCAATATTCTTGTAGCAATTTCCTTGCATGTGAGGCCATGTTGATGCAAAGCGATGATGGCTGCACGTGTTTCTTTGGAGGTAACCATCGCTAACAAGAACACAATGATTGGAAGACCTTCCCTCCATCAGTCTGCTCTTACAATCTAATTAATATGATAGTGATTAACCTGACTAGTACTCATTCACACTTTCACATGTGCTGCTGATATGATTAGTCAATTAATGTTAGCTGGTCATTTTGTGTCAGGATAAAAAAAACAGTAACAAAACATTTTTGTGAAAAGTTCATTTTTTTTTTTTTTTTCTTGGCTATGCAATGAAGCTTTTGAGAGTATTATGTTATTTCAAATGCATCTGATCACTCTACACAATAATCTAGAAACAATGTGAATGAACACCACAACAGCTTAAGCAGAAAACTTTGCAAAACACAAAATTTATGTCACAGCCAAAACTATTGGCCGTGACTGTACTTCCATTAACATAAAGAGTTGCAGGCATCGCAGCGGTGTCCCCCCCCCATGTTAAGATTTCCTCTGGTTAAATGATTGCTGGTGCGCTGCATAACTGAATAGGACAGCGAACAAGGTCCGCGACCTGTTAACCAACACCTCGTTGCTTTCTGGAAATGCACCTGCTACAACTGACACTTAATATAGATAAAACTGTGTTTAACATGCTTGAGGTCTGAAACCTAAATGACCGAAAATCTATGTTTATGGAATGTATGAAAATTCAAAACATAGCAGCGATATTGTACAAAATTTAAAAGTTAAGAGCATATATTACACACAGCAATATATGCAACTGCATAAATGAATACACCCCCTCTGAATAAATACAAAAGATGTACTTTCTTAATGATCACTAATTAAAATAAATAAAAACTGAGAAATATACATGTACTGTATGTCATTAATATCTGTAAAATAAGTACATTAGCCAATTTTGTTTAAATTAAGGATTGCAGAAATGAGTACTGTCATGACCCCGTCTAGGATGAGGCCGCAACATAAACTGGAATTGGCAATCAAAGATCCTTTATACATTCATTTAAAAAACCACAAGTAAAAGCACAACTTCAGGCGAGAGCAGAGGCCAAAACCACAAACAAACTCCTAACAGGAAAAAGTTAACTCCCTAACAAAAGAAAAAAAAATGCAATAAATTGCTCTAACTCCCTATTTAATGGAAATCAGGAGAAAACAATATTTACAAAATAAAATTACACTCACTCCCCACCGTTTCCAAGTGTGGAAAATGTATTTACAATACTTTACAAAAAGGAAATGAGATTGACAACAACTTATCAACTCAAAACCAAAATTCACACTGCACACAACAGGCAGATCAACAGTAGCATACTGCAGCAAACACAACAGCACATGTGCAATAGAACAACAGGAAACCACAGGCTGAGTAGAGCTCCCTGCAGATCCTTTTATTGCTGCTCCTATAGGTCACATTAGCACCAATCAGATCTGAAGATCACTTTAGTAGGATCCAATCCTGTGAAAGAAAAGGTGGGACAAACGATACAGAGAGAGAAAAGACCAGCAAAGCAAGACATATACACAATACGTCTCAAGACGTAACACCCTGGATTTAATTCAATAAATGTATAATATTCTAGTACTTAGTATGTCCTCCATAATCTTCAGTATACTGCTCTGACCCTTCTTGGCACTGTGTACAAGTTCATGACAAATTGTCACATCTGTTCTGTTTCACTCCTGGATGATGACCTCCTTAAACGCCCTGATCTCTAATGGAGAGTGCTGCTCAACTCGTGTCTACAGAATACCCCGCAGGTGCTCAAGAGTGTTAAGATTGGGTGAAATACATGTCCACTAAAGGATTTTCACCTTGGGAGAACGAATATCTTCATTGTCATGTTAAAAAAAAATGCCCAACAATGCAGGGAATGAGGAGAGGGTAGCATCTTCTGTTTCAAGTTTTTGTATTAAATCACACAGTGGTGTGTGAATTCATGAAAGCGTTAATAAAGTACAACTCCCTCACACCTTCAACACTCATACATATTTCTACCACTGAACTTCACTGTGGGACCAGGCACTCACAATGAATCCTTCCACTGCAACACAAAATATTTTGATGATTTTAGATCTGAAAGGACCAGAGTTATTGATTCCCAGAGGTATATATTTTGTAAATATGGGTCTTGGAAAAAGCCAAGTGTGTTTATTGTGCTTTGGCTACAGTAGGTAGTTCCAGTGTGGACAACAACCATGCATGTCACATCTGATTATGTCAGGGGCCTTGTCACAAGTTTATTGTTTTTTTATTTCTGTTACTTTTGCTGTATTTTCACACTTAAAACTATGGTTTTGTCAGGACCACTATCGTCAAAATGATAGATACTTAGCATAAAGATTGGTTTGGCGGTATGGTTCTGTTCTATGGAAAAAACTCCCTGCCCATCCATGCAGCCTATCATGAATGAGCAGGGAGAGCAGCAATAATAACCCCCTAGGGTTAACAGAACAGAACAAGGCAGATATCATAAATGTACTTAATGATATTTAAGTGTAACACTTTATTCAATATAAAGGAGTCTGATTAGCAAGGAATATCAGAAAGCCAAGTCTGACGTGTTTTTTTTTTTTTTTTCTTTTTTTTTTTTTTTTTTTTTTTTTTTCTTTTTTTTCTTTTTTTTTTTTTTTTTTTTTTTTTTTTTTTTTTTTTTAGCGAAAGGAGGAGCTGGGGATGGAGAAGGGTAATTTGCTCCTGAGCAAGCTGAAAAGCTGCAGAATAATACTTAATAGAGCTTATATAGGAATGCCGCGACAGGTGTCGTATTCCTATAGGTAGATGATGATCACATGAGGAATCAGTGATGCAAGCCTGCCTCAGTGACTGCAGAACTAACGCAACGGCTATTTTGTATTCACTTGTACCAATGTTCTTTTGTGCAATGAAATACCGTTGTGCTCAAAATGATTCATACCAGTGGTAACACGATCAAAGGCAGCCCGAATATGTCCGCCATTGTTACCATTTGATATTCATTTTCATTCAACATTTAAAAAAATCGAAGTTTAATTGAAGTAAAAAAAAAAAAAAGGGAAATGGGGGAAAATCTCATTATGAAATTTTTTTTTTTCTCAAATACACGTTGGACACAATTTTTGGTACCCCTAGAAATTCTTATGAGCAAAATATTTGTGAAGTATATTCCCATTCATATTTACTTTTTTTTTTGCACACCAGGGTGACTAGGAGTATGAAAGTGTCTAGCCATGACTTCCTGTTCTACATGATTATAAATATGAGGAACACAAAAGCCAAATTCCCTTAATCATCGATCACAATGAGTAAAATCAAATAATATATTTCTGATGTGCAGAAAAAGATAACTGAGCTTCATAAATTAGAAAGTGACTTTAAGAAAAGAACTAAAGCAGTGAAAATTCCCATTTCCAACATCAGGGCAATAATTAAGAGGTTCCAATCAGCTAAAGATGTTACAAATCAGCCTGGAAGAAGATGTTTGTCTATATTGTCCTAATGCATGGTGAGGAGGAGAGTTTGAGTGGCCAAAGACTCTGAGAAAGACCAAAGCTGGAGAACTGTAGAAAATAGTTGAGTCTCGGGTCAGAAAACCTTAAAAAAAAAAGTCAAACAGCACCTACATCACCACATGTTGTTGGGGAGGGTTTCAAGAAGAAGAAAAAAATGCTCTCATCCAAAAACAAACTCCAGCATATTCATTTGCTAGACATGACTGGAACTTCAAATGGCACTGGCTTCTATGGTAAGATGAAACTAAAAATTTGCTTTTTAACAGCAAACACTCAAGATGGGTTTGGTACAAACATGGATAAAAAAGTACCCCATGTGTACAATGAAATATACTGCTGTATCTTTAATGTTGTGGGCCTATATTTCTGCTGGAGGTACTGGACATCTTGTTTAGATGCATGGCATTGTGGATTCTGTCAAATAGCAACAGATAAACAATTAAAAACTGACTGTCCATGCTAGAAATCTTACAATGGACCATGGTTGGATCTTCCAACAGGACAATGATCCACAAACAAACATCAAAATCAAACAAAAAATGGGTCACCGAGCACAAAACAAATATTCTGCCATGGCCAACCCAGTCCCCTGACCATAGCAAATGAGTGAGGTGAACTGAAGAGGAGAAGCACCAACATGGAGCTGGGAATCTGAAGGTTCTGGAGTGATTCTGAATGAAGGAATGCTCTCTGATCTCCTGTCAGATGTTCTCCAAACTCTTCAGGCATTACAGGAGAAAACTCAGAGCTGTTATCTTTGGAAAAGGAGGTTACATAAATTATTGAATAAAGGGTATGATTAATTGTGGTCAATGTGTATTAGAGAAAAAAATATTTATTTCATAATGAGATTTTCCCTCCATTGTGGTTCCATTATTGTCAGCATTAAGTCTCAGAATGATTGAGTGGGCTATATAACAGTTTTAATGGTCAATAAATTACTTCTCTTTAAAGGGGTGGTTGACTGTTTTTTTTCTAGGCTTGATTGTGTTTATGGGGTGCAGTCTAACATGTGTTCATGCTTCGTTTTTTAAAAAACGCATTATTTTTCACATAATTTACCTTTATTCCACCCCGCTCTGTCCCTTCTCTAACAAACGCCTCGATTATCTCCTGTTTTTATGAAGCCCCTCCCTCAGAAATACACAATGGGCTCAGATTGGTCAGCTGGCTCAGTGTGTTGTGATTCGCTAAACCGCCTCTAGCGCGTCTGAACATCCCGCCCCTCAAGCTCAGAATGTGCTTCAGTTGTATTGTAAACAATGACGTCCTCTATATTGCTTATCAATCTGAGCCCGATTGAGACGCAGAGAATATTAATGAAGAGGATCGCCCAGAACCTGTGCAAGTACGGCTCTTAATGCTATGTTTGTTTGTTGTTGTCCCATACTTTTAGATACGCTGTTGTTTGTAAATGCTACTGCTTATGTTAGATTATAGGGTTTTATCCTGATTAAAGCTTTAATACAGTACAGCAACTGTACGCGCGTCCATGTTTAACGCTTCTCATAGTTATGTGAAAATAAGTGTATAAATGGAACAGTTTGTTGGAGCTGATCTGACGATCTGAATGAGAGAGAGAGAGATGCAGAGCAGGGCGACGCGAGGAACAGTACCAAGAACCGCTGCTTTAGAACATTGGTTTTGAAACTTGTGAATCCATTAGAATCGTTAGAAGACAGAATTGCGATTCATATAGATTTCTACGTGCACCTCTAGTTTTCTCTTCCACTTCTCTAAAGCAGCACAACATGGCCCCACCCCCTTTGTTGCATGCTCCCAGGGGCGGAGTTTAATCTGGGTTTGTGCCTAACGGACCTGGGAAGAAGGCTCGTTGTAGTCCATTACAGCCATTTTTGTAGGATTAAATGCAAGAATTTTAAAAGACCAAATATCCCGTTTGCATTGGAACTTCAGTGCTGCAACTTGCAGATATTGTTTTATGCTCAAACAGCAAATTACACACTAACAACGTTAAAAAAGTGAAATCACATCAACCACCCCTTTAAATGTTGGTTCAAATACTTACTGTTGATCAAAAAATGGTTTTAAAATTACACCCGATTGTTTGTTTTTAGTTTGATTTAGTAATTTTAGGAGGGGGTATGCCATGTTATCACGTTGATAAAAGAAAATCCTACTTCTGACAATCTAATGGAAATGCTTCTTTGGTAAATTGATCAGCAAACCGCTGGAACCTTATATCTGCCTAAAGAACCCCTAACATGTCTTCTAAGTTAAAGAGTAATTGCTGAATGTGTTAGTTTCAGAGGGGGTGTATAATTTATGATGTGCTACACATAGATATATATAAGAGATTTTTTTCCCTGATCCCCTCTCCGGAGAGAGAGAGAGAGAGAGAAATATATATATCTCCTGAGAACCAGAAATAAAAAAGCTTTGTGAATTTAGTATTTATTCATGTCATTACATTGTTTAGAGCAAAAAATGGTAAAATAACATTTTTGGAAAAATTATGTTTTATTTGTTATGCTATGTCCTCTGTAGAGGACACCATGACTCAGTTTTTCTAAAAATAAAATGGCAAGAGTAGACTTGAAAAGGCAAAAACAATGGGATTTTTTTAAAAATCACCAATCAATTTTTAGGTTTCAAGATTTTTTTATACCTAACTTTGTTTAAAGGTTGGTTCTCAACTATGTTATAAAATATAAAACAAAATGATTTGATATACCATTTTGCTTTATGCAATATGTGTGTAAAAATTCCATAAACTGGTTTTCCCATTAAGCACAATGTTATCTATACACTGTATCTAATTTGCATATTAAAGTGCTGTTGGGAAAGCATGTTGAAAAAAGAAGTGTAATAATGGGAGTAGTAATTGGCCAGATTTTCATAATAATATCTAATATTTCATAAGAATATTGATATATAATTTGTTTTCCTATTCAATTCTTTTGTCTCCCAAAATGTATAATAAACATGAAATCATGTCCTGTTTCATAACAGAAGCTCATATTTTGATTTGAAACCCATAACATTTTCCTGAGATGTTGATTTATGACAAACAATTAGAAAATGAATCAGATTTAAATTATAATTACAAAATATTATCATATTTCCATAAGGATGTACAATTTTATCACTAAATTAATGTCAGCCATTTTTAAAAACCAAGGAGAGGGAGTGGTCACGGTGAAACATCCAGTCATTTGGTATCTCTGGAAAGCCCTGAATGTGCTCTGTACAGGACATCAAGACTTAAAACTGTGGCATGTACAGTCAAAATACAGAAATTCACAAAAATATAATGTCCTCAGAGGCAAAAACTCCATCCGCGGTCTCAGGAGGATATAGTATATATATATTAAGTAAAAAAAAACGTAATTATAATAATAATCTACTATATTTATCTTATGTAATCTTATATAGTTTTATATACAGTATTTTATTAACAATAAAATAAAAAAATAGTATATTTGGTGTACTGCATCAGAAAAATGTCACAAAGCAAAAATATGAACCTTTATAATTTATTATAAATCGTCTTTCTTTGATTTGGGGTGAAATAACAGGATTTGCTCTTGAATTATAGGATTATTTCAGGTTTCAGGAACATACACATTTAGAAGAAGCTCTAGAAAGTTTAAAGCATCATTGCCTGATGTATTTTGCTGTCCTGACGTCATTCAAAAGCAATTTTAATTATGAATCAGATCATTCTTAAGCTGCTGATCCTGCATTATCATGCAGAAAATAAGCAACAGTGAATGACAGAGCGACTCTGAATCTGATGACATTTGGTTCATATCAGCATTATGCTTAAAGAAATGAAAGCTTGAAATTCTCCAACTTGGAGATTTATTTATTTATTTTTAAATCAACATTCAACAATTGCATTGTATTTGCATACTAAATTGGATTGCGTTTCGAATGGTTTGAGTCTTTAGACCTTTGACAGAATATCAAATCAGATGTGGTTTAGATTAGATTTCATTATTTGTTCATTTTGAAAATTAGAGTCAAGTATTATTGAGTTTCTTGCAAGACTTTAAACAGATCTATGCCAGACCCAAGTAAATGATGTCTATCTATCAGCTGCTGTATGAGGTTATACAATACAAACCCATCATCTGTCTGTCAAAGATCGGTTCGTAGGACATAAATAAACGATAGATCCAGTTCTTTGGTCAAGATAGTTTTATTAAAGGTAGGTTAATGCTTTCTCCTTCCATATTCTTGCTACCTAATGAATAAGATTTGTTGTTGTTGATAGAAATCCTCGAGCTTTTTCAAGATATTGGCTACATTCAAATACATCAAATATACACAGTATGATATAGTTGCTTAAAATCACTGGTTGACAGTAAAACGTCTCCTACAGTAATGGAAAAGAGGACAACATCTCCAAAGACAGTAGAGCACAACAGCGGTTTATTTAACAAGCCAAAGAGCGCAACAGTAGACCTCTACCGGAGAAATCACATTCATTTTCTCCAAAGAAGGTTGTTAAGTGATCATGTGTGCTTCTGTGGATTTTTTTTTTTTTTTTTAAATCATCCAGTTTAATTGCTAAATCCTACACCAGATGAACAAAGATTCATCGAAAGTCGCTGTTATTATGAAAATGGGAATCACAATGAAACAGATTAAAAGCGACCACTCACTCCCATGACGCACTGCAAATTACCTACAAGAAAAATCTGTTTTAGTTTGTATACTTCAAAATTTCACATATGTGTTACTTATCGTTTTTTTGCAACTGTTTGTAATTTGTGATTTAGCAATTTCTGAGTGATTTTTCCCCACCATGTATAGTAAATATTTTTATTTATACAAAGAGCCAATGATTTATATTCAATATTTAATTTTATTTTAGTTGATTTTATTTATAAATACAGCCAATTATTTATTTCACTGTAAAACTTTTTTTTTGGAGTTCGTTTTACAAGAAAAATACTTTCCAGTTTTTCTATGTCAAAAGTTCATGTTTAATGTAATGTGTTACTTGCCGTTTCTTTGTAAATGTTTGTTAAATATAATAGCAATTTCTGAGTGAAAATTGTTTCTACACCAAATTTGTTCAACGTATAGTCCATATTTTAGTTTTCTTTAATTATTTTTATTATACATACTAGCCATCTGCTGTACAGCAAAACCAAAATTCTTTTTTTCTCCAAGTTGTAAATAAAGATTTTTGGAGCAAATTTGATAAGAAAATAAAATTTTAGGTTTTTCTACTTCAGAAGTCAAATTTAATGTATGCGTGTTTCTTTTAATTGAGAAATTTACTAGGAATTTATGTGTTAATTTTTTTTTTTTTTTTCAAGGGATAGTCAATATTTTTTACTTTATTTATTCATAAAGTCAATGATATATAGTCAATATTTTATTTTATTAATATTGACTGTCATTTTTTATTATTTTTTTTTTTTCTTTTTCTTTGGAAATATGTAATTCACAAAATATCACGGATTGAGTAGTTTAACAGAATTTAAGTAAACGGTTAGTACAAGTGTCTTTTTAACCAATTTTCAAATACTTTTTTTGATTTTTTTGTATAAATCAAACGTGGTGAATGCATGGAGAAAAATGAATGGGAAAAATACTTGCATTATTCAAGGCGGAAAATGTCGGCAGTCACAGTTGCGCTCTGTATACAGAGACAAGTACTTCATGTTGTTGTCAGTTTACCACATTATAAGGCTCTATTTTTAAAGTGCACAATACTTGGAGGAGCTCGTGAAGAACTTCAGCAACAATAATAATGACTTTTCAAAGACTGTATGAGTGCTTATCTGACTAAACGTAGAGACGATACATGATGACGATGAGTATATGTTAGTGGCCCCGAATGATACACACTTCAGACACAATGTTCAGTTTGTTTGTGCTACACAAAAACCTTCTGTAAATCAGATTTTTCTGTTGCTTTTCTCTCGGATTATTAAAATACACAGTTGTGACGTCCAGCAAATAATGACATTCATAAGATGAGAGAAACTCTCCCAAGTCCTCAAAGTCTCTGACTCCATCAGAGATGGATGTTAAGAAATGAAACACGAGATTATGAGGATGGTCGACTCCCTCACTAACTAGGAAGAGGATTTGATGCTCGCCGATCTCCCCGGTGGTGAGGATGACGAACTGCATGACTGCATGTTTCCTAGTAATTCCAGTGTTGGTTGTGAAGAATAAACGGCCCAGAATTACCCGCTCACTGGTTCACGGATGGGACATAGTCCGGGCGACGGGTCTGGATGATCTTGGGACGCATGCGTTTGCTGCTCTCTGCAGTTTCATCTTCGTCATCTGAGCTGTCGTCCTCACACACGTGTACGATCACACTGGGTGTGTTGGTGGTTCCAGTGTGGAGCTCATACTGCTCTCCTAAAAATGCATGCAAGCGTTATGTTACAAAAACACAGCAAATTCTACCAAGTAATATTGTACAGGTACAGATTTCTTTGTTTTCCAAAGTTTCTGCTCACCAATGCTGCATTTATTTGATCAAAAATACAGTAAAACAGTAATATTGTGAAAATATTTCAATTTAAAATAGCTGTTTTCTATTTGAATATATTGTAAAATGTTATTTATTTCTGTGATGCAAAGCTGAATTTTCAGCATCATTAATCCAGTCTTCAGTGTCATATGATCCTTCAGAGATCACTCTAATCTGCTGATTTGCTGCTCAAGAAACATTTCTGATTATTATCAATGTTGGAAACAGTTGTGCTGCTTCAGTGTTTTGTGGAAAATGTAATGCACTAACATTGAAAAAATAAATTACTTTTGTTCAGCTAGGACGCATTAAATTGATCAAAACTGAAAGTCACAACCTTGTTTTTTTTTTTTTTTTAATGTTACAAATGATTTCTATTTCAAATAAATGTTCTTTTGAACCTTCTATTCATCAAACAATCCTGAAAAAAAATGATCATAGTTTTCACAAAAATATCAACACAACTGTTTTCAACATTGATAATAATCAGAAATGCTTCTTGAGCAGCAATTCAGCATATTACAAAGATTTCTGAAGGATCATGTGACGCTGAAGACTGGAGCAATGATGATGACAATGCTGACATTTTACAATATATTCACAGAGAAAACGGGTATTTTAAATTGTAAAATATTTCACTTTTTACCGTATTTTTTATCAAATAAACGCAGCCTTGGTTAATTATTCCAAACTTACACTGGTCAACAGTGTAAATGGATTTACTGACACTTTTGATTAATTTAATGTATCATCGCTGCATAAAAGTATTATAAAAAAAATCTTTACTGACTGCATATGTTGTTGATATATATAGTTCAGGACTCGAAAAGGCTTTCAGTCTCAAAGTATACCATGGAAATGAGGTAAATAGGTTATACCTGGTCCTAATTTAGACACGGCACACAGCAGGTCATAGTTGACGACTGGCATAGCGTCCTGCGACTGTGCCCAGCCTACAGGTGGTGACGCCGGAGGAGAAATGAGGAACTGCTTCTCTGGTTTAGGAGGCTCAAGGCGAGGACTGCCGATATGTACAGACTGTACGGTAGAAGAGAAATAAATGGAGGAAACAAAAATAAATCAGAAAGAGACAAAACATTTGCATTTATATTTCAGATAGTTTTATTCAAAGTGACTCACATTGCACTCAAGATATACATGAGCAATATCACACAAGTAGTCGTGCGATATGGCTGTATATCAGCATGGCTGTGATTCGGTTGTAGGTAATCACAGTGTGCCGATATACAGCCATATTGCATGGCTACGAGTGTGTGATATTGCGTTTATACAACAGTTCAACGACACGAGAATGTAAATATATAAGAAAAACAACAAAGAAGTGTCTTTGAAAAACCTACTTATTTAAGAAACTACTTCTTTCCGCCACAGATTCAAATCTCAGTTTGACAGTTCAACAGCTGAGTTCAAGATCCGTTACTAATTAGAAAACGTCACTTCAGAACTAGTAACGAAGGAACATTGAGTTGCTTCATTGAAAGCTTGAATTACTGTATTAAAAGCAGCGTATTATGTTGAGTCGAGTATTATGAGAGATGGACTGAGCGAGTGTGATTACCTGCATCTGATACAGCATTCATTCTTCAGCTCAATCTCATATTCAGCATAAAACATTAGTTTGAATGTCCGCTGAGGAAAGCGATATCTTTGTCGTACTGTCCTTTCATCTGGTTGATTTCCGATGACAGCGTTGCTCACTGCATATGTCGGCTGCGTCTTACAAGCTGTTGTAGAAAGTAAAAATAACTTTCTTGTTTACAACCCTGTTTCAGTCTCTTTCAATATAAAATTATTTACTGTTGACTCACTCGCCATCTAATGGCGGAATGATGTAACTGAATAATATTTAATAAACAACAACAGCCTTCATAAAAGTTAGCAAGCTAGGCAATGCAGTCAAAACTAGTACAAAGGCAGCGCTCTGATATACAGCATTAAAGTTACATAGTCACCCAAAAATGACAATAACCCCATTTATTACTCACTCTTAAGGCATATTAGGTGTATATTCTTTATCTTTCAGGAAAAATCCAATTAGTTATATTTAAAAGCTTCCTGGCTCTTCCAACTTTATAATGGCAGTGAATGGGTGCTATGTTTCAATAGTCCAAAAGTCGTCCAATAAAGCCTATCCATACATCATAAAAAGTGTCCCACATGGACTCACGGGGTGAATAAAGGCCTCCTGAAGCAAATCAATGTGTTTTTGTAAGAAAAATATCCCTATTTAAAACTTTATAAACCGTAATCTCTAGCACCCATTCACTGCCATTATAAACTTGGAAGAGCCAGGACATTTTTAAATATAACTCCAATTGGATTTGTCTGAAAGAAGGAAGTCATATACACCTAGGATGCCTTGAGGGTGAGTAAATCATGGGGTAATTTTCATTTTTGGGTGAACTATCCCTTTAAAATTACATGGCAAATAACGTGATGAGATTTTGCCCCCAGTCAAAACTTAGGCTGACCATATATCCTCTTTTTCCCCAACATGTCCTCTTTTTGGACCAAAAAAAAATTGTGTCCGGCCGGGATTTCTAAATCGCTCAAAATGTCCGGGATTCGCCTTTTGCTTTCTACAGTCACCATTCATTGTGTGCAATTTTGCAAATGTATGTATTCAAGTTCAATAACATAGTTGTATGGTTGTGAACAAGTCAATTATTTACGCCACGCCACGGCATCCCCTCAACCCCACCCCCCAGGCACCCTAGCCAAAACTATTTGCTCTGGAACAAATAATAGATTAATGAGACCAAAAACTGCCCGTTAGATTAACCAATATATATATCTCACGTTTAACCACTATAGAGACATCAAATTCTAGAAGAACTGGCCGAGGTGAGGCTGCTCTCTGTTGGTTCATGAGTGTTGAATGGCCGCTGATGCCCTGGAGCTCACATCCCCGAAAATGTTGAAGCAGATTTTCAAATATACATTATCTTTATTAACAAACTGCATATCTGAAGTCTAAACATGTACATTCTTGTCTAAATCTTAAAATTACATTGTGACACAAAAACAGTATTATTTATTAAATTATAGTGGATTTGGGCGTCCTCCATGACACTCGCTGTGAGAAATACAGCAAGCGGAGTGATACAAATGGTTAAACGGTTGGTGTTCTGATATCACTTGAATATCGCACTCATCTCAATCAGATTCGATAACCAGAAAGAACTGTTGTATAAATGTTTATAGTTCATGCATTCATGAGAATCAAATAGTGGTGCAACGGATCACAAAACTCACGGTTCGGATCATATTACGGATTTTGAGTCAAGGATTGGATATTTTTTCAGATCAGCAAAAAAAAAAAAAAAAATTAGTGAAGCTTTACTTTAACTCTTTCCCCTTCATTGACGAGTTATTCGCCTTTTACAAGAAGAGGTCCAGACAAAGACGAGTGTACGGGCCTTTCCGTGTTTTCACTGTTATACACTCAGAGGCACTATTATGCATCTTCTGAACGAGTACACAAACTCCCGACAAAAAACCAGTGACAGGACCCGGCGAAAAACTGAGTGATCTCATATGCAAGTAGATGCATATGAAAGATAATGCGATCATCAGCAATAGACAGCATATAAATGAAAACGGCATAATATTACAGAGTAAAATGTTGATCCAGGAAATGGTATGTCTGTGCAAGCTTTGGAGGTGTTAATGGAAGTGATTTACTGGATTCATGCTTTGATAATCGTATTACGTGAATATTATCCAGATGTAGTTTGTGATTTTTCACCTTTTGCTCAAAAGTATTATTATTATTATTTTTGTTTAAAAGTAGAGGCTCTGATCTTTATTTTGGTGTATTGCATATTCAAATATTCATACAGCAAAATACACTGGATGCCATCAAATTTTGTGAAAATCATAAAAATCGCTGGCAGTGGCTGGCAACTTTTTTCAAAATGATGGGGCGGCAAGAGTTAGTACTTCTATTCCACAGCAAAAACTACTAGCATAACTAATAAAGTTAAACAAGAACAATTACACAAATTACAAGCATACAAGAATACAACAAAACACAGTTACACATAAAGTAAGTAACAATAGAACACACAACGGTGCAAGAAATGTAATAATTAAGTGTAAAATATCACAATAGTGCTCACTGCACAAGTTAAATACAGATTCATTTTTGTTAGAGCTGTGGTGTTATATGATTAGCAGAGACAAACAGGTATTTATTGGGTGCTGTCTCTTTAAGACCAAATGCATGGACCTAATACTGACACACATCCGTTTTTCTTCTCAGCCGTTTACCTTCACTTAAGACATAACCGACTGTGTTTACTACAATACTTGCCAAAACGGTTATTTTAACATAACTTTGTGTGTATGTGAAAGAGGAATCAATTCGCTGTTCACGAGGTGTCTCTCTCTGCGTGCGCGCTTCGGGTGTGTGTGGCAGCGGCTGAGCGCACAGAAAACAAGCGCGTGGTATAAAACTGCTTGAATGTGTAAACTGGCAAGACAAAACATGTGCAAATGATAAACTTTAACTCTATGATGGTTAACTTAACAGTTAATCCGCGAATCACATGCGTGCCGAACCGTGCAGCCTGATCCGTACGGATCACGGATCAACTACGATCCGTCGCACCCCTATAATCAAACCAAAAAAATTAAAATGTACTCAACCTTAGACCATCCAAGATGTAGATGAGTTTGTTTCTTCATCTGAACAGATTCGGATAAATGTAGCATAGCACTTGCTCACCAATGGATCCTCTGCAGTGAATGGGTGCATCAGAATGAGAGTCCAAACAACTGAAAAAGCATCACAATAATCTACACGACTAGTGGTCGACCGATATGTGTATATGTAGATATATATATATACACACACACATGTATATAAAGCCGATATAATTTTATTTGAATTAATATTCAAGAAATTTGAAAACATTTGAAAATGGATAAAAAAAAGTGTAAAATAAACATACTTATACTTTAGATGACAAAGTATTTTTCACAAATAAATAAATATTTAATACAAACATAATTCAAAAGGAAGTAAACACTGTAACCAACAAGGCACTCAGTATTCTGGAAAGTTTGTGTTCATTGGAAATCATTTTTTTTTCAAATAAAGCCAAGGTAACAAATTTTACATACAGCACACAGTGAAAATTACATGAATATGACAGTGGGCAAATGCATAAAGCACAGCATAATTTGAAATCACGAGTTAACGATCGCACGTCTTCAGTAAAGCTGAACTCTCCTACTGTCAGCATTCAATTCACACGGACCGACCGTCACGCAGAGAACACGTGATCATGCAAGATACAAATGCACACTTCACAAGATCTCACAGCTGGATCCGACTAAGTTTGCAAACTTTGTGAAATTAAATGTTAATTAGTCATTCAAAGATTTGTTTAAATTATATAAAATGCGTATTTGCTGAATGCTGACGGCAAACGAGAAAGTATATAATGTTTGCTGTTCTTAACTAATAATGTAATACTGGGTATACATTTAAATTCCTTTGTTTAACAGTTCTATCTAGTTATTAGACAGACTTTATCCGTATTAGACAGAACTGTTAACGACGACAGCAACCAAGAGGGAGAAATTAATGTGAGTACTGTACATTCAAAAGAAAAGTTCTGTCAAAATAAAATAGGCTGTCGCGCTCGAAGCGACCAAACAGAAAAAAATTACGGACGATGCAGATATTTGAAAAAATCGGCCCTGGCGATATATCGGCGAACCACTACACACGACTCCAGTTCATCAGTTAATGTTTTGTGAAGTGAAAAGCTGCTTGTTTGTAGGAAACAAATCCATCATTATCCGTCACTTCTGGCTAAAGTATGAGTTCATAATCTATAATAACGTTTACTCTAGTGAAGAAGTCCATCCCCTGTTGTCCACTCACATCAAAATCCACCCACATATTTGTTTAGAGCTTTTCTAGACTATTTTGGCTTGTAAATGGTGCTTGATCTGTGCATATTTATCCAAAACTTTCTCACTAGAGGAAGCATTATTATGGATTAGGGACTCGAATTATGGACAAAGTTTTAAAGTTAAAACATTATAATTATGGATTTGTTTCTTACAAACATGCAGCTTTTTGCCTCACAAAGATGTTAATTGATGGACTGGAGTGGATTATTGTGATGTTTTTATCAGCTGTATGTACTCTCATTCACCCATTCACTGCAGATGATCCACTGATGAGCAAATGATGTAATGCTACATGTCTACAAATTTGATGAAGAAACAAACTCATTTACATCTTGGATGCCATGAGGTTGAGTACATTTTTAACTAATTTTCTTTTTTGGGTGAACTATTCCTTTAAGATTCAAGACCATGAATCTTTGTTCGTAAGACTATATAATTAATAAACTGTTTTCATTACTAAACAAAAAGTATCATGCTAGTTTTAGAGCAACTTGGAGTACCACGTAATACTTCTTTGTTAGGGTTATTTACCTGAGCAAAATACAGACGCATCTCCTTTCCATTGAACTCACTCTTATGGAGTTTGACTCTGGCCTCGGCTGCTGCCAACACATCGGTGAAGTTGATCCGAACCCGTCTGAAGCTTTTAAAGAACTGGAAGGACGTGCCTGGATCAAACGCACGGAACAAAGCCTCAAACTGCTCCTGATAATGCAAAAAGAGGAAAAACATGTCAAATATTGGGACGGAGATGAAACTAGACAATCACACTTGCATTTGATGGAGAAATACAGAAAACGACGTAATTTCCTCCATGAAAAACTATTTACAAGAGGGTTTTGAACATCATGTATGAAAGAAAACAACCTACAGGCCTCAATCATGAAAAATGAGTAAAAGTAAGACTTGTGTAGATTGAACTGAACATGTTCATTTACATAATGATTTTATGACCAAACAAAGAAAAAATCCTATTGGAAAAAAAGCCTGGCCAGGTAAAACCAGCAAACCACCTTAGGCTGGTTTAAGTTGATTTCTTCAACAGGGAACTGCTGTTGCAAGCAAGAAATTCAATATTTATTAAGACAGCAACATTTCTGTCATCTCACAAAATATTGGATTTCTTGCTAGCTACAGCAGCATGTGGGATGTTATTTAATGTGAAGAGGTTTAATTTAGACAAATTCATTCCGCTTGAATTTCATGAATGAGGTCCAACATACTCTACTATTCAAAAGTTTGGGGTCATCAAAATATTTTTGATGTCTCTTCTGCTCACCAAAGCTGCATTTATTTGATCAAAAATACAATAAAAGCAGTAATACTGTGAAATATTTTTTACAATTTAAAATGCTCAAAGCTGAATTTTCAGCATCATTACTCCAGTCTTCTGAGTCAAATGACCATTCAGAAATCATTCTAATATGCTGATTTGCTGCTCAAGAAACATTTCTGATTATTATAAATACCGAAAAAACAGTTGGTGTGCTTCATATTTTTCTGGAAACTGTGATGCATGTTTTTTTTGTATTCTTTGATGAATAGAAATGTCAAAAGAGCAGCATTTATTTGAAATAGAAAGACATATTTTGATCATTTTAATGGATCCTTGCTGAATTAAAGTATTAGTTTCTTTAATAATAATTAAAAAAATTATACTAACCCTAAACTCAATAACACAAATTAACTGATTAAAACATATAATCAAAGCATTCTGTTTCAAGCTTCAGTCCTCTAATCTTCTTGTTGAAGGTAGTCTCTATAGCAAACAGGCCATTAAAAACAGGAGAGCTGGAAAAGTAAGAACTGAAGATCAGCAGACCAACATGGCCAGATTGTAGTTTAGGCATTAGAGTCCTAAGTATGAACGAAACCAAATCTTTAAGCTTGTGGAAGACCAAATGTAAAAGCAAAAAGAAAAAAAAACAGTGCAATGCTTAGTTAGTTTAACGTAAATTAGCACCAGAACCTGAAAGAGAAATGCATCCGAATGACAATAAACCTTGACTTGACCTCATCATTAACGAATGGTCTTACCCGAATCTGTGGACGACTGAATGTCTCATGGTCCACCGGTGTGGCCACCAGGCAGTAGCTGTTGCACTTTGTAGTCTTAAGATGCATAATTCAGTTTCAGTAGAACGAGAAACTCTGTAATGAAGCCCGTGCAAATTACATGCGATTACTCCACCTCATGTGCCAGCAGAAGTTTCTAGCGTGCAATCAGCAGTGCTGTGAGGTCACGGCTTTACTCGCAGGTTTATCTGCTGCTGCTTATAGCAGAGCTGATAGTGTTGAGCACCGCCTCTTCCTCTCTCTCTTTACATTCCTAACCTTCAGCCCCTCCCTTCATTCCTCTCTTTCTCTCTGTTTGTCTGTCTCTCACTCTTCATTGCTGACTAATCCTAATGAGGAACTGGAAAATCATGCCATCATTCAGCTATGGGCCGCAGTCCAACATCATCATCTCTCCCTTCAGCATGTTTCCACGAGGCCTGGGCAATCCTATTGTCTCTCACTTTTCCATTAATATGTCATTTAAACATTTTTAATATCATTCATTACCATTATTTGACAATGTGACATTCCTACTGCACAAAGTCTCACCTGTTTCACCTGACACCAAAAGTATTTCACAATAACCTGACTACAGTAGTCAGATTATTGTGAAATAGTTTTGGTATCAGGTGCAGTTCCTGGTTCCCAAACTGTAAAAATGGTTGTAACCTTACCATACAGGGCGAAAAACTGTAAATGTTTAACATCACATTATATGTCATTTTACTTATTAAATACTGTCAAATTTATGGCTTTCCAAGTGAATTACAATATAATTTACGGTAAAAGTACATTAGCTGATAAAATGATCAAAACTTGTTAAAAAGCTGTTAACTGGTTAACCAAGTAAGCTTATCATATACGGTTAAAATCAGTAAACTGTTTGACATTACATTATATGTAATTTTACAGTAAAATACTGTCAAATGTATGCTTTTTAGTTTTTTTACAAGTGAATTACTATATCATTTACAGTGAAAAGCAGTAAAAAAAGATTCCAATTTTTTTTTAAAAACCTGTCAATTGGTTAATTGTAAGTAACCCAACCATAAAAAAACTATAAATGGTTTAGCATTGTATTATATGTAATTTTACTGTAAAATACTGTAATTTTTGCCCCAAGTGAACTACCATATAATTTACAGTGAAACAAAGTAAAATGACATTCCTAGAAATCCCTGGGATTTTTGCAATTGCTACATTACATGGTGTCGTGTGTTATCCTGATGGTGTTTTGTCTTTGTGTGTATGCCACCCAAAATACTCTAACACACACCAACCATCCAGAACACCCTAGCAACTTCCTAGCTGTGTACTCTGATTCATCATATGCCTTTCTATTGTACCACCTGTAATATTTTTATGGTGGTTATCAGAACTACTACTATATATATTATATATAGTATACATGCTATATTACATTTTTTCATGATTTTCCAGGCCTGGACAAGAGAGTTTTAAAATCCCCTGCCATTTCTCTGTTTTCAATGACCGTGGGAACCATTTACACCAAACAGCAACAAAAAACAAGCTGAATGTTGTGAACTCATTCTTGTTTGTGTATGTAAATGTGTTGATGGTAAAGACTGCATGGTTAGACACAAATCTTGTTTAAAGATTACACTGATCAGCGGTTTGACTACATGCTCTGTGTGTTCACTGTGGAAAAATGGTGCATCTCTGACTCAACGGAAAAATGGAAATATGAAACCGAAATAAGGTGATGGAAAAAATGCAAAGGGAAGGAGACGGTAGATGGGTGTTACGCAAAGACAAGTGGAGGTGAGACAGCGGATAGTTGTGCTGATATGTGACCAGTAGTACACATAAGCCCCCAGATTATATTTATATCCAGCTGCTACACAAAAGAGCATGATGAAGTAACACATGAGCCATTTACATATTATCTACAGTAGCTCCATGAAAGTATACAGACACTTAAGCTTCTTCAAATGGCAGTGCTTTAAATATGTTTTATTTTTGTGCAATTTCATTACATCAGATTATGATTATGTTAATAATTTCTGTACAATACTTATTCCCATACATGTTTTTCTGTACATGTACACTTTTCACATTTTTTTTTTTTTTACGATAATGATATTTTATTTAAACTGCATAGCAACTAGAGATGTGCGCTACGACTAGTCTAAAATTAATAAACCCTCAGAAAACAGGCCAAAAAAAACACATGAGATTCATGTGAAATACCGTATTGACCCGAATATAAGACAATGTTTTTTTTCTTGGAAATACATCTGAAAAAAACGCGGTCGTCTTATATTCAGGGTCTAGACTTTGACATGTCAATAATACACCCAAAACAATAGGTGGCGCCAAATACGCATTATAAAAAGACCCAGGTGTGCCATGAAATTGTAAAGATCGCGAGTAAAAACAAAAGAGAAAGTAAAGCTTACAGCTGCATGAGTCGTGACGTTAGCCTGATGGGACCAAACTCTCTTTTTGATTTTAAAACGTAAGACAGTACCCGGATTTGAAGACTACTGTAAGATTTAACTTCTACTGTTAATATGATATTGGTGGGCTACTATTAGATGGATAGTGTAGCGTCTCGACCAATCTGACACACTAATTTTTATTTGATTTAACAAATCAAATATTCATTAGATTAACAAATCGTCACAGGCCCCTCACCCAATAAACTGGATGCCAAGATTTCGGTGACCACCATCACCCACCTTGGTCACCATGACAACAATCATGATATCATCCGTTTATGACTCCAGGACTGTGAGTAGGATAACCCATCTTGTCCCCAGGACAAAAACGCCACGTAGAAATGACTTTTCTAATAATGAATTCATAAGAAAAACCTTCTTTGACATGAAACACACCTATTCTCAGGCCATTGTGTATAATTATTGTTGTTTGGTAGAATCTGTGTATTTACCTATGGTATTCAGGAGTACGATAAACCACTAATTTTCATCAAGTAACTCTACCATGTCTAGATCTATGAATTCGTTAAGTAAGATCTAATTGAGAGTGCATATTACATGTTGATACCTCTGCAACATATTGATGTTCTAAGAGTCTTTACTAATTTGTGCATCAACACCCAAGTGAGTTACATATGCGAAATACCATGCTTAGAAACAAAGGGCCATAAAAACTCAGAACTCCCACTTGAGATTCCGGACGTCCCCATTGGGCAAGCCCATCTTGAGACGCGTGAATCTCTGCAGGCTTTAAAAGACCACACTCCATGTGAACCGCCCAGTCGGTGGTTCGGTCAGATGCAGATGAAGATGTGAGACAACGCTTCCGGGAGATCAAAGCTGGCCAGGCCTTCGGCCTGGACTTTCATTCACAATACTCTCGACTAAAATGTTCTTTTCATCAATAATTTCGAGGCAGATATGGGGCGTAAGATCAGGAATCTCTTTCATACCGCCGAGACTCGCTAAGTATCAAAATTAGTCTTATTAATTGATACATTAAGTATCATTTGCTCCTTTTTACAAAGGTGTGTTTGAACTTAGAATCTGACGTATCCCTGAAGGCTTGGATCTGTTGAATAGGCAAATGGTTCCATAAATGTCATTCCTTATGTCTCTTTCTTTAGTGTTAAACTTTAACCCTTTCCTATACCAACTGTATGTGTGTATGTGTGTGTATGTGTATGTGTATGTTGGACCAGTTTAAGTGTTTATGTAGTATGTTAGACCAGTTTATGTGTGTAGGTGTATGTTAGACTAGTTTTAAGTGTTTATGTAGTTAATAAAACCTTACTTGTATCACACTGGACGTGTTCATTGTTTGCTCATAACCCGGAGTCACTAATCATGCAGATTTAAGTTACAAGCTTATAGAATTGTACAGTAAAAAGTTATTTCCCTTAACCAGGAAATAACGTTCTTAGAATTGACAAGACAGTTGACCCTGAGAGGTCAGCTAAATATCTACAGTGGTTCTAAAATATGAATAGTTAATTATAAATAGTTATGGTTAATTATTCATATTGCCTGTTGTGAGCTAAATTCGCTACAGAGCCTAAATGTCCGAAGTCATAGTTTTTTTTTTAATGGTATATCAAGAAGTGTATATTTTTTTAATGTGATTGTTTGTACATTTTACCAGTTTTTACCATACGTTCAAAACAAAAATTAAAATAGGAAAAATATGCAATATAAAAATAATTGAAGACAAAATGTGTTTTACTGAGAAAAAACAAGATTTGGCTTTTAAAAAGCCTTTTTCCAAAAGGTCATCTGGAAAAAAGGTGGGGGGGCGGGGGGAGAGTCATAAAATGCTACTATCGGTGTGTGTTCTAAGCTCAGTGAGAAAGAAAACATTTATCTGAAAATGTAATAATTTCTCTCAACAATCATATAAAAGTAAAGAAAGTGCTAATAAATCGGTGTGCTGTTTTTAATGAGAACTAGTACATCATAGGTCAAAGCATTGCTTTAACTAACAAAATGTATCCTGAAATGCCATTTAAATGAGTCACAATTTAGTCACTCAACAGTATCAGAGATATTTAATGATGCTAAAATTAAAGGTAACACAGAAATATCTTACAATCATCTCTGCATATAAAACTGAGATATGAAGAAAAAAAACAGACAGACTTCACCTTTACATCAGATTTGGTCAGTGCTCTGTCTTATGGAAAAGTGCAGCTTGTTTATTTATAATTTAGTAAGCCTGACAGACATCTGGCCTTCAAATAGAAAAATTATTCTAGATACCTTATTATCCGAATTGTTATTATTTTCCATAAAACGGTTACTCTTTACAACACTGACAGCAATAAAAATGGCAGACGGGCTGAATGAAAATGCACTTGAGGACAAGCAGAAATACAGCAGTTACCATGGTTACCCCAGTAAACAAAGCAGAGCTGTGCTATAAACAATATTTATACAGAGGTAACATGAAAAAAATGTTAATGAACCCTTTCCGAAGAAAGTCATTTCCCTTTTATTTATAATGTTTCCCCCTTTAAACCGGTAAAGCCAGTAGCAACCACCCAGAGCAATCTAGCAACTGCTTAGTAACAACCACCCAAAACACCCCAGCAACCACATAGCCAACATCCTAGCAACCTCCTAGAAACCACTCAGAACACCCTGCATAGCACCACCCTAGCAAACCACCCAGAACAGTGTAGCAACTACACAGGAACACCCTAGTAATTACCTAGCAAGCACTCAAAACACTTTTGCAACCACATAGCAACAACCTAGCAACTACCCAGAATACCTTAACAAACACATAGCAACACACTAGCAATCTGCCAGAACACCCTATAAATAATGCATAGCAAACACCCAAAACATCCCAGCAACAGTATAGCAACAACCCAGAATACCATAACAACTACAAAACAACACCTAGCCAATCTATATCTGTCTTGAGAAACTTTTTGTCTAATGCTTAATATTGTTAAGGTCGCACAAAAGTAATTCTGAAGCATCTTTACACAGACTGTTTATTACTGCTTGTAGGTGGCATAAATTCATTTACACTATGAAGCTATACTTTGATATATGGGTTGAGGTGGGTCAGAACATGCATAATTTAGTCTGGCTTTGCGTTTTTACACTGAATTCTGAGCAGGCACAGAGCAGCCTTGGCTCGGCTGTGAAGATGCCTAACATTTTATATATATTGTACGACTCATTTATAATGTATATTATCCTGTATTTATTGTACTAAATGCGTAAATACATTCTGTGTACTGTAGGTACATACTGTCTGGCTTCTAATGCAAAGTTTTTCATGTTATCTGTCCTGTGGTACATAGGGCACATAGGGTGACACAATATCTCTGCATTAGCTTCAAAGCGCACATCAAACATATATTCACCTGGTATGAAAGGCAACAGAGAAAACGCAGAACCAAGAGGTTTATGTTGCTGCACTGGAGGAACAGACGCAGAGCACTCATGCATACGGGACTGAGTCAATCCCAGGACAAAAGCCAAGTAACGCGTGCAGCCATAGTGCAGGACAGCTTAAACATTTCCCATGTTGAATAGTAATGGTATTCTCATCTGCACTATGTTTTCTGACTCTTTAATAATGATTAAGGTGTGGATTTGGCTGAGTTCAGTGTGTTCAAATATCAGCCAGGCAGACATTTCCATACAGACACAGAAACAGGCGAAGCTTTACCTTTCCAAACATGTTGGTGGAATAAAGTGAGCTGAAATCTGTAATACTTAACCATAACACATACAAAAGTTTGGGGTCAGTAAGATTTTTTTATTACTATTTTTCTAAAATAGTAAAAAATGTTCATTCATTCTCTTTCTTTTTATTCAAAAACATTACATTTCAGTCACCTGTCTCTAAAAACAAGGGACAGTTAATTTCTGGCTGTAGTTCCAAACTCATGTGACTTTTATTTCTTCTATAGGCTATAATGCAAAAGAACTGTACATCAAATATGCCAACACAATCTTCAAATAATTAGAGAGTGAATAAAGGCTTAAATTGTATTATATGCGTCATACAAAGTGCTCCTCACTTCAGAAGACTTATGGATTAATTTCATGATCATATTTACCGTTAACCGAAAGTTAGAATTTTTACAGATTAATATCAGTTAAATGGTTTATGAGGTTTTATAAGCATTTTTTTTTGTAAAGTTTGCTGCATTGTTAAATATATTATTTATATATTATTTGTTAACTCACGGGTGTGTGTCGATACATGATGCAACCACACGTGCCACAGCTGCTCCACTTTCACTTAAAGGGATAGTTCACCCAAAAATGAAAATTAGTCCATTATTTACTTACAAACTTGGAAGTTTGCAAGTAATGCTTAACAGCTCTTGGAAGATCAAATGACAATTTTGTCATATAACGTCCGACTGGATTCGTCTTGAAAGAAGAAAGTATATACACCTACGGATGCCTTGAAGGGGAGGAGAGGCTAATTTCACTGTGGGTTGAAACCTAACCCTTTAACTTAGAAAAGGCAGCACAATGCCAAAAAAACAAAAAACATATTGGATAAATGATTATCAAAGAGTGAATCGTAGTGAGTCAACATCTCTAACCACATGGGTCATAAAAAGCGACTTTTTAATCATTAAAAAGCTGTCACTAATCTCAGCTCTTCGCTGATCTCACAAGTTCAATTATATCAAAGTCCCTTAAGCAGTTCATGTCACTCGGTGTTAATCGTTTATGGCGCTTTTCCACTACATGGTCCGGCTCGGTACGGTTCACTTTTGGGGGGTTTTACACTGGGTACAGTACCTGGTACCTTTATTAGTACCACTTCGGTTGGGGTTCCAAACGAACCGTACCGTTACCAAAATGTGACATGTAAACTCTGCTGATCACGGACTGGCCGGAGAGAATCGTCACTACCTGCGTACCCACTGAACTTGCGACACAAACACAAAAAACCACCCCCACAAACACTAACCACAATTCCAAAAAAACCCCGCCACCGCACACCAAAAAAACACCAGCTTGCAACAAACACCCACACCCAAGCACACCCCAAAAAAGAACCCCCCCCCACAAACCACCGACAACACACCACCCCCCCCACCACCCACATTCAACACCCCACCACCCCACAACAAAACCCACACAAACCCAAACACCCGATAGATTTACAATCAGCACAGCCGCCCACCCCCCGAAGGATTCGAACGCAAATGTTTTGAACAAGGCACATTTTTTAACAACCAAAAAGTTTTGTTGTCTGTTTGCGGAAGAACAGACGTTCCTCTCGTTGATAGCAGAGGAGCGGATCCAGCGAGAGCTGGATGGGGCGACGCGGAATGAAAAAGTTTGTATTGAGGAGTGTGGTAATAGAGCGCGAGGCAACTCCCACTGTACACCCCCAAAAATATTGTGAATATCCAACCCTCTAACGCGGTACTGAAAGTGCTGTGGCAAAAAGCATAGCCCGTGCGAAGCGAACAGTGCCGTAGCCGACAGCTGCCGAGCAGACCGTGCCGAACCGTGCGCGTACCGAACCGTGCCTGTGCCGAACCGTGCCGCAGCCGAACCGTGCCGTACCGACCGAGTGTACCACACGAGGGAAAAGCACATTTGAAATGCCTCTCTGGCATGCAAGTGCAGTTCCTATCTCTTTGAACGGGGAAACATAAATTTCTCCAAAACTGTTTGCCAAGCTTACAATTAAATTTCAGATTTGAAATTACCAATGGAATCTGACAACAACTGTCTCATAAATGGTGTTTCTTATGCTCCAATAGCGTTAAAAAAGCTTATTTTTCAGGCTAGACCAGCCAGTGCGCGCATGTGCAGTCCTAAGCGCACGTCTCAGAACGCTGACTATTTCTATAGCAACCAGGACTTCTAACAGCAGCTGCAGTGACGCAATGACTTGGCTCTGGTACTAAGCAAGGCGGAGCTTCTTCGCTTGATGCGGCCATATGGAGTGCTTTTTCCTCCATTTAGAACTATACGGAGTGACACGTCGTGGGTATTCTAAGTCTTTGGGTATTATTACAAGAAGCTCTACATGCCCTGCACAATTAAATCATCATGTGTACATTTTGTTTGTTCTAATGAGAGGATTCGTGAGCGTGAGCAAACTGAACAAAACACTGACTGAACAAAACTCCTGCTTTATGAGCGGTGAGTGGATTCTAACGTAAACACCTCTGATTGGCCATTGGGTTCATGAAATCAACAGATATGTCATTGATTGGCTACAAGGCTCAACGCTGCAGAAACCGTTGTTTTCTGTCGTCTAGGATGTGGAACAGGTGCGCCCACAGCCACACAGCACTTTGTGCCACTAGTGAACAGTGTTGGGGGAAGTTACTTTTAAAAGTAATGATTACAATACTGCGTTAAAAAGTAACTAATTATGTTACTTAATTACTTTTTATGGAAAGTAATGCATTATGTTACTCTTTGCGTTACTTTTGCGTTACTTTTTAAATCTGGGCTTGCTTGTTTGTTTTTAATATTAAAAAGTTATATTTTTGGCAATATAAAAGCCCTTTCACACCAAAAAATTTAATGAATAAACCTCAGGCTGAAGCAAAAGTAAAATCACGTCTGTACAGTAGAACGCAGGAGAAGAAACACTCTTCAGCAATAAAAAAACAAAGCACAATTGTTAGTTTCTCAAATCATTTTTGCTTATTAGTATGGTTGAACTGGATCATCAAAGCTCAGCAGCAAAGATATTGGTTAATAAAAACGGATTAGATACATTTGTGTTATTTAACATATTTAATCATTGCAGGTTTGCGTCATATTCTGAGTTTGCATTTCACTGTTTTAATTCATTTTGATGAATACTAAATCGTTTTTTGTGAGTGGGATGAATTAATGCACATTCACATTTAGTCTAGAATTACATCATGCTCACACAGCGCACACAACGCCTCTGTACTCCCGATTTCTCCCGATTTCTCCCAATATGGGGACAGGAGAGCTGTCAGTCAATAAATCAGTCAATACATTTCAATAAGTTACTTTTTGAAAAAGTAACTCAGATATTTCCTTTTAAGTTAAAAAGTAATGTTTTACTTTACTAGTTACTTGAAAAAAGTTATTTGATTATGTAACTCGCGTTACTTGTAACGAGTTACCCCCAACACTGCTCAGGTAGACCTATTTATTTTTATGTCTGAAGAAAAAACATGCAGTTCTTCAAAGCGCGGATTTAGTGTGTGTTTTTGTTTTGTTATCTTAATTAGTTAATTATTTAAGTGAAAAATATTTTGCATAGGCCTATTTATTTTATTCTTTTTATTTATACTATTTTATTCTGTTTTTCTTTGTTCTCGGAAGCGCTGCAGGTGCGTGATAATTTGACTATGTGTGAGTTCTGTTGTTGTTCTGTACCCTGCTGCTGTTTGCACATGTTAAAATAAACCCGTGAAAAAATGTATATTTTTGTAGGCTATTTGTAATGGGTCACAAACACTCATCCATTCCATTTTTTTAATAGGCCTACTAAATTAATAATCTTATGGTAGGCCTATCAGTTAGGCAAACAGTTAATGTTCGGTCGATCGGGAAAATTAACCGAAATGAGCATCCCTACATGCTATCTTTACATCCCTTTGAGCTCTGTTGAATAAATTAAGTCATACGAGTTGAATGACAATTTTAATTTCTGAATGAACTATCCCTTTGAAGACAGAACCACAAGACCGAAAATGAGCATTCAGAATGTGTTATGCACAAATTAATCACAACATGGATTCAAGAAGATTTAAGGAGCCAAACATGGTACAAAATGACAATGATATTAAAAAGGTTTTTACTGAAACAGCTGTAATAGGATATTTGTAAAATCTGTTTTTGTTAAATGACCAGCTTGCTCTCAGATGTAAAACAGCTAGCCTACTGTAAATGTGTAAATGCCTCCTTATCTGTGTGTTTTCTAAGTCATCATTGAGAAAGAAAACATTTATCTGAAAATGTAATAATTTCTCTCAACAATCATATAAAAGTAAAGAAAGTGCTAATAAATCGGTGTGCTGTTTTGAATGAGAACTAGTACATCATAGGTCAAAGCATTGCTTTAACTAACAAAATGTATCCTGAAATGCCATTTAAATGAGTCACAATTTAGTCACTCAACAGTATCAGAGATATTTAATGATGCTAAAATTAAAGGTAACAGAAATATCTTACAATCATCTCTGCATATAAAACAGAGATATGAAGAAAAAAAACAGACAGACTTCACCTTTACATCAGATTTGGTCAGTGCTCTGTCTTATGGAAAAGTGCAGCTTGTTTATTTATAATTTAGTAAGCCTGACAGACATCTGGCCTTCAAATTCCACATTTAATCTAAGTTCCTGCTAAAAATAAACCTCTTTGGAAACTGTGTTATTACATAATAAGCCTAATTTTAAACAATACTGGGACAAATGTTTCATGAGTGGCTTCAAGAGATACATATGAGCTATATAGGACAGCAATCAACCTTTGACATCAGTGTCAGTGGAAAAATGTAAAGCAACAAATGCTCTTCTTTGCCATGAGAGCTGAGAGCTGAGGTCAAGGATATTTCTAGGAGTTTGCTTCCTCATTGAATGTCCCTTTGTAGCAGTAAAGCAGGTGTGGAGCTAAAATAAGCCACGGCTTTGTGGAAGCTTCAAACACCCTCACCAAAGAGAGACTCCAACGGGCGATAGTCATATTATTAAAATGGAAAATGAGGGAGAAGTTGGAAAATGGACCGTGTACCAAATCACAGCACTAATGGCCTGTTTACACCTGGTCACTTCATGCGGTTTCTCTGATCGGATAGCTATCTGATTTGTTAAAACGTTCCATTTTCACTTGGCCACATAAATGTGTCTCCGCAAAATGGATATAAATCCGATCCAATTCCTGCGCTATATGCAAATTTGATCGAGATAACACGAACACAACCAGAATGCGCACTTGCATTTTAATCATCATCAGCTAATTTCAAGTTCTTCGTACATCGCGATTTGGCATGATCTTGGAATATCTGGTTCTTCGAAGCTCATCCTGGACTTGCTGTCATAGCAACAGGTCCGTAAACTTAAACCTGCTCGAGAGCAGGCTTATTTGATGAAAACAGGATTAGATTGCATATTTTTAAGCTGAATTGATATTTAAAATATATCCCAGCCACTGCTACTCTATTACATGAGTACCCAACTAATCCGGGGACAATAATTTTAAATAATAATAATTAAAAAATGAATTTTAAAATAATATTATAATGTTGTGTAATCTAATACTAGAGGCACAGCCAGTTTACCATTCAACTTTAATTAATGCTGTCACATAGCAAATCTGCTTCAAAGATAAAATTACATGAATTGCTAATTACAACATTGAAATAAAAATTTAAAGCCTGTACAAATACTAGAAATTGTGAATATAAATAATTGGGAATCATGTAAAAAAAAAAAAAAAAAATAATAATATATATATATTAATATAATTAAATAGATTCACATACAAACGTTGCACATTCATTAATGCTATTTACACATATTATGTAGTTTTGTTCGCTTGGCTGTTTCCTTATAAAGGTCCAGAAATGTGTCAAGTTTTTCGTCAGGTGTCTTTTTTTAATTATTTTATGTCATTACGTTGCTGTCTTGCCGCCAGCTAATCGCTGCTTTGCTGATCGTGGTTTCGAGTATCGATAGATCTGGGGAACGCGAGAACGCGCAGTAATCTTAGACAACTTAATCCAGATATTTTAATCAAATCCGCAAATTCGTTTGAAGAACCAAATTAGCCAGAGATCAGTTATCACGATTAGAAGATCTGGCTTCTTTCAAATCATCTCAGATGTATTAAGCGAGGTACAAAGAACTGGCCCCCGGAGGGAGAGCGGCATCAGAACTGGAAAGATTAGTTAGTCTTAAAGGGGTCATATGATTTTCTAAAAAGAACATTATTTTTGGTATTTGGTGTAATGAAATGTGTTTATGCGGTTTAAGGTTAAAAAAATACATTATTTTCCACATACTGTACATTATTGTTTCTCCTCTATGCCCCACCTTTCTGAAACGCGTCGATTTTTACAAAGCTCATCAGTCTGAAAAGTGAGGTGTGCTCTGATTGGCCAGCTATCCAGTGCGTTGTGATTGGCCGAACACCTCAATCGTGTGACGGAAATGTTACGCCCCTACCATACTGTGATGCCCTGTCCGGCCGGAGCGGCAATTCAAAAACATGAAAGCCCATTACAAACGAGGCATTTGTTGCATCCATTTGGGACATAATTACTGATTATAATGACTTATACTGTCTTTTTACGCATTGCATCGCGCCGCATAAACATAAAACATAGTCTACTCTGCAGGATCAGGAAACAGTCCTCCATAAAATGCATTGCACACATCTAATATTTGGGTTGAACTGTTCTGGAACATTGTTGTAAATACACCTTAACCACTGATTTCTAGTTGTGTCCTCTTTTGGAAGACCAAACAAAGTAGTTTCGCTTTCCCAAACGAAACACACCCGGCGGCTTGAGTGAGCGGAGCGGCGGATTCGGCGAAGGAGCGTCTGGCGGGCTTGCGGCAATCACATGTGATGACCCCGGGTTGGACTCCGCTTTGTCCACGGTGAAAAGTCTATCCGGGCGTAATGCAAATCTTCCCACATCGTGACGTAGACATGTGGGGGTGTGTTAGAACTCTTTGTTGCTGAGGGGCATATTTGGCGGAATCACTGATAGATACACACACATATAATCTATATATATAGTATATATATATATATAATATTATATACCTTAAACCCTCGGTTACTGTTATTAATTTGGATATTTGGATTGGTCTATTCTATAATAACTACCCTTCCCACATTAGACCTAAAGCTTTGCAGCTTTTATTTTCTTCTGCAGGGGTGTATTCCAGAAAGGAGGTTCAACAAACTCTGAGTTAAAACTTGAACTCTGAGTTGACTTACCCTGAGATTGGAAACTCTGAGTTTTCGTTTTCAGAACAGCTGAACAGAGTTAGTTCAATCCACTCTGAGTAGGTTGACTCTGAGTTTAGCGCGTATGAGAAGTCATGATCAATGGAGCTCCGAAATTATGATTCATTATGGCAACAGCTCCCGCCAAAAAGACTTCCGCTACGGAATACGTAACATTAATTCTAAATTAATTAATTAATAAAAAAGAGGCAAATAAAAGCGAAAAAAATGTGGCAGCAGAAAAAAAATGTAAAACATAATTCAATCAGGTAAAGCTTCAAGCATGAAATAGGTGTAGGCTAATGTTACATGACTTTACAAACATTTGACATTCAATAAATATCATTCAGTGTATATCTATTTCAATGTGCAGCAGCTTTTCCCACATAGTCTAATGCTTTTTCACATAATTAAATGTTCTCTAATCCATCATGCTACATTTCTTAATTAGGGTAATGAAAAACATTTGACTTCTATTCAGAAGCCAACAGCAAGAAGGCAGAGACTTGTAAAATGGGAGGAGAACCTTCACCAGCATCACTGACAGATGAAGAGGAGATGGCCAGAATACCAATATTAAATTAAGATCCAACAGGGAAAATAATAATTTGTTGCTTTTGTATTTGTAGAACATAAAGATGACCAAATAAACTGTGAATAATTTGTATTTATTTAACAGCTGTGGTGGTGGTTACGGCATATATCTTGCACTACACTTCCATCTGGCATCCTTCCATTCCATATCGGTTTCATTTTCGGAAGGTGCGATGGTGAGAATGTGTGTGTAAGCAATGCATCCAACCACATTGGAAAACCTTAAGGAAATTCTAATTATTAGGTTACTTAGAGGTCGCAACAAGATCAAGTGAACGCCATTAAAAATGGTACCGTTCAAATAAATATGCATGTGGATATGGCAAAGTAAATAAATTAAATCCAATTCAATTAAATCCTCTCCTAATGTAAATGTAACTCCCCGCGAATTAATGCTACAGGATACCTTATAAAAAGACATGCCATTTTTGTCACATTTACCGTGTCTGCATGATGAAAATGAAAGTGGTCCGGTGAGAAAAATAATCTTGTTTCCATTTTCATTAAGATTATTTTTCTTACCCCGCTGGCAATTAATTTGACTTGTTTACCCCAGGAAACATGACTAAAGATCGTACATATTTTTTCTTATATAGAAAATACATCATGATTTAAGAATTTTTAGATATTTGTACTTGAAATAATACAAAAATCCTCATCAATAAAACCAGCAAGTTTTTTTTTTGCAGCCTGAATGAATGAATGAAGTATTTAAACATCGCTTGCACTTTAAAAAGGGGGAGGAGACTGATAGAAACTCTGGGTTTACCGAAGAAAACCTGCTCCTGACCAGGTCAGGCTCACAGAGTAAGTTACTATGGTAACTTACCGAGAGGTTTAGTTTGGTCTTTTACTGGAACCGAAAACCCTGAGTTTCCCTTTTCTGGGGTTAACAAACTCTGAGTTTCCAACAAAACCCACTTTCTGGAATACACAAAATTGGAATGCATTCCCAAAATACTGTACAATAGTACAGTGTCTAAAAGAACAGCCTAGTGATAATGCCACTTTTTGGTACATTTAGGTAAACAATGGTAGAAAAAAACACAACATTCCCAAAGGAAAATGTCCAAAACATTGTATTACCACGGTGCATGCAAATACCATTGTGCTGCCATGGCACAATGTCCAAAAACATGACAATACCATGTCCAAGAAAATAAGGTATTACCAAGGTACATGTAAAAAAAAAATGGTATTACCATGGTACATGACTAAAAATACAGTATTAACGTGATTCACAGTAATTTTTGTTTGTGCAATGCTCATGTCCTACAAGTATCAGTCCAGAAAATGAAAAATGACTTTGATGGAACACTCTTACTTCCGCGAGGTCAGGTCTCACTGCTGTGGTAAAGAGAGTAATAATCGGGGTAAAGCTGAGCGAGTGCACGCCTACCTTTAACTGCTGCTCATTAAAAACCTCTTCGGGCACTTTACACGCGATGAGCGCGTTGGGCTGGTCGTTGAGCCGGACTTCAGAAGTCGCCGCCCCTCCGCCGCTCTCTGACTGCTGCATGGCAACAGATGTAACCGCGGCGTTCGGTGCCTTTGATCTCTACTGCGGTGCCTTTGATCTCAAACGTTTCAGAGCTCAGCTCATGGCGTCATGCTCTCATTGCTCTGCTTTCTACTTTCAGCAAAAGCAGCGTCTCCAAACAAAGCAGCGCGAACCCTCAAGTTGACACACGCTACTGTTCATGCAATGCTGGTGCACATGAAATGTGCTGCATAGTGTTACTAGTAAACCCGTGATGTATTCCTGAAACGAAAATGACGTCTACTTGCGACAGACTGCTCTGGAGGCCAAAACAGCTGATGTGACGTCATGATTTCCGCTTACGCACGAGCGCTGTGCATAAAGCATTGGTTGATGTAAGTATTCGTTGAGAAAATTAGAAATAAAAAAAAAATCTAAATGTTGAGGCGTGGAAGTCACCGAAGACACGGTTAGGTTTGTGCAAAGTGTGCAGTGCATGCATTTTAAATGTGATTATGACAGATTATCACTGTTAAGTGGTCTTTGAGCGCCCTCTTTTGGTCAGATTGGACATTGAATGCATTGCTTGGCAGTGGCGAAAAAAAGTATTCGGATACTAATGTTACACTAAAATATAATTGAATGAAATTTATTATCTATCTATCCTATCTATCTATCTATCTATCTATCTATCTATCTATCTATCTATCTATCTATCTATCTATCTATCTATCTATCTATCTATCTATCTATCTATCTATCTATCATCTGGCTGGTTGGCTATTCTACATACTATTTTCTCTGTTCTTAAGACCTATAAACCTAAATACTTTATGATCTTAATATATATTTTTCACATGTCTTGTTTCAAATAGATATATATATATATCTAGATATATATATATATATTATATATATAATATATATAGTTTTGGGATAAATATTTCAGTTCATTGATGTAGCACACAGGAGGAGAATTCCAAATCACTTTAAATTCGTGCTCTAACCTTAAACACCGATCTCTTGACTACAGGCTCCCAAGGAGCGGATTTGGGCGGGCAGTCAAGTCATGAGGGATGGTGGGGGGGGGGGTTTAAGTCCTAGATAACCTCCACAGAACATAACTGGAAGATTTAGACAGAACAGCTTTGGTGTGCTAGTTATACAACAAGGTCTACGGAGTTATAGCCAATTCTAAACAGTTTTCTAGCTTTTGAATTATGGCCCAGGCCAAAGGTGATATGACAATTAACATGGAGATTTCTAACGGAGCTGTCATCCACTGTCCAGTAGGGCCATGCATGGAAATGGAAGATCGGCGGACTGGGGAGGAGGAAGATGAGGTTGAACTGGCCGAAGAGGTGGATGAAGATATCCACATTGGAGATGATGATGATGGAGAAGGCAATGCAATGCCTTCAACAGACGTGGTCATCCATAAAATAGAGGAGGGGGATATTGTAGACGATGTGGAGAGAGCAGTTCTTCAAAACAAAACTACAAAAGAGGTAAATGCTGGAGAGATGGAGGAAGAAGTGGACATAACTGCCAAATTAGCAATGCCTGAGCTGCAGGTAATGGTTGAACAGGCAACAACAACGCAAACACAAGTTTCAGAACTTCGAAATGAAGCTGAAGAGTTTGCAGGAGCGTTCAGAGAAGTGGACAAGGATCGAGCAGATCACAAGCTGGCAACGCTGTACGAAGAAGAAAGGGAAGGCAATGAACCACAAGTGGAGACTTTGAGCGAAAGGAAGACAGAAACGCAGGAATGCCAGGAGCTGCTCCACTCTGAGGTAAGAGAGTTTACCTGTGGCTTCCTTGAGAAAATAAAAAAGTCCAGAGAGGATCAAATTCAGCAGGTAAAAAGTGACATACTTTTGCAAGAAGAGGAGCATGAAGAGGTGGAGAGTTGGGATGATGAGGGTGTAAAAAACGATGTAGATGAAGAGCCACGGACAGAATCAGCAGAATCAGTTGAAGACTTTCAGAGTCTTTGTGAAGAGGAAGAACCAGCCAAATTTGATAATGTTGGCGAAGAACAATTTACAACCAAGATGTCTCTATTTGAGGACTGCAAAGCAGTTGGAGAGCCAATGCACAAAGATGCCTTAGCGACAAATAATGATGAAGAGATGTCCACCACTTACAATGCAGCAGAAGAAAAGGCAATTGACTGGATTGCACCAGGGCAACCATCAAATGATATGATTGGTGAAACCATAGAGGAGATGGTCCAGAATTCAGATCAATTAGTGGAAAGCATTGCGCAAGAATGTGAAACACTAGAGCGACTGCAACAGGTGGTGGGGGACAGAGATCTGGAAAACTTTGAGAGAATAGTAGCAGATACCCAATCAGCCATTGTCAATGGACCCAAGGAGATAAGAGGAGCTGATAAAAAGGGCATTGAAAGGATTCAAAATGAGTCACAAAGAGTTGTAGAGAATTCTGTGAAGCCAAAGCAGGTCAAGAAGGAGGAGATTCCTGCAGAGGAGGGAAGCTGTACAGAGATAGAACAGCAACTTGATAAACCTGAGGTTGTAGAAGAGGGGGTGTGCAAGAAGCAAGAACAACTCAGCAATGACAAACGGGAGGTTGCAGAGGGAGGTAATGCTGTAAAGGAACAGCCAAAACAAGTCAACCAAGAAGTGCAAACACCTATAGAGGAGGGGGCGGGGAACTGGCTAGAAGAGCTCAAGGCTGTCATTGAAGATGAGCCCAGGAGGAAAGCCCAGGGGGGATGTAAAGTGGCCATACTGGCCTGGTTGAAGGCCAGTGAGAGCTCAGATGACCATTTCCAAGAGCCACCGAAGCCCCTTGGCTGTCAGATCAGAAATGTAAGTGGGGGCAGTGAAGAGGAAGTGAATCTCAAGGCCAAAGTTCAAGAGGTCACCATGGTGAATGGATTCCCTGGGCTACCAGCTGCTGTAGTTCAACAAGAAGAGGAAAAACCCCTGGTGAAGGAGACAAGGATGGCAACTCCAGCTCAACAGGAGGGCAATCCTCATGACCAGCAGATCTCCCTCTATGTGAAGGTAAATTTAATGTTACTTCTAGGCATATAGGGATCAATATTTATCTGTATAATGGAGAATTAGAAGGCAATGAGTGTCACAAACACATGTTTTTTTCTTTTTTTATTGTAACTACAGGTTCTGCTTAAATACTGTAGATCTACAAAGTCATTACGCAACCTGGAAACTTTAAAAAATCCTTTAATTTTATTTCAATGATGGCTAATACCAAGCTACCACACTTCTACTTTAGTAGCAATACATTTAAATGAAATGCTTCTTCAGTAGCAAATCAGCATAATTATGTTAGAATAATATCTGAAGGATCATGTGACACTGAAGACTGGAGCAGTGGCTACTGAAAATGCAGCTTTACAATACAGAAATAAATTACACTTTTAAATATTATTCAAATAAAAAGCAGTTATTTTAAATTTGTATAATATTTTAAAAATGATACTGTTTTCTTTAATAAGCTACCGCAGTTTTACTGTAGTGATACTCAGTGTTGTTTTCTAAAGCTAAAATGATTAATTATGGTTTTTGCAAAGAATTTTTAATTCAAAATATTAATTTTATAACAGTATATAAATAATACTAAATTAACACTGGTAAAATATGTTTTATTTTTTTGCTGGGAACTATGATTACTATATTAATTATCATGGAGGCCGGATGTTACATATAATCCATCAAAAGGCAAATAAATAAATAAATACTTTGTAGAAACACTGACAGAAATAATGACGTGAGCATTGTAAAGTCTTTAGGTAAAGTTTTAGGAATGACAATGACAAGGCTGTCTTGTTAGCACTGTTAGCCATATTAGCATACATTTTCTTACAATGACAGCATGTCCTGCTCAGCAGATGGTGTTACTATCATCAAAACTAATTGCATTTGTGTCTTTGCTCTACTGGTCAGTTGGTCGTCTGTCATCCTGCTTCTAGAAAACCAGACTGTAATTCCCAGTCCAGGGCAATGTTACTGGAACAAGTTGGTTAAGCTGGTTGTTGTTGCCAGAGCACCAACTCGGTATTAATCCTGGGCGACCTGCAAAAATGAGCACGAAAGTGCCAAACACATACCTTATACTGGTAAAAAAACAAAAAAACCAATGCGTTTTGAACTGTCTTTAGACTAATGCATGACTGAACCAGCTTAGGTCAGCAGCCACTGACCTGACGAGAAACTTAAATAGCTTAGACTAAGTCGTAAACAAAATAAACAGTATATATGAAGTAATATATTAAGGCTTAAGGTTCAAGACAAAAGTTCAAGAAAATAGATTCAAATCATAATTCCCACCCTGTTTGTGATGTACTTCATAAATGGTTGTTGCTCGTGATATACTTAGTTAACTGAGATTATTGTCAGCAGGGTGTTGAGCTGATGGATTTATATGTGAGCTAAAAATGAATCTGACACAACCTGCAGTGTTTCTTTCTTGATTCTAGAACATTCCAGTAGAAAGTGCCATACAAAGTATTCTTTTCAACCAACATTAGGAAAGATCTGGCTGTAGGTATGACCTTTGCAGTTAACTTGTTCAGATGTTGTGTTAACTGAAACATATATGTGCATTACATCTTTTTATTATGCACATTCAGGTGTTTTAAAAAAAAACATTTATTTGTCTATTTATTTATCTATCTACTGTATGTATCTGTCTGTCCTTTAACTGCGAGTGCAATAATAGTTTTTATTTTATTTTATTTTATTTTATTGCTAAACAATAATAGTTTAGCAATTTTATTTCATTTTATAAGCTTTGTTGTTCTTAACCAAGCAAAACAACAGCAGTAGTAGTTTTTTTTATTATTTACTTATGTTATTATTATTTATTTTGTATTTAGTATTTATAAAAATAAAAAAAAACACTGTCTAAAAAAATTTGGAACAAAGTGCACACAGCCAAATTCTTGTTATATGATGGAGGCTGAGCAGCGGGACGTTAAGCCTGGTAAAAATGCTCTTAAATCCACCCGTACGTTTTTGCAGAGTGATTCCTGTAACAAAGACTGCCTTTGTGCGGGTTTCAGTAGAACAAAGTGAAAAGCGCGACTTCTTCAGATTTCAGATCACAAACAAATAAAAACAAACCTCATTTAGTATCTGGTCACAGGTTTGTCTTTGTTTCGTAGTTTTGCTTTAGTCAGCAGGATCTGAGTGACGCCATTTATCTCATTAAAGACGCGCCTGTGCCTGTTATTCAGTGATAAAACGGCAGATCCTTGAGTGTGTGTTTTGCCTCTGTTCTTATATTTCTGAGTGAGTAATGTGTTTGTGCTGTCATCTCCATGTCTTTGTCCTGATAGTGGACTGGGTTAATCGTCTCCAAGCATTCCTCCACACACCAATCTCATTATCGTGTTTGTTAGTCTGAGCTTTTGAATGTTTAGGCAGTGAAGTGGACTGACCCTGTCCAGCAAAATTCTTGCATGTGCAAAAGTCACCCTCGTGATGCTAGAGTGTTGTGTGTGGCTGCCAGGACGTTACCAAGGTGTTCTGATTGGTTTTTAGCCTGTTGCTATGAGGTTGCTATGGTGTTCTTAATGGTTGTTAAGATGTTCTAAATGGTATTTAACATGTTGCTATACAGTTGCCGCAGGGTGTTCTTAATGTTGTCAGGGTGTTCTTAATGGTGTTTAGCATGTTGCTATGTGGTTGCTAAGGGTGTCTGAGTGTTTTAGCATGTTGCTATGCAGTTTCTAAGGTGTTCTGAGTGGTTTTTAGCATGTGTTTGTGGTTCACGGTATCTTGAGTTGTTGCTAGGGTGTTGCTATGTGGTTGCTAGGGTGTTCTGAGTGGTTTTAGCATGTTGCTAGGGTGTTAGGAATAGTGCTTAACATGTTGCTGTGCAGTTCCTTTGCTATTCTGGATGGTTGCTGAGCATTTGTTTATTGCCCCACAGTAAATTTGACATAAAATGTGACACATTATGCAGTTTAATTAATGTAATTGCTATGCAGTTAAAGGCATGCTTATATTCAAATGTGGCTTATTAAATCAGGGTTTAAAGTCTGAACTTTTTTTTTTTATAAACTGACAGCCTGATTAATTGCAGTACTCATTAAAAAGATGATGCTCTGCCCTCTACTGGCGTTACGTTGGTCTGATTTTCCCTCAGCACACGGAAGACATTTTTAGCCTGTTAATATGGGCAGCTTATCTTCAGGTGACCAGACCTCACATAATCATTCCACAACCTCCAGACTCATGAATACAGTAATACAGTAGTAAATCCACTCAATCCTAAAACTGAGGCCTTTACCAGTAAAGCAGCAGACACATACAGTATGTACAAAAAAATCATTTGTTTTGTAATTACTCTTCTTATTGTTATTCACACTCTCACAGTTAGAAATGTGTATTGTTTATTTCTAGATTATTGTGCTGGAAATCATAACAGAGATTCCCATCATCATAAAGAACATGTTTTACAATGATGTTCTATAAAACTGTTTCATAACACACATCTCATGAACGGCGTCTCTATTGCTCTTAACAATGAACAAACGTTTCAGTGTCTCATCCTGCATGTTTGGCCGTTTTTTCCACCCCAAACACCCACAGAACATGAAGACAGACTCCAAATTAAATCAGTCATTCTGGCTGCACAAAGAACTGAGCAAAATACATTTTTATATATGTAGAGTTTTGAGAAAACATTCAGTGTTATCTGAGAAGTTGGTTTGATTTGTGAGACATGTAAAAGCAGCATAGCTGCTGAATTATTTCACGATGGCTTGGTTCGATGTAGCAGCTAAAAAATTGGGATTTCCTAGCATTGAGCTGTTTGTGAAGGTAAGACATTCTCACATTAAACCTTTAAAGAAATGAAACATTTATCCCTATTAGATTAAAAAAGTAGGCTGACACAATATAAATAGTTTTCATTTAGTTTAATTATAAATTAAATGCCACAGAGAGACTCTTGATGATTAAGTTTCTTATTATATGCTTTATTCAACTGTAGTCTCATTGTGTTTAAGATTAAAGCAATTTAAAAGCATTTTCCCAGACGAAAATAAACAGGAAAATTATGAGAAAATATTAATAATGGCTGTTCACATAATAATCCATTTGTCCAAACAAGCTGCCTGCTGACAAGTACATTGAATAGCCTTGTTTTTCATATTTTGTGTGTATGAATAGGAAACGCCAATATTAACGCATATGCTAGGGTTTGAGTATTGACTCAAAATCTAAAAAATTATGGACAGAATTCCTGGTACTGTGCTCTGAATAAACATCTTGTGATGTTGTTTGTTCTGTAGCTGAACAGTTTAAGCTTATTTGGCTCCTTAATGGTTTTTCCTATTGCATTGTGGGGTTCAAAGATGCTGAGAGCGCACTTGAAGGCAGTGCACCCAAAATGTGAAATCCTCCACAATTTCACCTATCACCCACATGTTGTTCCAAACCTATATGAATGTCTTTTTTCTGTTAAACACAAAAGAAGATATTTTGAAGAATGTTGGTAAACAAAGAGTTGACGGTAGCCATTGACTTCCATAGTAAAAAAATACTATTGAAGTCAATGACTACCATCAACAAAAGAAGATATTTTGAAGAATATTGGTAAATAGTTGGCAAATAGTTGACGGTAACCATTGAGTTTCATGGTGTGGGGGAAAAAAAATACTATGGAGCTCAAGGGCGATCGTCAACTCTTTGGTTGCCTACAGTTCTTTCAATATCTTTTGTATTCAGCAGAAGAAAGAAACTGTGAAAAAGTGGAGGGTGAGTAAATGATCGTTTTTGGGTGAACTGTTCCTTTATTAAAAATTAAAAAAATAAAATTTTGTTTATTGTCTTCTTATTCGGTGGGACAAGGTGATGAAAGAAGCTTGTTTGGATTTGAAAGTCATCTAAATATTATTTATTAATAAATAACCACTTTAACTCCTTTAGTCAAATATGTACCATTGCTTATTTAAATAACTTTAAATATAAATAAATATAAAAACGACTTAAAATTGATATATTATTAAATATATTCCATAATAATGCCAGGACCTCGAATGATTCTGTTATTATTCTGAGTCTTTTGTGTTCACTCGAGCTACTTAATCTCCATATTGACAACTAAAATGTGATCTTTTAGGAAGTTGCATAAAATCGGCAACAGGTTAAACGCCCGTAAAATCATCATGGCCATACAATTGTCTTCATGCCGCGCATTTTGCAACGCACAGATAAAAAAAAACTCAAAATGCCTTCAACTCATTGACCTACCATAGTCTTTTGAAGAGCATTGATTTTTAATGAAAATGAATGAGGGGATAATCCATGTGTGTCTCCCGCCGGCAGTGATGGAGAGATTTATCGTGAAATGTCCTTCTCTCAAAACGCTCCCTGTCCTCTGGCTGAAAGGCTCATCTTCAACGGAACACTGTGGACCTCAAGTGTGAACACCAGATTCACAGATAAGACCCGCTGTGCTCGTCCACACCAAACAAGACTCGAGAACACCCAACCTTGCCATTAGGATGTTCCTGTAGCTCAGAGCATGACGCAGCAAATGCCAGGCTGTGGGTTCAATTCCCCATTGACCTGTATAATTATCAAATGTATACTTGAATGTGTATCTTTGGAGATAAACCATCTGCCAAATTCATAAAGTATAAATGGTAGTACAATTTGATTCCATAAATAAGATTAATACCCCCAGATGTTTGATAGACATTTTCTGATGACTGAATCCTGTATGGAATCGACCGGATGATGGATGCATGATGTATATCATGATTTCCTAGATCCTTGTGCTTACAAAATATGGAGCGCATTAGGCTCTTGGGACATATGATAATTAACCATAACTATTATGATAACTAATTCATATTTTAGATCCGCTGTATAGATTTGCTGACCACGCAGGGTCAAAACCGCTGTGATTTCTAAGAACGTTATTTCCTGGTTAAAGGAAATAACTTTCTTACTGTACAATTCTATAAGTTTGTAACGTCAATCTGCATGATTATTGACTCCGGTTAAACAATGAACACGTCAAGTGTGATACAAGTACGGTTTTATTAACTACATACCCCCGTAACTAGTCTAAACTCTACATAAACACTTACGCCGGTCTACGACACATCAGCACACACACACACACACCCACATAACATTGGTACTAGGAAGGTTAAGTTAGCACTAAAGAGACAAAGTGACATTAGGAACCATTTTGTGGGGGGGAGGTGGGGAGGGCATATTCAGCCGATCTAAGCCTGAGGGAAAACGTAAGATTCTTAGCTCAAACACACCTTGTAAAAAGGTGTAACTGATACTTAATGCATCAATTAAATCGACTAAGTTTGATACTTGCGTATGTCTGAAAAAGATTCCTGATGCAATCTTACGGCCCAAGATCTTGCTGAAGTTGGTTGATGAAAAGAACCAGTTTGTGTCAGAGAGTCTTTGTTGAATGGAAAGTCAAGGCCGAGGCCTGGCACGAGCTTAGTGTTTCCGGGAGCGTTTGTCTCACCGCCTCTCAGACTTCCCCAACAAACCACCGACTGGGGCGGGTCCCTGGAGCCGTGCCTTTAAGGTCGGAGAAGATCTCCGCCTTTCATGATGGGCTTGTCCAATGAGCAAAATGTAATTTCCGAGCGGGAGGTGGCAATTGCTGGAGGGTTTACGACCCTTTGTTCTCTAAGCATGGTAATTTGCAAATGGACTTAAATCGAAATTATTAACGATTCTCAGGGCCCTAATAAATATTGCCTATGTACCACCATATAATTTACACGCTTGTTTCGATCATAAGAAGGCTAATTCATAGATACTAAACAAGGTAAGCTTACATATAGTGAAAAGGGATGATCAAAAATGGGTTCCCTCACAAGCATACTAAAACAGTCTAAAAATATCAAAGACAAAATACAAGATGACAATAATACACCTTCCTGAAACATATTTGTTTCATTCACATAACGGTTTTCTATGAATTAACTAGAACCCATCATTTCTTTCTCTGCTTTCTTGGACAAGCAGGGGATTTTCCCTGCTTGTACATACTTTTTGGGCCAATAAACCCAGTGTCCGCGTTGGTTGGCCATGCAACAAAGAAGCTGTTCGGCTTCCTGGGGTGTTACTCATTTCGGGGGGAAGGGTTCATGGGTCTTCATATGGCTTGTTAACTGAGGTTACAGTGTATTTGTCATATAAAAAGAGAATATATAGTGTGTGGGATTGGTCCAGACGCTACAATAATGATCGAATTTTCATTTCCAATCCTATCATATTGCTTTAGACTTTTTGCTATGGTTAACTAGAGTATAGTGGGGTATTTATTTTCGTAATTATTAATAGGAGATATTAGTATGTATTAATTAGTTATTAATAGTTTTAATTTCAATTTCAGTTTTTAGCAATTTTCTTATGCGCTTTTGACATTTTTATTTTTTTTATATTTGTATTTAGCTCTTATTAATTTTTATTTTACATTAGTTAGTTATTTTGTTATCAGCTTTTGTTATTTTTATGTATGTGTGTGTGTGTATTTAACTTTAATTTATTTTAATTTCAATTTTAGTTTTCGTAATTTAAAGTCCCCATGGAATCAAAATTAAAGTTTTTTTGGGTGTTAGTATCAATATGTTAGTCTTAAGGTAATCTATAAAGCAGTGTGCTCCAAAACAGTGACAAAATTCGAATTTAGAAAATATAAGCATTCAAAGCTTGCACTTCGTCACTTCCGCCAAAACGGATCAACGATTTTTTTGACGTCACATCGTACTTAATCTTCTCATCAAATCTTCTATCACCAATCAAACGCTCTCTAGAAGCCAAAGCGCCCACCCCCCTACACTATAAATAGACGCTTATCCGGAGGCTGAGATCGTTAACTTGTCCACAGAATTAGTATTTTCTGTGCAGTGAATGGCATGTAGTGCACTATACAGGGGACAGGGAACGATTCAAACAGTGTAAATATGCTTTCCATTGAGAAAAAAAGAAGTCTGGTTAACACACTACTGCTCACCGTCACACCTCGCTTCGGGTCCAGAGACGCGATCACACGGAGCGGATCATATGCGTGAGTCGGCGCAGACCACAAAGTTTATCGGAGCTATTTGAATTCTACACAGGATGCTATATTTTATAGCAATATGGATAAGATTGTGGCTGGCATACCCTGTCAAATGTGACTTTACGGAGCTGAACGGCTCTGAACGGCTCTAGCCCAAGCTGTGATATGAATGAACACTATTGACTATTTTAAAAAGGGGCGGGGCTGCTGTATGTCCCCCCCCCCCCCCCGGGCCCCCCCCCCCCCCCCCCCCCCCGCCCTGTCTCAGTTTCAGTTAAAATGATGAAGTCAACCCTAAGTGACGCTGCGTGTTTCTAAGCATTCAGAGTACCTTAGTATTTTCACATTAATTCATTTATTTGCCACTAAACTATTTTTTAAAGTTTTTTTTTCAACCTGCTAATGGGATTTTAATTTGACTTTTTTTTTTTTTAGCTTTTAATTAAGAAAAATGATTTTTAATAGCTTTAGTTCAGAGGTGCACAAACTTTTGAATGTGAAGGGCTAAAAAAACTTGATTTAGGGGCGTGGGCCAAAAGTAAATGTTGCACTATATCCAGCTATATTGTATTAAAATGTATTACATTTAAAAAAATTACAATGGTTAACAAATGTTTTTTCCCTCTTCTTGTGATATGGCATTGCAGGCTAAATCAAATGTCATTATGAGCCAATGTTGGCCCGCGGGCCATGGTTTGGGCATCTTTGCTTTAGTTAACGATAACAACATTGATGATGGCAGGTTTGTTGACCCCTTTTTTTTTTGGTCCCCATACAGACAGCACATCACATGTCCCACCAGTGACAGTAATATATTGGATCACTGTTAGACATCAATAAAGGATGCATATCATTCTGTCCCACGAGCAGCTTTGGGGCTGTATGATCACTGTTTGGTTCATCTTATACCGTCCTACAGGCAGAAACTGAAATCAGCTAAACCTGTATTAAGGACTGTAAAAAGATGGACTAATGAAGCAGAGCAGGATTTAAAAGCTTGTTTTGACCTCACTGATTGGAGCGTTTTTGAAGCTGCTGCCACCGATCTGGACGAGCTCACTGAGACTGTAACATCTTATATCAGTTTGAAGATATGTGCATTCCTACCAGGAATCATTTAACCTACAACAACGACAAACAATTGTTCACTGCAAAACTCAGACAGCTCCTTCAGGCCAAAGAAGATGGTTACAGGAAGGGGGATAATGTCTTGTATAAACAGGCTAAATACACACTGGAAAAGGAGATCAGAGTGGCAAAGAGGAATTATTCAGAAAATATAAGGATTAAATTCTCTTCCAGTGACTCGGCATCAGTGTGGAAAAGTCTAAAAGAAATCACCAATTACAAGACACCATCCCCCAGCACTGCGGAGAATCAACACCTGGCAGATGATCTGAACGAGTTCTACTGCAGGTTTGAAAAGACACCCCACACCCGCCCTGAACACCTCTCCACACAACAATTAACACCTCCTGCAACCCCCCTCTCTCCCACACCTGCAATTCAGATCAGCGAAGAAGAGGTGCGCCAGGTCTTCCGGAAGCCGAAAAGGAGAAAAGCACCAGGCCCAGATTGTGTTTCACCAGTCTGTCTGAAATCCTGTGCTGACCAGCTGGCCCCCATCTTCACACAGATATTCAACAGATCACTGGAGCTTTGCGAAGTCCCTTCATGCTTCAAACGATCCACCATCATCCCCGTCCCAAGAAACCCAAAATTACTGGACTTAATGACTACAGACCTGTGGCTCTAACGTCTGTGGTCATGAAGTCTTTTGAAAGACTGGTGCTGGCCCCCCTGAAGGACATCACTGGACCCTTGCAGGATCCTCTTCAGTTTCCCTACAGAGCAAACAGGTCTGTGGACAATACAGTCAACATGGGACTGCATTCTGTTCTGCAACATCTAGACAGACCAGAATCTTATGTGAGGATCCTGTTCATGGACTTTCAGACTCCCTTTAACACCAACATCATCCCAAACCGCCTCCTGCCCCAACTACTCAGCTCTCCGTGCCTCTCCGTCTTTCAGTGGATCCAACTTCCTGACAGACCGGCAGCAGCTGAGTGAGGCTGGGAAAATACACATTCCAAAGCCAGCACCCGGACGATCAGCATGACTCCGCGGTGTGTTCTCCTCTCCACTGCTCTTCTCCCTGTCACCACGACCTGCACACATCTAAGAACCCCTCGTCAAGCTCCTGACTTTGCAGAGACACACACCTCATCGCCTCATTCAGGATGGTGACGAGTCTCTTACAGACATAGTCACGCTGGCTGTCTGGTGCAGGGCTCAACAACCTTGGCCACCGCTAAAACTGTGGAGTATGACCTGGACTTTGCAGGAAAACCCCTCTGCACTCAGCCCCCCTCACCATCATGGACAGCATTGTGGCTGCAGTGGAGTCTTTCAGGTTCCTGGGCACCACAATCTCTCCGGACCTGAAGTGGGACACTCAATTGACTCCATTGTGAAAAAGGCCCAGCAGCGGTTGTACTTCCTTCGCCAGCTGAGGAAGTTCAACCTGCCACAGGAGCTGCTGAAACAGTTCTACTCCGCCATTATTGAATCTGTCCTCTGCACTTCTATATCTGTCTGGTTCAGCTCAGCTACCAAATCTTACCTCAGAAGACTACAGAGGGTAGTCCCGACTGCTGAGCGAATCATTGGTACAACCCTCCCTTCTCTCCAAGAACTGTACTCGTACAGAGTGAGCAAAAGGGCTGGCAGAATCACTCTGGACCCCTCACATCCAGCACACTCCCTCTTTGAACTGTTGCCATCTGGTCGACGCTACAGAGCTCTGAGCACCAGAACGGCCAGACACAGGAACAGTTTTTTCCCTCAGGCAATCCATCTCATGAAGACTTGACAATAATTGTGGAACACACAACACTATTTATATACTTATACATTTATTTATCTAACACACATACTCAGTTTACATTTCAATTTGCAGATAATTTACCTGTACATACAACTGTCTATTGTTTTATACCTGTACATACAATTGTCGATTTTTATATTTTTTTATTCCTTATTTACTTTTTCTATTTTTTATTATCTTTTATCATCTGTGTTTTTGTTCTGTCACTGTCATTCTGTTACACTGTGGAATCTTCTGTCATGAAAACAAATTCCTCGTATGTGTAAACATACCTGGCAATAAAACTCATTCTGATTCTGATTCTGATTCTGATTCTGTCCCACAGGAAGCCGGCGGATTTGCAGGATCTTGCTCCAGGAACCAACCCGCCATTCATGACCTTCAACGGAGAGGTGCTGGTGGACGTCAACAAGATCGAGGAGTTTCTTGAGGAACGACTCGTCCCCCCACGGTACTTTCACTTCACTTGTCATTGTATCACTTCAGATACTTGTTACATTTCTTAATATAGCTTTATTTACATTTTATACTCAACCCTGGGACATTTTTTAAGATACCCAAAGTTGGCGGCAAAGCATCCAGAATCTAACACAGCAGGAATAGATGTATTTGCCAAGTTTTCTGCCTACATCAAGAACCCTCGTAAAGAAGCTAATGAGGGTGAGTTTTAGACCCTGCTGGTTGTGAAATTAAATTATTTTCTTCTGTAATTCTGTTTTAATTTGGTGTTGCTTATAGGTGTGCAAATAGTTGGCTTACTCCCTCATCATCACCATAGTGACCTCTAACTTTGAGCTTTGACCTTTGCATATAGGTCTGGAGAAGGCTCTTCTGAAGTCTCTAAAGAGGTTGGATGAGTATTTGCAGACGCCGCTGCCTGAGGAAATAGATGCAAACAGTGTAGAAGATCCTGGTGCGTCTACACGCAGTTTTTTGGATGGACCAGATCTCACGCTGGCTGACTGCAATCTGCTGCCCAAACTGCACATCATAAAGGTGTGTCTTTCCTTTCCTTCACTTTCCATCTCTCATTCTTTGTCTTTTCCACACTTTTTGTCTATAAATCTTCCCCTTCCTGAAAGCCCAAGACCTTTTAAAAGATTTTTTAATGTAATTTAATCTATACTAATGAATCAAATTTCATCTGATTTTAATCTGAATGAAACGTTGAATTGAAAAATGTACATAAATGCATACATTTGAGAATGTCTTTGTATTTGTAGAGTAACCCTTTTGCTTTATTACTGACAGAACTAAATTTGATTGTCATATTATCTAGCATAACTAATAATGTAGAATCTAAAATACTTGTATTCATTGTTTACTGAATTTACATAATAACATTATTTTTTATGTATTTTGATTTTTCCCTGTTTGAATTATGTATTTTTCTATGTTTGAATGATTCAAATATTAAACTATTATATATAAAATATGTGGCCTCAAACTGTTATAATTAACTAAAACTTAAATTTTAACTAAAATTAATACCATTAAAAATACCATTTGAAATGCATGAAATAAAATAAAGGTTAACTGAAATTAAAATATAATACTGTTTATTTCAGCTAGTTTACAAGACAGCATGTATTATTTTATTTAATATAACATACCAAAATTACTAAAACTGAAATTAAATAATAAGAAATACACTGACAAAAACACAGAAAAATTACTAGCTACGTTAGCTGAATGAAACTGGAAAATATCAAAATAAAAACTGATTCACAATAAAAACAAATTTATACTAAAAAAACACATCAGATTACTCTCTATCATAGACTTTTTGTAAAATAATATTGTAATCTTATGAATTAATATAACAAAAAAAATTAATGAATAATATATAACATTAATTTAAATGAATATTCAATTTTTACACACCACACCCACACACACACACACACCCCCAAACACACACCCACACACACATAATCATATCTTCTTTTTTTTTTTGCGTCTCAAAGGCACCAGTAAAATGCATATTCTGATTTTAAATTACCAACCAGTTTTACCAGCTCAATACTCTGTGTTGTAGATTGTTGCCAGGAAGTACAGAGGTTTTGATATTCCTGCTGATATGACCAGGATTTGGCGGTATTTGAATAACGCCTACCAGAGAGAGGAGTTCATGAACACCTGCCCTGCTGAGCGCGAGATCGAGTTTGCTTATCTGGACGTCGCCAAAAAGATCAAATAGTTCAGGATGATGTTAGCTCAGAGCACTATCACATGCGTGTGTGTGTGTGTCCGTATATATGTGTTGCGCCACTGGTGAATGCACTAATACTGGTGGTATATTGATCCTGATCAGAAGATTTGACAACCATTTTCTTTCAATCAATGGGGCAGGACCAGAAAAAACAAGGTTCACTCTTAAACCCTATACTCTATCCATCTCCATGAATGATGTAGATAGACTACTGTAGATATGGTATATTCATAATGTTCACCAAGGCCTTGACCAAATCTCATAATCACTTTTAAGCTATGGATCTCTATATTTCTGGATCTCTATTTTTGCATGTGTTAACTTCTGATCTTCGGTCAGAGCCAGTATATTACATTTTCCTATTTCACATTTATATATATATATATATATCATGTTTATTTTACAATATGTTTAATGAAACCATCCTTTTGTATCATCACATGAGGCTATTTTCCACACGTTTACTAATTACATTTCTAGGTCATTGTTTTTATCTTTTGTCTAGGATGCTTCTTCATTTATATTTGATAGTTTTTTTTATATCTATGCACAGAACTTGTTAAAATGTGCTATTTATGCAACTATGTAACCTTGCACGAATGCCTCATGAAGCTCTGACGAGAAGACTTTAATTAAACTAATCAGAATTCACCAATTGGGTGGTGTTTTTGTCTTTATCGTTTCTTAATTTCCTATTCCCATCATGAACGAGGGTTGTGTGAAGAATGACATTTTGATATGCAAGTCATTGATGGTGGTTTGACATGTTCTCTTGTATTTTTTAGGGTCTCATTAAACGTCCCCCAAGCAACAGCAGCTCTTTGAGCAATCAGATCAATTTAGAAGGCATAATAGCAAAAGCATGTCTTTCTAGTCGACTTGCTACCTCATCATCACCATAGTGACCTCCCTAGGCGGACAAAGTACTCAACTCCACTACTTGAGTGAAAGTACATACTGCTGGTCAAATTTTATTCCATTACAAGTAAAAGTTGTAAAGACCGATTTTTACTCAAGCGACAGTACAGAAGTAACAGCTTTTAAAAGTACTTAAGTACCAAAAATAAATTTCCTTTTTTATGTCAATGCACGGTTTTATTATTGTTGTATGTAGTACTTGCAATACTTCTGAAGCAACTTAGAATACATTACACCTGCTGAATACACTGACTAGCTTGTAGTATATTTGGAATAAAGAGCTTTTAGAATGAAACCTATGGGGGAAAAAACAAAACAAAAAAATTATTTAACACCCCTACCCACCCCCACAAAAGCAGGATGGTAGTGATCTCACACAGCTCTGATAGTGTGTGCACACATCTATGTGTAGCCATTCATCCACATTTGAACAGAGTGGACAGTGAAATTGCTGTAAATACAGAGTGATAAGCAAGAAATCAAAACCTGCTTTAAAACCCAGCTACACAACTGTAGCTGTGTAACTTTACATCAGCAACACTGCTTTAACAAAAAAGCAAAACATCAAACTTATTTACCATCAAAGCAAAACTTTAAATGCCGCTAACTCTCTCTCGCTGTACTTGTATGTCACAGCAACCACACAGTCTGTGCATGCTGCTTCAAGTCCAACACCTTTTGTGTTTTATTAGGAGATGCACAACAGTTCTTCTGTGGCTTTATAGGTAATATTTTCATGTACACAATTTAGCAAAATCAGACAATATTGTGTCTAATATATACCACAATATTAACTTTTTAATATTGTGGTAGATTGTAAATAAATATCACATTTGCAGCTGGTCAGTGTTTGAAAAAATGCTGGGAAATCACTTCATGTAGCCCTACAAGAGTGATTACTGATAAACTGTCTGAAAAAAAAGAAAGTCACGTTTTAGAGAAGAAAAAAATCACCCACTGACTTTCAAAGCTGCTACATAGTAACGACTTTCTACTTCGAGGACCTTGATAGAAATGTAGTATAGTGAAAAGTACAATATTTGTCTTTCAAATGTAGTGAAGTTAAAGTCATAAGTTCCCAGAAAAAATAATACTCAAGTAAAGTACAGATACTCAAAACGTGTACTTAAGTACAATACTCAAGTAAATGTACTTAGTTACTGTCCGCCTCTGGTGACCGCTAACTTTGAGCTTTGAGAACTTGGGCAAACACTAGTACAGTGAGGCCAATCACAGTAATGCACGTCACTCTTTAAATACTGTCTTATTTTGCAATGATCACCGAGAGAGATATCTGTAGAAAAATAAAGTTCTCTTTATTATCACAGTATTTTTTGAATGCTTTGTCATTTTTATTGGTTCTTGCAACAACAAAGACGTTGTAGATTGGAAATTAAGAGCATTTCGTGCACAAAGTCTAAGGTACACACGTCACAGAGGTCAGAGGGGTCAGTCGTGTTATTGATGGTCCTTTGAGAAGACTTTAAGCATCTACAGGATTTGTTGCTGGGTGAAATTAATGGAGAAATGGGTTGCTCAACTCAGTTCTGAGAGCAGTACTTCCAGAAGCACACTGTTTTTGGAGAAAGATAAACAGTTTATTTTATTATTATTATTTTATCATGTACTCAGCATTGTTTGTTATCCAGAACAATTGGTTTGCATCATACCTCTCTTGTTGGTTTTCTTAGCTGATGGAAGAGACTTTTTAAAGGCTTTTCCGTTCAGTTTGGGATCCATTTGGTCAGTGCTGGCCTTCGGTGAAATCCCACCGCTGTCTATAGTGGTCGCTGTGGTGGATTTCAGGTTTCCATCTGTCACTACCTGAAGGTTATAAAACATGATTTCTAGCATAAAGCACAAACAGAACTTTTTAAATATATTTATATCTATTGATAATTTGAACATACCATTTTGTTCTTCTTCCCATTACTTCGTCCGTTGCCATTTCCTTTGAAGAAAGAAACAACACAACACAATTAAATTAAATTGTATATTATTCAAAAGTTTGGGGTTGGTAAGGTTTTAAAGTTTTTTAAATAAGTGTCTTCTGCTCACCAAGCCTGCATTTGTTTGATGAAAAATATTAGTGTATACGTTTACTATCTATGTATATTTTATTTTATTTAATTTAATTTTATTTTCGGTTTTAGCAATTTTTATATTAGCTTAATTCAGTTAACTGCGAAGACAACATTATTATTTTTCATTTATTTTTCATTCTATGTATGCATCTGATGTCAATTTACACTTATTCAAACTAAAAATATTATTAATAGTGAAAATGTGAAATGTTATTACAACTATAAATATTTTATATGCGAATTTATTTTAAAATGTAATCTATTCCTGTGATGCTATCTGAATTTTCAGCCTAAACTCCGTCTTCGTGTTCACATGATGCCTTCAAACTCATCCTAATATCTGATACTTGCGGCTATCAAGAACATTCTGTTACTAACCATGCTGAACCGTCTGTGGCTAGCGTCATATTTTTGTAGAAACGATGATACATTTTATTTCAGGATTCTTTGATGAATAGGCTAGAAAGTTCAAAATCTTTTGGAACATTTTACATTTCCTTACTGTGGCTTTTGATCAATTATGATACATTTATCAATTTATGATAAAAAAAAATTCGGGAGTGTATATCATTTGTAAAAGTATTTGAGGTTTTGGCTCACCTCTGGTTATGATGGTGATTCGATGGCTCAGTGTGTTGTTCATTAACTTGTGAAGCTCTTCAAGTGCACTCAGCATCTTCACCAGCTTCTCTCGAGCATCCGGCTCCCCCGTGATGGGATCAGATCGTTCAGCTGCTGATGGAGTGTTGCCGTACTCGTTTGATTCAATCACCTTTGACAGTCTGAACAGTCTGCTCTTCTCCGTTTGCCGCTGGGAATCGAGTGAACTGGTTGTGTGGTCAGTCCTCAGAGATCCATCACGGCCGCCGGGTGCTGGCGGAATCTCATCGTGACCATCAGAAAAAAGTGTTAGTGTCTTTAATGGATTATAGACTCCCATGTCTAAGGGTTTGTCTCTGATATTTGGGTTACTTGTCGCAGTAATTATCTCGTCTAACGCTCTCATCACTACGGTCTTTCCATCTCCGTCAGGAAATGTCGTCATTGGTCTGGTCTTCAGTAGCTTCTCAAAAATCCTCGTCGCTCGTGCTGCATTTTCCTGAATATCCGCGACAGTTCTCCGTGTACCTGGAGGGAAAAACATGCACTTTAGGGGTCGTTTAAATCTGTTAAAGCAACTCTATGTAGTTTTGCCTATTTTTGCGACTTTGGAGCCCCTTTTATTTATATATTGCCGTTATTGTTGATCGCGGTATTTCGTACTCGCTCACGTTTGGAGAACCAGTAAGAGACTATTAACTACTACTCTTCCTTTTAGTTAGTCTACTCTACACAAATGTAGACTAACTAAGCCCCGTTTACTGAAATCACATGACTTTGGCAGTGTGATACGCACTCGGACATGGTGCAACAAATTTTGTGGGAATTTCACAAAGAATTCAAAGCTTCATGAAGCAGCTGATTTTACAGAGGTTGTTCCCCCCAAATAAAAAATCAGTCAGCATTCCTCTCCTCATGCATTCTAACTGGGATGATTTCGTCTTTCTTTTTGGGGCGAATATGGACAAAAATTACAATGGAAGTCAAAGGGAACTGACCACTTTCTTCACTATATATTATTTTGTGTTCCTTTAGTTCCTTTTAGTGCAATTTAATTAGTTTCAGCTACAGAAGAGTGTTTGCACGTCTCTAAAATTCCAGTTTATGGTTGGTACAAGAGTGATGCATACCCTCTGTTCTGTGAAGGGGTCTGTCTCATTTAGTGGTGTACCGTTGACACGGAATTGTTCCCATACCCATAGAAACAAGTCAGTGGGAATGTCAGTGCACTGAAACATCCTGAGAACCTTGAAAAGAGAGACATGCCGAACTTCAAACATCCCTTAAAATCCTATTCTTGGCTTGGACAAACATACACAACATAGCAGATGATAAATGGCTTTTGTCTGAGGAGCTTTCCTCCTCATCATTCTGATCTTAGAGGTGGACGCTGACAAATCGCTTGTTCACACTCATGTACAAGGCCTGCAGCCATGTTGACAGAAGTCTTGAGGAAGTCAAGGAGTTGTTAGGACGACCATAGTGCATCTCAGTGATGTGGCGGGGGTTTTGGTCTCATAGATATACAAAAAAGACGTTTGCAAACACTGAACTTGCCATCACGCCATTAAAAACTTTTTGAAGGGTCTCTTGATAAGATAATAGTAGTATTATCATCTTCATCAAAGGCAATCATGACCATTGTTGGAATGAAAAAGTGTACTACACTCTTAAAAATAAAGGTGCTTCACGATGCCATAGAAGAACCTTTTTGTCTAAATGGTTCCATAAAGAACCTTTAACATCTGAAGAACCTTTCTGTTTCACAAAAGGTTCTTTGTGGCAAAAGAAGGTTCTTCAGATTACAAAAAGGTAAGAAAGAGATGGTTCTTTAAAGAACCTTTGACTGAATGGTTCTTTGTGGAACCAAAAATGGTTCTTCTATGGCATCGCTTGAAGAACCTTTTGAAGCACCTTTATTTTTAAGAGTGTACAACACCAGATTCAATGTGTGCAAATGGTACTAAATAAGCATGAATGAATTATTTGATCAGTTTAAGAACTGTGTGTCGCATGTGCATACTTGATATAAGTTACTGAAAATGTTTTTTTCGAATGTTCAAAAATTACAGTTTATATATATATAGTGATATAATATCTATATTATATATATATATATATATCAACTTTTTTAGGAGTCAATTAAATGAATATCTATTAATGATGCTGGAAGAACGCTTGTTCATAACCTTGCCAGAACGTTCTGAGAACATTCAATGTTAGATGGGTTATTGTTGCATGCAGATACTGTGCACAGTAAACATCCAGGTCAATAAATGAATCAGAATTGACCTAAATGAAATCCACTGAAACTTAAGACCTAATTCAAGCATTATGTAACCCTACTTGAAACCCCTGAGCCAATTTTAGCAGGAAACCTAAATGTGAAATGACAGATTTAGGATTTGCACTCACTGGAAGTGTGGACAGCACAAGACCAATAGAAGACCACAAGAGCTGGCGCCACTGGACTAATTACTTTGGTTCAGCGCCATCTCTGAGTCTGTAGGCTTGACAACAGTGAAATAACATCTCACAGGACAGAGAAATCACAAATGAGATCTCTTTAATATTGCAAATGTCTCTTCTACACTCTTAAAAAATAAGAGTTCTTTATCTATGGCATCTCTGTGAAAACCACACTCTCATCACCTCTCAGATGATTCTTATGAGAAAAATACCCCAGTAGTCTCACATGTGAGTATCAGAATAGATCTCAACAATGTCACAAACTGTGCTCATATGTGTATGCAATCAAAAGTCAGAGATCTCAATACGAAGTCAAGCATTTCTCATCAAATGCTCCCTAGATGAAACGTTCGGAGCTGCTATCCACATTTTGGCAGCTCTTAAACTCTATAATATGACAACTGTTGAATCATTTTTTTATCTGTTTTTAATTCTCTGAAGGAATTTTAGGAGAAAAATCTGAGACTGAGGTCAGGTTGGGACCTTAAGGTTAGAAATCGGTGTTCCTGTATAGCTGAAATTGAATTTGTTTCATAATTTATGAATTTTACAACATTAACACTGTTATTTTCTTGTTTATTACCGTAAATATATGTAGTGTACAAAAGCGGTAAATCATGGGAATGAATCAATATGTGATTATATAGAAAATATATGAGTCAAATATAGGTTATGGCACTATACTGCAAACCAAAAAAAAATTATTTTCTTAGTTTTGTCTAATTTTCCCTTAATATCTAATATCTAAATATTCTTTTATTTGAGAAGGAAAATTACTTAACATGTTAGGTCTTGTTTTCTGAAGAATGTATCAAAATTAAGTGAATGTATGCTTATAACAAGAACAAATATGCCATAATCTTGTTTTCCCTTTGAATTAAGTTTCTTTTTCTTACCACACTGACAGATATTTTTTCTTTCTTTAAGAATAAACTCACATAATTTTGGTAGTTTTTTCAGAAAAAACAAGACTTAATATCTATCAGACCTCATAGTCATTTTACATCTTAGTTAGAAAGTTAGAAAATCATTTTTGCAGGGCAATGCCAAGGTCATGGGTTTATTTCCCAGGAAGTGCATGAACTAATTAAATATATACATTGAATGCAATGTAAGTTTTTAGATAACACCATCTGCTAAATGCATGAATGTAAGCTGTGAGCTGTTTTGGGTTTTTACCCGTCTCACCTCCATCAACTGGTTCTTCAAAGGCATCTGGTTGTCCAGGCGTCAACGGAGCAGCATCCAACACTGAAGCGACAGTCAGCAGAGCAACTGTGGTCAATAGTTTCAACATGTCCACTTTATACATCTCAGTGACCTGAACGTGAGACTATGAGAGCTAAATGAACGTTTTAGAGACTTTTAGATCAATCTTCTGTCTTTAAATGGCAATTCGTACACCTGCCACACTCTTTTACACTGATGCGCCTCTAAGATGAGAAGGCTTGTCAAGTGTGTGTATACCTAACCGTATTTTACACCGCGCTGCTTCTACCGTCACGCCACATCCACCGGCCCTTTTAAAACGGACACCCACACTGACACTGTCCAATCAGGTCGCTCATCCCTCCCTGCCACGTCCAGGTGTTGTGTGACATTTGGGGCCGTGTTTGGTATCGGGGTCTCCATTGTGAAGGTGGCAGCAGGCTGTGGGTCGTCTGCGCAGAGCGTTTACTCGGCCCTGTGCAAACACATAGAAGGCCTTATCACCTGCTAAACGCACAGCCCTCCGATGCTTTGATATCTGAACCGACGTTGCTGTTTGGCCATGCAAATAGCCTTCCTTGCATAGGAGAGAATTTGCATGACTTGAAGTTCAAGACGCATTTGACAATCACAGTTATATGAATTTTTTTTTCAAAGTTAAATGGCATGTCCATGTCTTATTTACAGTATCTCAGTGTATGTAGTATTATCTATATTTATAGTATTATTCATATTTTTGAATTGCTTATTATAGTTTTTTTTTTAAATATAGCGCAGTAATTAATTTATATTTCTCAGTTTTTACTTTGTAATTTTAGTGCTTTAACTTAAAATGATTTCAGTTAGTTGGCACAAACTCTAAACAATTATAATTATCGTATAAAACTATTTATTATAGTTTGAAATATATGCATTTTGAGTCTATATGGCAGTTCATGAAGTTTATTTAAAATAGTTATATAAGTTGACATACTTGTCATGATAAAAATCGTATGAGTTTTCTCGAATGCATTAGAAAAAAGAGCAACAACATTTACGGTATATGAAAAAATCTACATAATAGATAGAATAAAATTAGTCATATGAGTCCATGAGAGTAGTGTCCTCACACCACTTTTTTACTTTTTCAGTGTTATTTAGTATTATTTCTACGTATAGGTTCCGTATTTATAATATAACATTTGTTTATATGTTTTTTCATTAAGACTGTATAGTTATTGGAGTCAAATTTCTTATATGAATATAAAGCTTTAAGTAAGTCTATTGTCATTTTAGTGTTCGCTAAATTCAGTGAGTTAATAAAATAGTAAAGTTAATCAATTTGTAAATTACTTAAAATACTGGAAACAATAATAAACTTATGTAAAACATTATAGGAGGGTTAATTGCTACAATTAAAATATGAAAAATTTTGAAAACAATAATCATGCATTGATAATCATAAATTTCCATGCCTAGTTAGTATTATAGCATACATATTTATTATTTTGAGTTTTTTACTAATTTAACAGAGAGTTTTTGTTTCCGGTTTGTTTGTGGAATTGTAGTCCTTCAAATAACTTTTTTTTTTTTTTTTCATATTTAGGTACAAAACATTGTGATTTGTTTAGTTTTCTTTTACATATGAGAAGTAGAATTAGAATATCTGACACATTGTGATAAAAAGTACTTCTATGAGAAATAATGAACAATTATAAAACTTATATACAAACGATTTGGTTTTTGGGGAAGAAAATGCGTTTTTGAGGTATGTAGACAGCCATACTTTTAATTAAGAATGTTTTAAACACATATGTATTGATATAACTTGCCATGATATAATCTGTATTAGTTTTCTTAATGACACTAGATCAACGTCATTGTATGAAAAAAAATAATATTTACCTTTGTCCATAGAAGTTTGATGTCCATTCCACTCACTTTTTTTTTTTACGCAGTATCTCAGTGTTATGTATGTCTATCTCTACTATTATAATATCTTATACTATTTTGAAACTAACATTTTTTTATAAACCACTTTTATTAAGACGTATATTAATATAGAGCTTTATTAATTATATTTTACATTTAATTTTGGTTTTATGTGTTCACTAATTTAGGCTTCAACTCAACTTCATTAGTTAATAAAAATTAGTACAATTTAATCAAACTAATTGAATACATAATTTACACTTAGGAAAAAAATAATATGAGGTTTATCTTATCGATTTAAAATATTTAAAAATTGTGTATAACAAATATGACTGATAAAATAAATTAGTCATGACTTTTTTAAGTACATGCTATTTTGTATTATGTATATATTATTATGTATGAAATTTGCGTGTAAATTTCAATTCAAACCCCCCACACCCCCCCCACCCCACAGTTTTTGTAATTAATTTTAAGTTCTACAGTTTAATTCCAATTTGAAATCCTATTTTTTTAATTCTACACTTCTCACGATTTGAGGAATCATTCATGTCTAGAACCCTAAATATGAGCTATAGTGCCTCAGCAAGCATCTCTAATTAAAGCAAATTACTTTAGGATGCAAGTAAGAAAATCTGTAACATTCCCTCTCCCCCGAAACTCTGGAAAGTCTGGCTGTGAAACTGCACGTGTTCCTACTGGAAGTTAATGACAGAGGAAGTGCCAGTTTGTGTTTGTTTTGACAGTGATGTCAGGAGAGAGGGACGGGAATGTGGTCAGAGACAGAGACAGAGGAACGGAGTGGACAGACCTCAGTGGAGGTTGCTAGGGAGAAGTTAAACCGAGAGCATCCAGCAATTCATTACCCTTTCAGTCTGAATAAAGTCACCACTTTTGTGAGAGAGCGTCAAAACTCGTGTCCTGCAGACAATAAACACACACCGTCTCTCGCTCTGTCTCTTGAAAGTAAATGTTGTCCTGCTGTAACCTTTTCTTGTTCTTTTGTTTGTTTGTATATCAGTGTCGGAGTCAAAACCAGATTCTGTAAGAGCCAGAACAAAACCCAAGACACAAACTGCCCAGTTCAATGAACTTTTTGCATCATTCATGTTCCTTGCAGAGATCAGAGCATTTTTTTTCAACATATATCACAAATATTTAATTATATTTCATATATGTCATCCTTTTTGTTTCTATATATCATATATATGAAGAGTTCCGATGCAAAAGCCTCTAAAAGCCATCTTGGTCAAAAATGAGATATCAATACTGAGCGATTGCTCTCCACACACAGCATATGTTCATCAAGTACTTTCACTTCAAATGTGATAAATCCCAGCCTCAACCCATTCAGAAGTACCAGTATTTGCATAGAAACCTATACATAGTAGCCAGAAAGAAATGCTAATTTTAAAGAAAAATGTCAGATGTACTTAGAGGCTTTTGCATCTGAACTCTTCATATATTATTACATTTACCTGGTGTATATTTTACTTTTAGATTTTCCCCGTCGACTCAGGATAATCGCTTTAATCTTATTCCCCTCACCTTCTGAAATCCTTCAATAGAGGGCAGTGTTGGATTTCATTTATCTTGTCTTGCATATGATGCCAATGTGAGAGATGAAAACGATCAGCTGTTTAATCTTAATCTTAATTAGATGTTTTTCCTGCAGTATTTTAGGCTACTGAACATAGCCTGTTAGACTACTGAAAACACATCTGTTTACTTGTGTATTCATGCTGTGCTGCATTATTTTACTTGAGTGTATGCCATTCATTTGTATCACGATTTCCACAAGAAAACGAAGCAGCACAACCGTTTCCAACATTGATAGTAAACAGAAATGTTTCTTGAGCAGCAAATCAGCATACTAGAATGATTTCTGAAGGATCATGTGACACTGAAGACTGGACTAATTATGCTGAAAATTCGGCTTTGATCACAGGAATAAATTACAGTTTACAATATATTCAAATAGAAAAACTTACTTTAATATTACTACATAAATGTATTTTTTTAAATCAAATAAATGCAGCCTTGGTGAGCAAAAGAGACTTCTTAAACCATACAACAATTGTGGACCCCCAGATTTGATGATAGTGAAATTCGGAAGTAGTTCTTATGAGAAATAAAATTACACAATATTACAACATCTGAATAGGACAGCTAAAATATTTCCATTAAAACACTTTAGTAACACGTGATGCTGAGGATGAGAGTGTGAGCACTGGGCAGGAGGAGATACAGATGATGAGCGTGAGGCCTGGACAGAGAAGGGAAGGGAAGGTCAGGCCGCAGAAAAGAGCGATTTGTTTTCAGTGAAACTGGAGATCCTCCCCCACTTACCGCCGGCGCAACCTACAGCGGAATCAATTACCACTTGTCAGGATGAAACCAAAGCCATGCAACACAATAAGGGCACGACCTAAGAATTTTGTGTGAGCGGCCGTGTGTGATTGTGATTTTATTTGTCTTTTATTTATTTGTTTGTTTGCTCGTACAGAGCAAGGCCCTGGCTCAAATACCAGTATAAATTTATTTTATTTTAGAAATTGTCACGAATCCGGTCCATGAACTTCCAATTTCATTGACTCTCGCACTACACACTGTTGCACATCACCCCGGACTACATTTCCCATCATTCATTGCACTGTTTGCACTCAGCACGGATTGCACACAGCTTTTTACACTGATTGCACCCAGCTGTTTCATATCACTCCCTCACTATTTAACACTCACTCTGATCCCTTCCCTCTGCCGAGTATTGTCTAGCGATTATCACTCTCCTAACGATAGCTACTCTACAGAGCCCTAGGTCATTTGCCTTAGCCTTAGCCTTAGCCTTAGCATTAGCCTTAGCCCTAGTCATTAGCCCTAGCCCTAGCCTTAGCCTTAGCCTTAGCCTTAGCCTAGTTTTGCCTTGCCTTGTCTGTTCCCTTCGGTGTTGATCTCGAGTATTGTTTAGCGTTTATCGCTCCCCTAGCGATAACTACATTACAGAGCCCTCAGTCGTTTCCAGCCCTAGCCTTAGACTTAGCTAGTGTGCCTTGCCTTGTCTGTCCATTCGGTTTTGTCTTCGCCTGTTTTCCGGAATTTACCTTAGAGCTGGACCTGGGACTGTCTGCCTACGACGACCCACGCTAGCCCTTTGCTATTTGTGCTTGCCGCTATCCTGATTGCCATGATTAACTGCTGTCTGATGACCTGTCTCTGTCTTCTCAAATACACAGGCTTTGCATATGGATCCGCCACGTCTCAGTCTCGTCGCCCCTGTACAGAACATAATACTTCTTTAATAATCTTTTCGTATTTTAGGGTCTTGTTGAAGTCGTAGGGTGGAGTGGCATAGTAGCCATACCAAGCATACTACATCTATATTTGCAACTGCAAACAGCAACTATTCACCCATATGATTGGCAAAAAAATTGTTTTTGTTCATAAGCCTTCATATAATAATTATAATTTGATTGTCATCCGTGTATTTTGATCATTATTTGCTGTTTGCCGCTGGTTATAAGGACAAGTCACTATCTAGCGTTGGTTTCGGGATTTTAGCACATCAAATATTTCACGACATGCACAATAGCCTTCCCTGTAAAACTCCACCCCCACACACACCCACACATACCAACACCCAGTTTAAATAATGTGTTACTGCTTAAGTGTTCAATTTACATAGTAATTTCTGTATCATTCAGACATGTAGTCTTTCACGTTTCCCCATTCCTAGGACCCAACGAGTTATGGGGCCAGACAATACATTTAGAATCTCCAGTCGCCTCCTTGAGATTTTCTTCTTTAATTTTTTCTCACACATGCCCTCGTTCTCCCGTGTTCCATCTCCCAACCCCCTTCGTTTTTCTTCCTTTGACCTATGTCCCCTGTCTTTCTTGGTTGCCCCTATCCTGCGCGGCACATCTCTTTGCATTGCTATTTTGTCAGCACTGGCGACTATTCGGCATCCACTATATTAGGAAAAATATTTAGACAGATTAGCAAAATATATTTTTAGGACCCATTTTTTGGAGAAATATCTACATAACTAGTATATATATATATATATATATCTATATTATATATATATATATATATATATATATCTTATATTATTATATATATTTATATGTGGATGCCTATTACTTCCTTTTACTTTTACTTGAATTACTTAACTACTTAATTAACTTTTATGCTATTGTTTCTTTTAAAGTGGTAAACAAAACACATAGTCTGGTAGTTGTTGGTGTTGAATTGAACGCGAAGAGTTCAATGTTGTGAATAGAGTGTGTGGGTGTGTGTGTGTGTGTGCGCGTGTCTACTGTCACTCTACACCTCATGGACGCTGTGGCTCACCAGAGGCCAGTGTGGTTCAGGGAAGGTTTGGAAACGTCTGAAACCTCTAACCACAGGAGCAGGCCGGCCACCCAAGCCGACAGTCTGTGGGCGAGAGCCAATATCTGCTGCACTGGTGCCACCCACCGCTATGCCACAGACCAAAGACACTCACCGCAACCATCATTGTGTTACAGCAGACAAACGAAAAATATACAGTTAATATCAATGTATGTCACATTCGGCGTGTGTTAGGGTATCCATTTAAATGGATGCTTTGCCAATATTAGCTACAACAAATCCTGTCAATAACAAGATTTTTAGAACACACACACACACACCCAGCAACACACACAGGTTTACATTGTGGAAAAGTGGGCCATTACATAGGCGTGATGGTTTTTATACTGTACAAACTGTATTTTTTATTGCCCTACACCAACCCTACCCCTAAAACCTACCCCTCACAGGAAACTTTCTGCTATTTCAGATGTTCAATACACTCCATTCTGTGTGATTTAAAAGCATTTTGAAAAGTGGGCACATGGGGTAATGTCCTGAAAAGTCAACCTTCTCCTTGTAATACCTATGTCAAACCTTTGTCATTATACAAATTTATGTACTCATTTGTCACAAAAACACACACACACACACACACACCCACACACCCACCCAAACAAACAACACCTCACGCGTTTTCTTACTTTCTTTTTTTTTATGATATTTTATTTTTAGTCCAATAAGTAAATATCTAAACCAAATAAATAACCCATTTAAGTTGTAAGTCTTATATTTCTTAATAGTTGTAGAACATAAAGATCTTTTCTGTTAAGATATATTCTCCCCCAAGTACTCACTAAGTCTCTTTTGTTCACCAAGGCTATAATTATTTGATAACATACAGTAAAAAACCGGTCATATTGTGAATAGTACAATTAAAAATATTTTTCTTTGCTATTGTGAACTATTATATGTAAAACGTAAATTTATTCTTGATTCGCAAATTCTGAATTTTCAGCCCCATTACGTTCTGTGCTTCATTTTTGTGGCAACCAGGATACAATTTATTTTCCTGATCTATCTAAATAGAAGGTTCAAGAGAACAGCATTTTATTTGAAATAGAAATCTTTGCAACATTATAAATGTAGGCTATTTACCTTAATTTTTTATCAACTTTATGTGCCTTTCCTGAATAAAAGTATGAATTTATCTTGGAAAATATAGAAAGGGTGACATGCAAAAATCTCAAGTGTTTTTGGCTAAATAAATAAATAAAATAAAATAAAAATATAATATATAAACATCGGGCAAACATAGGCGGCTCCTAGGGCGGTTGTCTTCTCTTCGAGATTACTTACTTTCGGTGGTTTCTATAGTGATCTTAAAGGGATAGTTCAATTCTCTTGCAGACGAACACCCATCGCCCCCCCAGTTATATTAAATTCGTTTTGCTCTTCAAGCTGTATAAGGCGTGAATGGTGCCATGTTTTTGAAGCTAAAACACTTGCCTCCATCATATAAAATACTCACACAAGCTCAGGGGGGTTCATAAAGGGCCTCTGAAGCGCTTGCAAACAATGCATTAGTGAAGAAAAATATAGATTTTAAAATATTTATTAACTGTTTAATCTCCCGCTGGCGGTCAATCAAGCACAAATACAGAGGTAGTTCACGGGTTTACCCTGTGCTGTAACAAAACCCTGGTTTAAACAAGAAAAACAAAATGTGCGCGATACACTTTTTTCTCGGAGCATTATCCGGGCGCTTTCCTGTACATCTAGTCTACGCTCGAACACCTTGGTCAGGAACGCGCTGCTGAGCGACGGTAAGTGGAGATTACGGTTTATAAACTTTAAAAATCACTGTTTGTCTTATAACTAACATCGTTGCTTCAGACCTTTATAACACCCTGAGCGTTGGGAGTAGGTTTATTATGGATGGATGCATTTTTTAGGCTTCAAATACAGGGGCACCATTCACTGCCATTATAAAGCTTGGAAGAGCCAGGACAATTTTTAATATAACAACCAATTGGATTCGTCGGAAAGGAGATGTCCGAGATTCTAGGATACCCTAGGTGAGTAAATAATGGGCTAAACTTTTTCTTGTTGGTGAACTATCCTGGTAATGTCATGTCATAGGGCACGATTGGAAACGCGGTAGCAGGAATCTCTCCACTCGCAAGCGGATTTCCTTCACTCACACAAAATTGGACGTGTGCTTTTAAATATTGTTCTCTTATGAATTGGCTCTGCTCTCTCAGATATTGCGTGTGCACGCTCAAACTTTGTTCTTACATCATTGAAGACTAGAAGGGCTTTTTTTAATTCAGGTGACGAGTAGGCTTATCCAACTAAATGGAAGCAAGCTGATTATAGTCAGCCTTTTCTAGTCATTTATTTAATTTTTTAATACTTATTTTAGTTAAGTGCTTAAATTGTAAATATGAAATTGTTTTATTTAGTGCATTTGTATTTTGTTGTTTTGAATATAGTTATACAATAAAAGCTTATATAAACAAGGCCCGGTTCCAGAAATAAATCACTGAGTGTGCTTCTGAAATTAGTGAGGGTGCTTGTGTCTTAATGCACATTTTCACATATTTTGTCTAATCTATTGCTATAGTTATCACTATGTCAATCACTGCTATGTCGGGATTGAATCCCGTATAAATATGCAGATGTCATTCCCGAAACATTGCAACGTGTGTGTGGCTGAAAAACAAAAGTTCTGCATTTTGAATGGATTATAGCCTAGAAAGCTCGCAAAGAAGGCACCCTTTATAAATCACTAAAAAGCTGTCACTCACTTCATTGTGATCTCACAAAGTTCTGCTATGACCAATGAATCTCAATCTATTATTTACATTGTGTATGCACTCTGTATGTTATAATGAGAGGATTCGACTGTATAACTCAGCACGGAGACAAAACCAGCAGGTACTGTCAAGAGGATGATGAAAGTATTTTTATTCGAGTAAAGCTTTTAAGTCCCCTTAAGTGTTTTTGTTAATTGAATATGTATTTCTCACGGTAACATTTAATTATTTGATTGTATTCAACCCAAAAATCTTACATCGTCATCCGTCTGCATGTCTTCCACGTACCACAGTCAGTGGAAGTGAGAAAAAAGTGTTTATTATCTTTGAAATATGGATATTTATCTTACAAAAAAATGCATGGATTCGCTACAGTAGGCCTTTATTCATCCCCGGAGATGTGGGTGTAGGGGAGTTTGATTATGGATGATGCAACTTATTTAGTATTGGTGGCTCATGGAAACTGTTGACAACCAAACATCAGATTACCCCCATTGTAAGGCTTGGAGGGGCCAGGGCAATTTTTAATATAACTCCGACTGGATTCATCTGAAAGAAGAAAGTCATATACACCTAGGATGCTTTGAGGGTGAGTAAAACATAGGCTAGCTTTCATTTTTAGGTGAACAAGACATTTACAGTACCGAAATCTACATGTTTTTTCTCCCTTTCATGATAGCTCATTTTGGCATTTTGCCCCCCCCCCCCCCCTTTAAGGCCTCTGACATGCCCTGGCGAGACATGACTGGTTCTCTCTATTATAACTCGAATGTCACTCTGATCTACCATAAGTTACAGCAGTAACACGGTCTATATCACAGGGAGCCACATGTGTCAGATTCCGAGTATTGAAGCTTGAGTTCTGAGGAAAGTAACTATCGGAAACTAAGATGAGAGGAACGCACAGGATGATACGGTAGGAGCATTTCAAGGTCGAAGGAAATTGAGGACGACGCTGCCAGGGATTGGTATAGGAGACACTAACGGGTGTGGACATTGATCAAGGAGCCGAAACCTGATCGCCTGTTTGTTTTAGTGCTAAACTTTGCACTCCGTCCAGATCAATCTTATGCACGGGGGCGAACTCCCTCGGCTCATGTATAATATTTCCTCAGCTTTTAACCAAAAAGATTACGGCCAACCACAAAAGGAGGAGAAAATGATCATGTTCGTTCCACTTTCATCTCTCTCTTTCACTTTTTTTTTCCTATTGTGTTTGAACATAAAGTACTACTGTCAGGACATAAACAAATAGAGCAAGAATGGTATTCACTTTAACATCTTGTAACTGGGGCTATTTTATTAGATATTAAAATACTCATTCTCGATTTGTTCGCTTCTGTTTTCATTTTAACTTTAATTAAGGTTTTAGTAATTTTGCTGTGTATTTTGTCATGTTTTATTTATTTATTTAAATGTCTATTTAGATTTTAATCATTTTTTATTTTTGTAAACTAAATTTATTTCTTAAACTAAAATTAAAAATGACAAATGTGTGCCTTTGGCAACTAGCTTAAATAGTATCTTTTTTATGATTTTATTTATTTCAGTACCCAAAGGTTCTTATAATTTTAGTTATGTACACACCAGTCTAGAAGGAACGTTCTCAGCATTGTGGCTTTTTCTGCGTTAAGAAAAAAAAAAAAAAAAGCATTCTTCCAGTGATGTTAATAGAGCATTTGTTCAAAGTTATCTGGTCTTTTCTCAAAACATTAGCCAAAAAACAAACAAACATTATTTATACATTGTTATAAAACTTTCTGAAACATTTTAGTTGGGCATTCATCTAACATTTTTTTAATGTTACTACTTGCTTCAGAACATGTAACATTCTCATAACATTCCCTTAACATTCGCAAAAAAAAAAAATGTTTTTAAAACTTTTAAAACACTGGACGTTTTGAATGTTCAGAGAACATTCAGAAATGACATTTTCATGACAATGGAAATGATAGCAAAACATTCTGGCAAGGTTCTCTCAAGTTGTGAACAAACATAACATTAATTTGGAGATTTGTTCAAGATCTTTAAGTTCTCAAAACGTTAGCACAAAAACATTATTTATACATTATTCATGGAACATATTTTCTGAAATGTGTTAATTGGATGTTCATCTGTTTTTTACTACTTGTTTAGAATGTTAATGGAACATTTTCATAACTTAATAGAAATGTTAGTAAAACATTTGTAGAACAAATTTTTGATTGCTGGGATGGTACAAGTCCAAAAAACATTTTTTTTTGTTACTTAATGCCACATTTCCACCTACAGATGTTTTGACTGACTTCCTCCAAAACAGATGCAGTATTTTAGTGCAGAATTTCTAACTCACACCTTCCCTATCCACACATATTCAGCACTCACAGCTGTCATCCAGGGCCATTGACACATTCCCAAAGTCACTGGACACCTGAGCCCGTTCTGCTTCCACCAGAGCCATAATTAAAGTATACATTACTGCATACAGCATGGTGTCCGGTGACCAGAGCAGAGATACGATACCTGAGGCTCTGGTTCTACAGCACCGGGCCCCCATTAGCAGGTATAAATTATACATTCAGTACTATGGTACTTATAGCACAGAGAAAGCGAGAAGGATGACAAGAGAGAAAACAAGTGACAAAGGAGAGTGAATGATCAGTGAGGGACAGGTGGGCATTGAATGAGGAAGGTTGTCAGAAAGATAGACTTTAACCTTGACTCAAAGTAAATTATGTCATAATGATGTTTTATTTCTTTTCTGCATAGAATTCAGTTATTCGCAGTGGTGCATTGAGAAGTGGGTATACTGCACTGGATTATTCAGATGCTTTTTTTTACCTGGAGATTACTTGAAAAACAGAAACAAACCATATTTTGTTGCAATCATGTGTTTATTGTCTTCATGTTTCATCAGTCGAAACGGTTCTTTTTATTTAGCTTAGCTGAGATTACTTTGGCTTCAATAGCTGAATGCCTTTATCTACATTATGGATTTCCTCGCACATCATAAGTTATTACTTCTACGAGTCAGTTTTGGACTTTCTGCGTGAGAGTATGAATGAAACACACTGCAGAGTGTTTACGCCTCGGTTGCCTGGTAGGTAACCATAGCAACAACACTCTATGGTTTTCCCTCCAGCCCCGCCTTGGCATCCTGCTCCCCCCCAGCCTCCTGCCTCCTGCCTTGCTGGCTCTGCCCTGGCCTCCTGCTCTGTTGGCCCCGCCTTAGCCTCCTGCCTTGCCGGCTCTACCCTGGCCATCTAGCCCAGTGTTTCCCAACCAGGGTGCCGCGACTAAAAAAAGGTTGGGAAACACTGATCTAGCCTACCTCTGTTACTGGGCCTCTACATGGGCCTGGCCCGCCATCCCTCCCCCTGGTCCACCTCTGTTCCACCTCCCTCCTGGATTTAATTGACTTTTCGTGGAGCGTCTGGTATCCGCTCCGTAGGGGGGGGGGGTAATGTCACAGAGTCTAGTTGGTGTGCCCCTTATAGTCACTAGAGGGCACACTTGTAGTTTGTTGTGTTTTTGGACCTTCAGTTCCCATCACCTTGTCTTGGACATTCTATTATATTACATTCAGCTGTTGTCACCTTATCTTGTTAACTCACCCTCATATAAGCTAGGGTTTCTGTGTCCTTAGTTGCTGGTTGATTGTTTTCTGTTATGTGTTTCTTTATTCTAGTTGCCCTGTGTAACGAAGCGTCACTCGAAGTGGGATCCATAAGCAGCCCTTTTATTTACAATCGTGGTCAAACAGGCAATGGTCACACACCAGCAAACACAGTGACAGGGGGCAAACACAATCGTTGTCAGTAAACAGGCTAAAAGTCGGGGCAGGCGGCAATGAATCACAACTCAGAGACAAGGCGGATAATCCAGAAGGCAGGTAGCAGAGTATCATAAACGAGGTGCAGACAGGGTCACAACAGACAGGCAAAAGAGAGAAAAGCACTCAGAAATGAAAAACACAGTAAAACAAGACTTTGCAGTGAGCTGGAAGGAACAGACTGTTTATATAGGCCAGCTGATGGACTACAGCTGGGCTAGGTGATCAGTGCCAGGTACGGGGCTGATGGGAAATGTAGTGTGAGAGTGTAAGAGTCAATATTCGGGTGAGGGATCCCTCTGATGGTCGGAAGAGGGAATCACGGAGTTCGACTCTGTGACAGAGCCCCCTCCCTGCGAGCGGCTCCTGGCACGAGGAGGTAGGCGATGCCGGGGTCTCCCACGCGGTCGAGGGGCCGGCCTATCTGGATGGGTGCGGTGGAACTCCTCCACAAGTTTGGGGTCGAGAATGTCATCTGCATTAACCCAGGAACGCTCTTCCTGACTGTACCCCTCCCAATCGACCAAATACTGGAAAATTCTTCCCCGGCGCCTGGAGTTAAGCAGTTCTTGAACCTGGTACGCTTCCTCGCCATCTACCATGATGGGCAGGGGGCCCTGGTGACCGGACACCTCCTCTCCCTCCTCATTCGGACCACCAGCGGGTTTGAGTAGAGATACATGAAATGTAGGAGAAATATGAAAATGATTAGGCAGGGCAAGGCGGAAAGAAACAGGTGTGATTTGTCTAATAATTTTAAATGGGCCCACGTACCTGGGACTGAGTTTATTGCAGGGCAGCCTAAAACGTAAGTCTCTAGTGGATAGCCACACCCACTGACCAGGACCGTACTCCGGACCAGGACGGCGATGACAATCAGCCTGTTCTCTCTGTCGACGAATGGCATGCTGGAGGTGAGTGTGAGCCTGATTCCAGGTTTCTTCACTTCTGAGTAACCAGTCATTGACTGCAGGGGCATTAGTGGGTTCTCCAGACCAGGGGAAGAGGGGCGGTTGAAATTCAAGGATGCATCGAAAGGGGGTCAGACCAGTAGAGGATTTTTGAATGGAATTCTGAGCATAATCTGCCCATATCAGGTAGCGACTCCAATCGTTCTGATGGTGACTGCAGTAAGATCGAAGGAATCGGGTGAGTTCTTGGTTTAATCTTTCGGTTTGACCATTTGATTGAGGATGATAACCAGACGTTAGCCTTTTATTTACATCAAGCATCCTGAAGAATGCTGACCAGACCCGTGAAGTAAACTGGGGACCTCTATCAGAAACTATATCCTCTGGTAGCCCGTAGAATCAAAAAACCTAGTTGCAGAGATGTTCAGCTGTCTGTAGGGCGGTGGGAAGTGGTATGAGGCGGCAGGCTTTAGAGAATCTATTGATGATGGTGAGGATGGTTGTGTGACCGTTGGCTGGTAGATCGGTGACAAAAAGTCAATTGCGATATGTGACCAGGGATGCTGTGGAATCGGAAGAGGTTGGAGCAGCCCGGCTGGTAGTTGACGTGATGGTTTTTGAATATTGCAGGTTTGACATTGGTGACCAAAGATGGTATCTTTAGACAGGGAGGGCCACCAAAAGCGGTTTTGCAGGAGATGGATGGTAGCGTTAATACCAGGATGACCAGAACTGGGCAGAGAATGAACATGTTCTAGGATTCGATTTCAGAGGATTTCAGGGACAAAGATCTTATTTTCATCCATGGTGACTCCTTCCGGACTAATGACATACCCCAGGAATGTAATGGAAGTTCTGTGAAACTCACACTTCTCTGCTTTAGCATATAGTTCGTGGTGGATGAGTACAGCTCTGACGTGTAGGATGTGTTCCTTAAGAGTATCTGAAAAGATCAGAATATCATCAATGTATACAATGACTATTTTGTTGAGCATGTCTCTGAACACATCATTCATGAAGGCTTGGAAGACTGACGGACTGTTGACCAGGCCGAAGGGCATGACCAAATATTTATAATGCCCCGTACTAGTAGAGAAAGCCATCTTCCATTCATCCCCCTCTCTTATGCGGATAAGATTGTAAGCATTGCGAAGATCGAGCTTGGTGTAGTATTTGGCAGTTCTCAGTTGTTCCAGGGCTGCGGGGACCAGACGTAGGGGGTATCGAAACTTAACAGTCATCTCATTCAAACCTCGGTAATCAATGCATGGCTGAAGACCTCCATCTTTCTTCTGCACGAAGAAGAACCCAGCAGACGCAAGTGACGTCGAAGGCCGTAAGAAGCCCTTGGTTAACTCTTCCTCGATGTACTGCTTCATGGCTTCCGATGCAGGCTGGGATAGAGGAAAGATACGACACTTAGGGGGTGTTGTACCTGGAAGTAGGTTGATGGCACAATCGCAGACACGATGAGGTGGCAATTTAGACCACCGGTCTAAACTGGTGATCTGACCTTCTTTCCATGAGACGTGAGGATTGTGTCTGTGAAGCCAAGGTAAACCAAGGATGACAGGTGTGTGAGGTGTGGGGGGAGGATGTAGAATTTAATATTTTCCGAATGAAGAATACCAGTCCGCATCTGAATTTCTTGTGTTATGAATGTAACTCGTCCTGAGCCCAGTGAGCGTCCATCTATCGTTTCCCCTGTCAAAGGAGAGGAGCAACGGATTAGAGAGATATTATTTTGATGAGCGAATTCTTTAGACATAAAGTTTCCAGCCGCTCCAATAGGGCATTGGCAGTGATTTGACGGCCATTTACAGTGATAGTGATAGGTACCGTAACACACAGATCTGGATTAAGTGCATCAACAGGAAAACTCACCGATGCCTGAGACTCAGAGTGCGGCCGTGAGGGACAGGAGATTCGTAGATGACCCGACTGTCCACAGTACAAACAGAGACGTTGGGTTAGTCGACGATTTCTCTCTTCAGCTGATAGGTGGTAAGAATTAACTTGCATGGGTTCAGTTTCATCTGTGGCAGCGGGTATGGGGACTCGGTAGGATCTACGAGTGTTGGGTTTTCGCGATCTGATGAGGTTGTCAATCTGGATGGCGAGCTCGATAAATTGATTAAAATCTCTCACCTCGTCACGGCAGGCCAGCTCAGACTGTAGTTCATGACTTAAACAGTACTTTAAGCGTGTTGTGAGCAGCGAGAGTACGAAAAGTAAGAGCATATTCAGCCGTGGTCCTTTTCCCCTGAGAGAGTTCTAGTAGGCGATCGCCAGCATTCTTGCCCTCTTTAGGGTGATCAAAGACTTCACGGAACCATTGCAAGAATATTACAAATGAAGGGAAAGCAGTACCAACTGCCGTGATCCACTCTAACGCTTTGCCAGTTAGTAATGAACAAACAAATGCTATCTTACCAGCCTCGGTAGAACACAGCGTGGGTTGTTGATCCACAAACAGTGAGCATTGAAGTATAAATCCTTTACATTTCTCTGGATCACCGTCAAACTTTTCTTGGAATGCTAGGCAAGGACTCACTTGAGCTGGTATCTCCACAGCATGTGTAATGGCGGCGTTAGATGGTGTTGTGGAGGCCTCTGGTGGAGAAACATGGAGATTCTGGAGCGCTTTCACTAACTCCTCCGTGAGAGATATAAGGCGATTCAACTGGTGTTGATGTGCCGCAAGTTGACTAGCATGGGCAGAAAGTGCTGTGGACAGGTGAGATATAGCCACTGGATCGTGGGTTGGCGAAGACTTCTGTAATGAAGTGTCACTCGAAGTGGGATCCATAAGCAGGCCTTTTATTTACAATCGTGGTCAAACAGGCAATGGTCACACACCAGCAAACACAGTGACGGAGGCAAACACAATCATTGTCAGTAAACAGGCTAAAAGTCGGGGTAGGCAGCAATAAATCACAACTCAGAGACAAGGTGGATAATCCAAAAGGCAGGTAGCAGAGTATCATAAACGAGGTGCAGACAGGGTCACAACAGGCAGGCAAAACAGAGAAAAGTGCTCAGAAATGTAAACCGCAGTAAAACAAGACTTCGCAGTGAGCTGGAAGGAACATGCTAGCTGTGTCCCAATTCAAAGACCGCATCCTTCGGAGGACGGGTCCTTCGAAGGATGCGGCCGACACAGCCTTCGAAGGACGCTCCGAGTCTAGCCTTCGCAGGATTTCCTAATTGTGCCAGCAGGTGTTCCCAATTAATGCTCCTGTCATTTAGCTATTTAAATGTCATTCAGTTATTTAAATGTAAAATGTTTTTTTCTCCATTTTGCAATAGTAAAAGACGGTGTCCCTTATTGATCACGTCTCAGGTAGATTGGATGTTTTCCTGCGCGGCTGGATGTTGAACTCGTGAAAAATAATCACGTTGTTTGTATTTGCCAAAACTGATTTACTGAAGTCAAAACACAGATGGAATTAGCGTTATTGCGAGCGCCGCTTGCTGTGAAGCGGGAGCGACCAGCCGGCAAAGGATGTTGGGAAAGTGGAAATATGCACTCAAACACTCTGGAGACCATCCCAGATAATATCCCGCTGGCAGAGCCCGTACCAGGCTTTCTATTGTGGCAGCCCATCCAGATCCAGCAGCATACCTCATCTGAATGAAAAGTGTACATATTTTTTTTCTCAATCTTTTGTATTGTTCATTTAATTTTTGTTGTTTTTTTCTGATGTTGAATTTAAGCAAATTTCTGTCATTTAGAAATTATAAGTTGCTTTGCAAAAATAAACAATGTTTATAATTATTTATTGTCTTTTATTTACAAGTTTCAACTTATAATACAAAAATAAAACAATGCACAGAAATTACTCCATTTACAAATAACTAATCAAATTACAAAAGTAAGGATGTAGCCTATGAATTGGTATATATTGGTAATAAATGCTGCACTTGGATCATCCTGTTTGTGAGTTTGCCATGACACTTAGGCCTAGATATAACAAATGAACTATCCCACTACCTGTGTCAAAAAATATCTTTTTTTTAATTTTGAAATTGTAAAGCAGTATTTGCCTGAAATTTATTTTATGGGACATTTGAGAGCATTATGAGCATTAGTTTTTTTTAAACCATACAAATACATTGCATGACATCCATTTAGGTCAAATAATTCAAACATACTAAGGAAGATGTAAAATATCGGTCCGAGTACAGATTAAAAATAAGAGAATTTACTTTAATATATATATTTTTTTATTTCAGGAGTAGCCTTTATAGGTGTCACCAGCGAGCTGCCTGACCTCTCAGTCCTCCAAGTGGCCGAGCTGTATTAGGACTTTGACACCACTACATCCCCTTTTATCACCACAATCAGGATGTTAAATGAGGATTCACTGATGGAGTCCACCTTTGGAAAAGTTTAGGCTGGGAGTGTGTTGTCATACTGTACCAGCAGAAACATTAATCACCATCAAAATGCCCCATCGCCGCCACATCTGCCACTTGTTGATTACAGCCTTGACCCATCTGTCTGCTTGTTTGTCCATAGCGAACGTAGAGGTTTTTGTATATACACAGCAATGAATTGTTTAATACTTTATCAAAGTTACTTATATATACATGTTTTATGTTTGCATCAGTGCAGGTAACAGAGTAATTTATATTTACATGTTTGCATTACCAAAGTGCAGGTATCAAAGTCATTTACATGTTTGCATTACTGCAATTTAGGTAACACTGTATCAAAGTTTATATTTATGTTCACATTATGACATTGCAAATAACACCATAGTATCAAAGTTATTTATATTTACATGTATGAATACATTGCGCTGTTCTATTGTACTGTTGTGAAGAGTGTGAGTAGCCAGGGGTATAAATGAAGTCTGTCTCTAGTGTTTACTCGTCAATACTTAAGTGGATTTTTCTGGTATCAGTACTTTATTTCACTATTTATTTTTCTGACAGCTTTTTACTTTCACTCCTTACATTTTAACACGAATATCTGTACGTTCTACTTCTTAAATTTTCAAAACAGGCTTGTTACTTTAGTTTTAATATGTATTTTCGCCATAATAAATCATGAATCGGTTACCCCTTACCAAAAATAAGTATACTTCAAGTTTATTTTATTAAGTAAACTTAAGTAAAATTCAAGTATATTTTTAAGTATACTTTATGTAGTAAGTATACAAATATCAGTGTACTAGTAGTATTTTTGTAATTGCTCTATTTCAATATTCCTTGGGACTAAATTGGCCCACTTTCTAGTATATAAAAGTATAACATTAGTAAACTTTGAATACACTACATATATGTTTTTAGTTTGTACTGCAACTATACTAAAATTTTACTTATTGGTATACTGATAGTTCACTAATTAAATACTTGTAGCATTTTTAGTACACTTTGAAGTATAGTCTCAGTAAACTATTAGTTTAGTAGTTTTATACTGCAAGTATACTCGTAAGTTTTCTTTATGTAAACTTTACATCATACTTTAAGTAAACTACTATGTCCCTATTTATGTATTAATTTGTATATATTTTGTTATAAGAATGTCTAAATATACAAAACTTCAAAAGAAATTGCATTCTTTTTTTAACCCACTTAAATGTGGGTAAGTTTCACAAAAATAAATAAAATAAATAAACATTTTGAACAGAAATCTGAAAAAATGAATTGGATTCAGAATGATAATCCAAACTTAGGTGGAGTCAATCAACACCCCAAAGCTTGACAGTCATTACCTCTTTATGGGTTGACAATTTATTCCATATCGTTACTGTAACGTGAGAGGCGTGACAACAGAGTAGGGATCCAAATGCAAGGCTTTTAATTAAAAGAGCATGATCAAAATATCAGCGAAACAGTACATCCGAGGCAATCCAAAAGAGTAATCCATAAAAACAGGCGAAGGTCAGGGCAGGCAGCAAACAATCATAAAACAGATAAATAGTCCAAGATCAAAACACACGAAGACAAGGCAGAGCAAGAAAACATGGGAAAGAAACTCTGGGAAAACAGGAGAACATTACAGGCTAAGCAAGTACTGATCTGGAGTGTGTAAAAATGTATAGACCGTTGTATTGTTACAAGAACTACTTTAAAAATACATAATAAAAAATTCACAGGCATAGCAAAGCTATTGATGTTTTTGGAGTCAATTAACTGCTCAATTATGTCATTTAAATCCTCAAAAAGTGTTTGAGTGTGTGTGCATATTTTAAAGTCCTTCTAATGTGAGACAGCTGTGAACTGATGATGATCTGATGAGAGACAGGGGATGCACTTGATGAGTCCAGCAAAGGATTATGGGGAATGTAGTCCAGGGTGAATGGCAAGATGCGTTGGTCGACAAACTACTTTGTTTTTTCCAAAAGAGGACACAACTAGAAATCATTGGTTAAGTTGTATTTACAACACTGTTCCAGAACACTTCAACCCAGATATTCAGATGTGTGCAGCACATTTTATGGAGGACTGTTTCCTGATCCTGGTAGAGTAGACTACAATGCCGGCTGTTCTGACTCACAGCCTGTAAGTACGTTTTCATATTTAAAGAATTTGCCATTGACGGTTCAAACGCGAGTTTTGAGCAGTGTAGAATAGCACTTGTTTGTCATTTCTCCATCACAAATGCAGACATGGTTTTATGTTTACGCAGCGCAATGCACACTCAACGTTGTAAAAAAGACCAGTATAAAGCCATATTCGCACGGGATTAGTATTACCTGGTGACCTCCAAGTCATTTGTAATAATTGAGATCAGAGGTTGTCTGTGATCTTAATCCCGTGCGAATCAGCCATGTTTGTAATTTGTAAAGTAAAAATTCCCCTGCAAATGATCTACCATATTTCGCCGAACACCGAGGTCTTGTGATAATATTAGTCCCGTGCAAATCGGCATCTCTGTGATTCGGCCAGCATTTGGCGGGTCGCATATCATTTTTCGAGGTTTTTGTTTGCTGTGCGCCTTTTTATCCATCTTTCGCGAAGAATGGAACTGCGTTGGAGTGTTTGATAGTATTCTGGGTGCTGTCATCATATCGCTACACCATGCAATTTGCAGAAAGATAAAGCTGAAAAGGTTTTGAGGTTAATGTGTTACAAATAAATCAAGCATAAAGCTTGAGATTTTATTTTAACTTGGTGAAATGTAAATGACACAGGGCACAAAAATATATTAGTTTCTTTTTTTTTAAATCAATCTGGACCATAGAACGGGACTCTCAAAGCCTTGACATCTGGGAGACAAGTCAGTAAATTCTAGTAAAATCACAGGCTTCGCTTATCCCGTGTGAATGCACCACTCTAAATTCAGATGTGGGGGGGTAATTTCAAAATCACACAAGGTCCCCAGATAATACTAATCCCGTGCGAATAGGGTTTAAATCATTATAATCCGTAATTATGTCCCCACTGGATGCAACAAATTCCTCGTTTAAAATGGGTTTTAATGTTTTTGTCTCATCACTCCGGGACACGGCATCACAATATGGTAATAATGTTACATTTTGGGTGACAATAAAGTTAGTAAAACGTAGTAAGAAATGTTTTAGGAACCTTTAAATAATGTTAAATAATGGACATTTGAATGTTCTTAGAATCTTAAAAATAGACATTCACATAGGTTATATTTTGGACGAAAATAAAGTTAGTAGATTGTTGTAAGAAATGTATTTATAACCTATGAATAACTTTATAATCATGACAAGAAAACTGGACATGTCAGCATTTTAGAAACATTTCCAAATAATGTTCCCACAACGTTTTATGGATGATTGCCAAAGCACTGCTATGTTGTTTCTAGGGTGTTCAGACTTGAGTATTTTTTCTATGTAAGAGAAGAAACTGAGATATTAAAGAGATCTCATCTGTGATGCCTTCAGGTCCAGGGCTCAGTGGGTTGGTCAGTCAGGGTGCGTGAGTCAAACTCTGGGGTGGGTTTTGACAGTGACAGCCGATAAACTTCATCTGTGATTACAGGACTTTCCATCTCACGGATCTGCCTGCAACTCCCACAATATTGATCCTCTAATAAAAGTCAACATGGAGAAGCAGAAAGATGCAGAATGAAATTACTGCCATCTCTTTCTTACTTTCTCTCTGTCGTTCAGCTAGTTCCTTGGCTCCTCCTCCATTTCTCTGGGTTGGCACAGCGGATGAGATCCAGCTTTGACAGATGGGGCGACTGAGACAAAAGTGATGTAGATGAAGACAGATTCTGACGTGTATATTCTGGGTGAGGAGAGGGTGAAAGAATGGCAAAAGCATTGCTGCACAAGTGTCTGAAAGAATGTAGTCAAATTATTTTAGATATTTTTACGTTACCATCATATATATCTTAAAACTTACCTCAAAATTTTGTAAAGAATTTAAATAATTTAGCTTTTATATATATATAGATATATATTATATATATCTCTATATATATATATTATATATATATATATACACACACAAATATATATATATATATATATATTTTTTTTTTTTTCATACTATAAAATTATAAAATCTTTTTTGACTTTATTTTGTCAGAATACATGGAAACATTTCATGGTTGTTAATGGTGAAAGTGTTAGTCACTAAGTTTAGCGTTTTATTTCCATCTTGTTGTCTTGTAATTGTGTAAACAATCATTAAGCAACACTTTAATAAATAAGGTAAAAGTATTATGCATATCCTGTATTTTTCTTTGAGTTAAACCGTTTCACATTTGACATGTCATGAAAAGGTCCAATTGTATATTTTTATTGTTTTTGTAATAAATTTGTAGGTTTTCAACACGTCATTGACCTCCTGTTTAATATGGATTATTAACAACAGGTCAAAACAACGCCATGACTGAAATAGTGTAGACTTTGTAGAAATCAGCGAACATATTTAGTTACTTCACAGAAGTAAAATGACACTATGGGTCTGATCATTTTGCTGTAAGAGTTAGATATTAATACTTATGGCCACAACAATACAGATGTAATAATGATAGTCAGAGCATATTATCTTACTTTCAGATATTTTTACCCTGAAATGTGCTGAAATAAATTTATAGACCGTTGTATTGTTACAAGAACTACTTTAAAAATACATAATAATTTCAGAGGCATAGCAAAGCTATTGATGTTTTTGGAGTCAATTAACTGCTCAATTATGTCATTTAAATCCTTTCCAATGAACAACTGAAACGCACTCTGCAACCTTCAAAGATTGTTTCATGCAGCAGAAAAGGTTTTACTTGTAGAGTATCACTCAATCATTCTCTCTTACAATAAGACTCTTGTTTGCTTCTAGGTCATGCTTTTATTTTCTTACAAGGATGCACTTTGAAATCTGTTTAAAGACGACAATGTCGCCACTGTGATTTATGACTTGATTTGAAGCAGGAAGGGGGGAGTACCCATAAGTCCATTTCCAGAAACAGTATGCAGTCTAGAACCTGATGGAGATGTCACAAAAAAAAAGCACTTTTCAATAAAATATACATAAAAAGTTTTTTTTGCATTATGCATTATTAGATCATAAATTCTCACTATTATTGCATTATATATTATTAGATCATAAATATATCAACAATTAATTTTATATTTAGGTTATTTTAAAAAACCTTTTTTTCAGCCAATTTCATTCTTTGTGAAAAAAACCCCCCCGCCCCCCCCCCCCCCCACCGTCCCCATTTTTATCAAACCAAAAAAAAGGAAAATGTTTGTTTTATTAAGCATCATGTTGCTAAAATGTTTTCTTTTGTATACAGTATTATGACAGCATCATTGAATTGGCTTATTTACTGGTTTGTGCACTAATATGCTAAAATACAAAACACAAAACACAAAAATGGGATAGTTAAATATTTTAGGTTTTTATGTTGCTTGAAAAATTTTGTCGGAATGCATGGCTGTTTTTGAATGGCTGCCCTTACTGGTATAGTAACAACAACTGGCTCATGTCAATTAGTCAAACATTAACCCTTTGTGTTGGGGTGGGGCTATATGTCTGACCAATTAGCAGAAGGGTGAGTGTTTGAGAAACCTGTTTGGAAAGAGTTATTGAAGTTCCATTAATGGTGCAGAAATAACACATAACACTGCAGTTTTAAAAAGAAAACTAGAAACATTGGCATAAGATGCTTCTTAAAACGAAACTATGAATATTTATTTTCCACTTTCACCCTTAGGGGTCTGTTTTGCAGTCTGTTTGATATTGCACTTTTGTTTGTTTCCGCAGCATTGCTCTGGCATCTCGTGTGGAGCACTGACTAGCTAGTTAACTAAGAGGCCCCAGAGCCCCCTGCTAGTTTGAGAAGAGTCAAGAAAAATGGAATTGTTCTCTCGGGAACAGCGGGGGAAAAGCCCAGGGGAGAAGCATTGAAGAGCGGAGGCTAGGCAGGCCATGACAGCTAAACAACAAAGGTCCCTCCTCTCTCGGGCCAATGCTGTCTAGGAACTAGTGGGCTGAAACTAAGGAAGGGGCAAATGGGATGTTTTAAATGTGGCGTTGAATGCAAATGCAGTGGAACTTGGTAAACAGACTGTATACGTTTTCCAAATTCGTTTTCCCAGTGCTATTATCTTTTTAAACCACATGTTTTGTTTCTTTCTCTTAAATAATATGTCTAATAATTTGATCAAAGTCTTTTTATTCTAAATTTGGTAATACCTACAAAGAATTCCAATCCCCCACAGAACAAGTTTATTGCACATAAAAAAAATAAAATAAACTAAAAAAAAAAAAAAAAAATATCAAGAGCATGTTTTCATTGTAACATTTGGTTTGAAATAAATAAATAATGGAAATCATACTAATAATAATAATAATAGTAATCATGATGCTAAATATAATGTTTTTAACATTTTCCAAATCCATATTCCCAATGTTTCCCCTTTTTAAACCATGTAAATTGTGTTTTTCTCTTAAATAATATGTATAATATTTTGATCAAAGTCTTTTTATTATAGTTTTGGATTTTATTATAGGTTTAGGTCATCCCCAAAAAAACATGTTTCCATTGCACATCAAAATGGAAATAACCATAATAATAATATAATAATATAATAATAATATACCAATAATAGTATCCCCATATACATTTGAATGAATGAATAAATAAATAAATGCATGTGACCCTGTCTGTGAAATCCAGGCTAAAGTCTCAAAACCTAATTATGAGATAACAAGCATCAAAGTTAGATTTCAACCATTAATTTCACTATGATTTAAATCTTTGACTTGGCCTCACTCAGTCAATATTAAAGATATAAAGTTTATATTTTCACATAATGTTTCTACATCTTTATGAAGGATATTGTATGTAGAAAAACTTCCTTAGCTGGGTTTTCACAGGCAGGGTCACAAACAAATAAATAAATAAATACTTTATGGCTTTAAATACCTAATAAAGCATATAGTGTGTATGAACAGAGGGTAATAACAAAAGTTTATCAAGACATCATTACTTGCGACCCATTTTTCTTAAGCAAGTCAAGACCAACTGCAATGCCACTAACATAGGCAAGAGCTTGGTATATTCTCTTATTCTTTTAAAAAAACGAATTGGAAAGTATTTTCTGTACTGTTAATTTTATGCAAAAGGCAATTTCAGCTTTGGACTCTCACTGGAAATCAGTGCTTCAATGCAATCAAGGCAAAAGCTAACACTGTTTATTTAACATTTTTTCATGTCATTAGCCTTCATTTCAAGGTGTCTCCGGCATCTTCTGACCTCCACAAAGTGAAATGCTGAACCTTGACCCCAGTAACAGAGATTCCCTGTTGGATTTGTGTTCCACAACAGGATGAATCCTTGTTACTGAGAGCGAGAGGTCAGATTTTCTCCTGGAACTCTGAAGAGTAGCGTTCGCTGCCATTCTGGAAACAACATAAGAAATACCGATTTTACTAAATCCTTTAATACAATACTCTAATTATAAATAAGATAAAGCACAATGTGCATCATTAAAGCCTCTGTGTCGGCATGTAGTGGTCGTCGACCGTCCCTTGTGACACAGTCGATGGCAGCTAACAAAGCGGGGTTAAACAGATTGAGTAGAGTGTCTGATTGTTTGACCTTAACTCCTGTTGTTCTCCCATCCCCCTGTGTTTTTGTGTTTGGGGAAGGAAACTTAAATCAGCAATTAACATAAATAATTAACTACTCCCTGGGATTAATTATTCATGTGTCGGAGGAGTGATTGCTGCCGCTTGAGACTGAGATAGCACCTCTAGAGCCGAGAGAAGCGCATGACTTTTGCTTACTTTCACCTTTTAGTTTGAGAACTCTATCACTTTTAGGGTGATTTTTCTGTATTATTTCTTAATTGGTTGTCCAAAGTTGTTTTAGTGTTATTAATACTCTATTATAGTAGTATTTTGACAGGCTTTTTTGTTTTTATATGATCAGTTTTGATTTTAGTTTTAGTTTAAGTTTCAGTTTTTGAGATGATTGAGATCTTTTGAATGATTGAGATCTTAAAGAAGTCTCATGTATAATTTGTTTGGGTTTTCAAACACGTTTTCCTTTACATTTTCTTTCACTAGCCTTCTAACTTGACATACACTCTCTCTCGGTCCTTGTCCTCTTGTCTGTAATTCTGTCTTTACACCTTTATCTACTCTGATCCCTCTCTCACTGTTTGTGTACTCGAGCATCTGTATCATGTTGCTGAGATCTGGCTCGTTAATTGCTTGGTAATTACAGTGCTTCTGTTGATCTGTTCATTTCACAGCGCTGCTACAAACCTTTTAGGCTGTCTGCTGGAGCTCAGACTCTATTGGATTTGGCTCATGTGCCTGTCTAACGCTTTGAGAGCTGCTCTAATGTGCTGTCAGCCGTTCCACATGCACTTCCTCTGTCGTGATGCGCTCGCCTGTCTGGACAACTGTTGCGTCTGCCTAATTTGACCAGCACCCAGACAAACTGATCTAACATCACATACGCTCGAAGTGTCCTTGCTAAACACATTCCATTGAAATCAACAGATTCACAGCATTTTCTGATGTAGTAAAGTGCTAAGATTACACCCAAAACACAGCATTATTTTAGTATCACTGAGATACCACTATAGCTTTTTAAAAATATTTACTTTTTAATTTTGGCTAAAGTTTTAGTTTTTTTGTGTCTCTGTAGTTTATAAGTAGTATAATTCTTTATTATTATTATTATTATACGTTTTCGGTATGGTAGATACAAGCTTACAAATTGTTGAATTTTTTAATCATTTTTGTTATTTTTTCACACTTTTACGTGTTTTTAAATATCTATTATAAATCAGTTTTTGTTTTTATTATTGTGCTGTTTTATTATTGCCTTTTATAAATATATATTAAATCAAATGTTTAGTTGCCAAGGCTACATTTTAAGTTTCCATTTAAGTTTTCAATTTCAATCTAATTTCAATCTAATCTTTTACTTTTTACTTTGCTCTTTAAGTATTTTAAATTTGTTTTTATTTTTACATTTTACATTTTCATTTTATCGAAAATTTTAGCAAGTTTATTGTGTTCTTATTTGATTTTTTTTTTTTGTATGTATGTATATATATTATTTCAAGTAATGTGGTTGGTCATGGGATTGATGTAACTATAAACCCTGTTTTAAAGTGTTAAACACTTGCACATCTGCATCTTTTAAATTGTCTAAAAAACAAAACAAGAATACCGTGCGAGAGTGATTGACAATATGACCTCAAATGGAAGTACGTAACCAGGGTGCGCAGTGTTGTAGGTGGTTGAACCTAATATGAGCCCACAAAGCTATTTTCTTAGACTCCCTTATGAATTATACATAGTAAAGCTTAATTTAAGGCCCCTTCTTACCCTCAGATGTACAGCAGAGACCTTTCTTAACTTCTGCTCTTCTTTAGGGCTATGACCAAAGGAACTGAGCACCTGCTGGTATCTCCCTCCTCTTCAATGGCAGTCAGGGGCTCTGGACTCCAAACTCTGAACACTGCTTATCTTTACAGCCGCTCATACGAACCCAGTAATGGGACCAGCCCGTGTTAACCATTAACACCCCAACTTACACCCTTTTTTATCCTGGTGAGTTCTTAATTTATGGTTTTATCATGGATTTATCATGTTTTATTTGGCACACATTTAAGTCGCTTGGGTATATTTTTAGCAAAAGCCAAAAAACATTGATGGGTCAGAAGATTGATAGAAAGATTTGTTGTATGCCAACATCATTAGGATATTATGTAAAGATCATGGGCCTCATTTAGAGCCCCCACAACTTGCGGGTTGTGTGCTGAGAAACTGAAGGTTGAGCGCTAAGATAATCCCGTTAATAAAAAAATCTGACTACACTGCACAGTTAATCTCTTACACTGCATATTTGTTGTTTATGATTAATTCGGTGCTTGCACGTACACCGCTTTTTTTTTATTATTGCAGCTTAGATGTTCAAATTAGCTGCAGTACTCCGACTTTGCCACAAGGAAAAGTGCGTACGCCTGCTCTGACTTTTCCACGTCAAAGACCATTTTTATAAATTTGAACGTTGCTGTGGATTTTAGCGTACGCCCACTCCAAGATCAAATCTGTGCTCGCACATTTTCTACATGAGGCCCCATGTTCCATGAAGATATTTAGTAAATTTCCTACCGTAAATATATAAAAACCAAATTTTTGATTAGTAATATGCTTTGCTACGACCTTCATTTGGAAAACTTTAAAGGCGATTTTCTTAGTATTTTGATTCTTTTGCACCCTCAGATTCCAGATTTTCAAATAGTGGTATCTCGGCCAAATATTGTCATAGCCTAACAAACCATACATCCGCTTCTTTATTCACGCTGCACGATGCTGATAGACATGTTCACTTTGAGCCACCGGTGCCACTCCTCTGTCACCGCCGGGTTTGGAGTGTGGTCCACAGGGGTCACATTCTCTCGCGCCCCTGTCCATTGGGAAGCGACCAACAGCGCGCGGGTTGCCTCGCACTCTTCACCATTTTGCCACGTGCATCCACAGTCTCACAGCTCCGCACCAGCGCACACGCGACAACCAGCGAACCGCTGATGCTACTAGAAGGCAATGCTTGCAGCGGCTGATGGGTGTGAAATGCAGGCCGTTATCAACATTTGCATGCCGACCCGTGTTACCAGGAACCCGCTCACAAGCCTTTGGGCCAACGCGCCTACTTAGCAGAGCTCCCCGCGACCGCTTTCACACTGTGCGAGTGAGGTTGTCGAACGCTACCGCTCCACACGTGAGGTGGGCTGGCCGTCAGAGTACAGCGCACACCAAGGCCGAGGTCTCGGCCGCATTCGTTCACTCTCGTCTCAAGGGCGCTCTTTCGTAGTACGTTATCGCTGTGAACTGACATGCCAAACCAGGTTCAAAGCAGGTACCGCATGGATACCGACTAGTCGCCGACTAGTGTAAGACACGCTAAAAGATGGACCAGACGAACACGTCCCTAGCAAAGTGAGCGCTCCAGAGAACCGCCAGGTCATTCACCCCTCATGAACCGGAGCCAACAGAGGGTTCTCCCTACTGAGTTTTAAGACTACACGCGCACGCCATCGAGATTTATATGTCTCTAGGGGGTAGTATCTTTGGCTGGCCGCTCCTTTGAGTGTCTGCGCAAGAGAGCTTATATTGCAACGGCGTTTCGGTACGCCGTCATGCGATCGACCTTTCACATCAATAACACGTAACGACTGTACATCCACGCTCCCGAGAACAACTTCAATCAGGCGTAATAAGCACGCAAAGGGACAAAATGCCAGACCCAATCTTGAGCCCTGCTAGAGAATAAGCGCAGGGCGATTAAAGCCGAGGAGCTGGCAGACATGAGGAGACCTTTCCCAGCACGAGTGGCCGGGCACACTACCAAACATGCCGGGGCCCTGCCCAATCTGCCAATCCGCTATAGGGCCCAAAGCACAGAGAGCCGGGCAACCGATGTGCAAATTGGGATTGTGTGAACGGCCAAAGTAGAATTAATCTACTGAGCTATTGAGCCTATGGACTGAGATCCAGAGGCAGAGAAGCGTCAGGGCTGCGCCGCACTTGACTACGTGCTAGCTGGGCCCACTGCAGCTGGATGGAAGGTTTATTGTTTCGCCGAGGACCAAGAGCGCCGGCGATATTAATGTGTGGCTTGAACTGCGCTGAGAGGAGAATTGAGATGGCGGATGAGCGCCGCTGTAACAACGACAGTGCGCCGTGGTACGCCACCCCCATAGGCAGGACGCACAGCGATAAACTTGCACAGGCAGTGGCACGACGAAGCAGTTGCATCATGCGAGACTTTGGGCCGCGAGAGTTCCCTGCACTTGTTTGTGAAGTTTCTCAAATATCTCAACATTTCTAAAGCAGTTTTTGATGGTTTCAAGCTTGGTGGATGATTTTGCTATTTGATTGAAATTTTGGTAAACAATAAATGATGCTTCGTGAACATGTTCATAGAAAACCGATGAAATGCTTGTAAGTGTGACTGCATTGTGTGTATAATAAACAGCCAATAGGAGGACAGTATTTGTCTATTTATGTGTGATGGAGAAATGTTCATTTACTCTAGATATTTACTTCTATACGGTACCAGGGTTATTATTGTTAAATAAAAAATAAAAGCATAAAAAGCATTTTCGTTACTTGAAATAAAATAAACATTAATAGTTTGACAAGGTAAGGAAAGTAGGAATAATAAACAAGATAATTCTTGCGCTAAATTGCGAAAAGACGGCAACATTTTTCAGTTTGCATTAGAACAAACCTGATATACTAAAATAAATAAAACTGAAATACAATCATAGGCGGAGCGTGCGCAAGTTAGCCTTCCCCTGGCCATGGGGACTTGGGGCAAAACTGCACAAACAAATTAAATATTTTACGTCTGTTGCTAACAAAGCGAATATGAATAGACAGTGTCGATTGTGGCATTAAATTAAGATCTGCTCATGTTGCACCGTGTGCCGGCATTTTTAAACCAAGCAACAAATATCTGTTGAGCTTAGGCGAAGTGAACCCAGGCGATTCAGAGGCGGTCGAGATGAGCCAAATCGCCAGGTGTTGTGTTGAGAAAAAGATCGCAGGGAGTTGTGGCGCTCTGTGCTCCCGCGCGGTTCGCTGAGGAAGTTCCGGGACCCTTGCGAGATGTCTCTCAATCAATAACAAACAAAGCTACAATGTATGTATGCACAATGTAAGTAAGATATTCATTTCACCTCATGTTTATTCCAGCTCAGATGATATATTAACGATCGTTTTGTTTTTTGAGAGTGCTTACCGGCGCCATTAGATCAGATAGTGATAATGGACACTTCTATCTATAATTGATGTTCAGCTGTTGCTATAACAAGGAAAGTGAAACGTGTACTATAATGAGTCACACGGTGTGGACCACGCCCCCACGAGTCGGTGCTATTAAATTGTCCTCACGATAAATATCAAATCAGTTCACAAGTGAGGCGCCCACGTTAACGCATGTTGTTTTAGGGCCTACATGGCAACCACTAGTGTATGGATGGGGCTTGACCACTAAAATCGATGGGGTTAGGCAAGTGGTTTAATACATTGAGCGCGCTGTCTTTAGCTGCCAGGCCTCGGCCCCGACTGAGGAGTGGGGTTCACACCCTCACCCGCCTATGAATACAAGTTATAAGACGGTTAAAATAACTGACAAAAAACAACGACAAATTACTTTATATTAAATATAAAACTATAAAAGAAAAGAGTTATAAAAAAAGACCTAAAAAGTTTAATTGCAAATGAGACTGTTGCTTGCAACTAGTTTGAAAATACAAAATAAGTTAAGTGTGGAATAAAATCCAAGGCAACATTTATCATTTCTTTTATATTAACTTGATGTACTAAAATAACTAAAACTGAAATAAAAAATGAATAAACTATACAGACATAAAAAACACACAAAAAATATGCAAAAACATTAATTAAAATTAAAACAGAAATAGGCTTATAAACAGAAAAAGAAAACGTCATTAGTATATTAATGAAAACAATTAATAAAACAAACAAAAACTTGAATGGTATATTAATGATACTAAATTGACACTGGTCTATATGATAGACAACATGAACATCGGGGTTTGTTGTTTGTGTGGTACCATTTCAAATTTTTGCGCCAAAGAGGATGTCACAATTAAGGTAAAATGGCCTTTCAATGCTGTCCATCATGACCAAAGTCTTAGCTAATGTCATGCAATCTGGCAGTACATACTGATGATGTTGCACAATCTGCTTTAGCCTTTATGCAAGATCTCACCTGACTCAACCTGTCTGATAAGCAACAATCATAAAGGACAGAGAAAAAACTTGTACAGCTTGTGTCCGGCTTTACAATGTAGCTGAAAAAAAATAAACATTTCTAAGTGTAAAAGTGTATATTTTAGTGTTTGGTCATTTTTTATTAAAATAAATTAATACTTTCATTCAACAAGGACACATTAAATTGATCAAAAGGGACAGTATAGACATTTATAATTATATTTCAAACGAATGCTGTTCTTTTGAACTTTCTATACATCAAAGAATCCTGAAAAATGAAACTGATCACAGTTTCCACAAAAATATGAAGCAGCACAACTGTTTTCAACATTGATAATAATCAGAAATGTTTCTTGAGCAGAAAAATCTGCATATTAGAATGATTTCTGAAGAATCATGTGACACTAAAGTCTGGAGTAATGGTGTAGAAAAATCAGCTTGCATCAACAGAAGAAACTCTTGTAAATATATTCAAGTAGAAAGCTATTTAAATTGTAATAATATTTCACAATATATATATTTTTTTTTACATAAATGCAGCCTTGATGAGCAGAAGAGACTTCTTTCAAAAGCATTAAAAAACCTTACTCCTAACTTTGTAGTTGGAAAAAATAGTGTATATTTTTAGTGACTATATATCATCATTCATGTGGCATGAAATATATAAAAAACATAAATCGTACTAGGACTAATTTGCTTGAGGATGGAAACAAATTGCTCCAAGCTTTTGCTGAGGTTTTAGAGCATCTTTCTCTAAAACTTTGTAAAAATGAATGTCATGTATGGCGACAGACCTGGTCCGGTAAAGGAGTCTTGTGTTGTTTTTTTGTTTCAGGTGGTGTAGCATGACCTAGATGAGGAGACCAACGCAGAAGAAGAGCTATGGTAATGCAAAGAGACCTTCAGCGTCTGTCCCTGTCATTTAAATTACAAGAGTGAGATTAATCTTCCATTTGCGGACCTCTGAAAGATGGCAACATCTCCCCAAAAACATTCCGCTGATAAATGAAAAGCAGCGGCACTCTAGAAATAATGACATGAATTACAGCACACTCTTACTGCGGTAATCGCAGGGTAGCTATTGGATATAAAGTCTGATCAATATGTCCTCTGAAGGCCCGCAGAGGGATGAGTGAGGAAAGCCAGTCAGGTGACCAAAAACCTGAATCGAGTAGAGTGACAAGGTAAGGATTGTATTTTTGTTGTGCTTTTTTTGACATTACAACATCTGAAGACTGCATTGTGGCTAAAACACATGGTCCTTAAGTGGAAGGTTGCTAGTTCAAATGAGCCGTGAACAATAAACATTGCGCCCATGAGCAAGACACCAAAGTCACTTCAGATAAACAAAAACAATTGCTAAACAACTACACTCTAAAAAATGCTGGGTTGTTTCAACCCAACTTTGGGTCAAATATGGACTAACCCAGCTGTTGGGTTAAATTTTTAAATGAAATTTTAACCCAAAAGTTTGGTTAGTCCATATTTGACCCAACATTGGGTTGCAACAACCCAGCATTTTTTAGAGTGTACCTGTTCTTAGAAGAGTTTAACTCTGATTGCTTGGTTAGTTAAAACCATGTCGTTGCTGACAAGCTAATGACCCTAATTTGATGGATCACTAAGCACAGCTGGACACAACACGTGTTTTATGCTCTTCTTTTCAGTGCCACACCATATTTATTTGATGCATTTGTACATGAATTACCTTTACTATTTGCTAGCTGCAAATATGCTTTATTAATGGGCTTTTTGTGTTTAATTTATAAGAAATTGGATGGGTCAGGTTATGATTCAGGCCTATGAAAGCAACATGAGGTGACATATTTCACCCTAAAATCAAAAGAAAAAAGGGTAAACCTTTAGTTTAGGGACCAGTTTTCACTATTAACTAGTTGCTTATAACATCCATATTACTATCATATTGTCTGTTTATTAGTACTTGTAAAGCACATATGTGACCCTGGACCACAAAACCAGTCTTAAGTGTCAATTTTCCGAAATTGAGATTTATAGATCATCCGAAAGCTGACTAAATAAGCTTTCCATTTATGTATGGCTTGTTATGATAGGGCAATATTTGGCTGAGATACAACTATTTGAATATCTGGAATCTGAGGGTGCGAAAAATCTAAATATTGAGAAAATCGCCTTTAAAGTTGTCTTAAAAAGGCCTAGCAAATGCCTCTTAAAATCAAAAGAATACGTTTGTGATATATTTACGGTAGGAAATTTACAAAATATCTTCATGGAACATGATCTTTGCTTAATATTCTAATGATTTTTTAGCATAAAAGAAAAATTTATAATTTTGACCCATACAATGTATTTTTGGCTATTGCTACAAATATACCCCAGCGACTTAAGACTGCTTTTGTGGTCCAGGGTCACATATTAATGTCTCATTCTACATGACCATATTTCAGATGCCTTAATCCTACCCCATACCTAAACTTAACAACTACCTTACTAACTACTAATAAGCAGCAAATTAGGAGTTAATTGAAGCAAAGTCGTACGTTAACTAGTTTAATAGTGAGAATTGGTCCCCAAAATGAAGTGTGACCGAAAAAAATAAAAATCTCACAATACCAAAAACGTACAAATATCGAGATAAAGAATTTTCCCTTTTTTTCTGATTTTCCCATTGCGTTTTATCAGACACTTGACTTTTATTCCTACACCTCCTTTCAGTTGGCCCATTGTCTCGCAGGATACAATTGAATTGCCGTCTCTCCTGCTTGTGCGGACCATCACGACTGCAGCTGTGCATTATCCCATTACAGCCAAATAGTTTTGACACCCACTGACTAACCGATCTCATAGATAATATCATAAAGAGTGTGCTCGATACAAATCAGGTCAGGATAACTCATTTAACCCCACCATACATATTTCTTATGTGTAACTTGAAACGCTGGAAAAATGAAATCAATAGAAATGTTTCTTGTTAATGAAGATGTACCGGGCTGACGTTTTTGTGGCCTGTGTGGCTTTCAGAACTCGCTGTTTGATCTTAAATAAATCTCCCACCCACCACTGCGTTCAGATGGGTGGTCAACACAGACCCCTTTATCCTCCCCTCTTTACGTGTTGGTTTGTGTGTAAATGTATGTGCGACAGGGTATGTGAGTACACAAATCGAGGCTGTTAAACTAGTACTAAATCACATTTGTGATCTTTAGCAGATGCCAACAGCGGTGAAAACTGCTGACGTTCTAATATGAAACAGGATTACTTTAAGCTTGATTACTAGTTTAGTGGCAGAAATAGAGTTATGTGAAATGTAAATGATCAGAGCGTTAATCCCCTACATTTTCTATAAAATGTTCTATTAAATATGAAAGTAACATTTTTATTTCTAACACAGAGAGAATTGGAAGAGGCGTTGTGCAAAAGCTGATAAACACACACACACCTGTTAATTTTATATTATTGTGCCAAATCCCAACTCTAGACCCGTAGGATTTGTTGTTTTCGTTGGGTGAGGGCGGCAACGGGTAGGAAGTTTTTTGTGTTTTGTGTGTTGTTCTTAACTTTATGCGTTCTGTTTTTTTCTCTGTTTTTGCTGGAGCTTATACAAGTGATGTTACAGGGGTTAAGGGTACTGGCAGACGTTTGGTAAAATCACTTTTAAACTTTTAGTTTAATACATTTAGAAGTTAAATAAGATAAATACTAGGATGAGGCAGTGCAGATTTTTTTTAAGAGGAGTTTTGTATTTTTTTGAAAGAAATTAATACTTTTATTCAGCAAGGATGCATTAAATTGATCAAAATGGTCAGTAAGTACATTTATTGTGTTACAAAAGATTTCTATTTCAAATAAATGCTGTTCTTTTAAACTTTTATTCATCAAAGAATCCTGAAAAATAAAATGAATAATGGTTTCTACAACAACAGAAATGGCACTTCAACTGTTTTCAACATAGAAAGGTTTCTTGAGCAGCAAATCAGCATCTTAGAATTATTTCTGAAGGATCATGTGACACTAAAGAAACACTCATTTTAAATTGTAATAATATTGTCACCAAGCCAGACGACTGATTTGTCTAGCATTTGCATTCAGAATAAATGCAGCTTTGGTGGCAGAAGCCACTTCAAAACTTAAATGTTAAGAAACCCAAAATTTTGAAACAAAGTACATATTGTCATTAACTCTTTAAAAAAGGAATTAATGAAGCTATAAATTGTCATCAAATTACAAACAAATATAATAATAAAATAAAAAATAAATAAAGTATTTTCTGGTTTGCATGTTTATCGCACCAGTGCACTCCTCAATGTGAGAAATATATTTTAGGGTGTTAGATAAGATGGCATAGAGGATATTATCTCTGGTCGACGGGCATGTGAAAACACACACACACGCACAGAGTGTAGTGATAAAGTGAGAGCGGTCAGCCCCCTCACCCCTCCTCTATCACATACATCAATGACTCCCGTTTGCATGACGGTACGCATTGATCGTCCGTCATACTGATCACATTACAAGCCGACCAGATTAGATTTGCATTTTTAATTTTCCTTCCAAAAAAACTCCATTGACCGGGAGATGAGAGGGGAATTTTCGAGACGCATAAATGTTAGACAGAGGCCGCAGAGGTCAATGGTGGATTTAAGTGATGTGCATTAAGAGACCGTAAACCTCAAGCACAGATTCAAGGTGAGACTGGTGCTCAAGATCATGATCATGTTTACACAGCCATAATATCACCAAGACAGTCCTTAAGCTTATACTAAATTAGCCCTTATGGATTAAACAGTACAACATCCCATTACCAATCTTGTTTCCTCATCATTTAAGTGTCAAAAAAGTGTTAGAGATTTAAAAAAAAAAAAAAAAATTATTTGGAAAATCAAAAACAGGCACACTTGACATGTATTGCACATTTCTAAACAAACACACCTCCCAATACTATAAACCATATCAGTGAATCACCTTTAACTGAACTAATGGACTGCAGTGAAATGTTCAGGATATGTTGAAAATTAGATAAATATTTACAAGTCATGAGGCATACCTAGTGCTTTTTTTTGCAAAAAGTGGCATGCATGTACATTACGATTCAAATTTTTGTGGTCAGTAAGATTTCTTAATTTTTTTATGCTTTTAAAAGAAGTCACTTATGCTTGCCAAGGCTGCATTTATTTGACCCAAAATACAGTAAAAACAGTACAATTGTGAAATATTATTTGAATTTAAAATAATTGTTATTGACATACCAATGAGTAAATTGTAAAATGTAATTTATTCATTTGATGCAATGCTGAAATTTTAGCATCATTATTCCAGTCTTCAATGTCACATGATTCTTCAGAAATCATTCTAATATGCTGATTTGCTGATCAATAAACATTTCAGATTGCATCAAATGAATAAATTACATTTTACAATTTACTCATTGGTATGTCAATAACAATTATTGACATACCAATGAGTAATTGTAACGGAAAATGTATCAGAAATCATTCTAATATGCTGATTTGCTGATCAATAAACATTTCAGATTATTATTATTATTATTATTAATGTTGAAAACAGTTGTCCTGCTTCATATTTTCGGGGAAACTGTAATACATTTTTTTTTTTGCAGGTCAATTTGAGCTTTCAAGATTCTTTCCAAAATTATGTTGGATTTATAATCTAGTACGAAGACTGAATGAGACTCTAAAACCAAATAGATGGTTGAGTGAGACTGGCTGCGAACTAAGAGTAACCTAATGACCCCTAATCATTAATAACACTAAATGATATATAACTGGCTATAGTGGGGAACATTTTAACCCTTTGTTTAAAAAGATAAAACCTTTTCATTGTTGCTTATCTTGAATTCAGCCTTAGTCTTGATCACAATCAGAGTGTATCATTGATAGAGGCTCATTGCTTGATATTTATGGCCTTTTGCACAATAGATTGGTAAGACACTGGAAAGTGGTGGAAAAACAAGTTCATGCAAGCCATATTTGAACTCATGTTCCTGAGATCACCCACACAACCCACTATGCCATCTTGCCTGATCAAGTCTGTTGTATATTAGTCTCTGATCTCAAGAGGTGCACTAGCAACTGATGCTAGAGGCTGCACGGTCTTTAGCCTCCTTGTTAGTGCGCCTGCCTCCCATGCTAGTGACCCGGGTTCGAGTCAGCTCGTTCGGAGCGCGGGGCCGGTGAGGATAGTAGAGACAAGAGGGGTTAATATGCCAAGTATCCATGGCAACTTATTCTCTGAAAATAACCTGCACTGGAGCAGGTTTTGTTTCAGGGTTAATTTACTTCAGAGCCATCAGCGCATGCTTGACCTATTGACCAGATTCCAGTGGGTGTGGATAAAGCACTATTATAAGTAATATTTATTTTATTCTAATATATTTATTACATTTGATGGTTCCATATACACAGGATTCTGAATTCAAGACTTTCTTTTTTCCTTTTTAGTTTCTAAATGTATTATTTAGTTTTTTTTTTAAGATATATTTTTGGCATTTTTGTCTTTATTTGATAGGACAGTGTAGAATTTGACAGGTGCGGTGTGCTGCCCATCGAGGGCTATCGCGCCGACTATAATTATATAATAAAAATACATATATGATATGTCCTATATAATTAGCATCAAACAAACAATATAAATCTTATTCTCAGTGATTTAAGATTAAAGATTTAACAAAATGATTGAAAAAAGATGGCACAACCACCAATCAGGTGGCGATATGCACTACGTATGTAAAAGGCCACTGAACAAAATAAGAAGAAATAAGTAGTAAGGCACACTTTTTCTTAGCATCTGTTTCCCTCGTTGACTCATCGATTCATCGCTCTGTTGAGAATGTCTTGTGTGTTAACCATGAACAGACTCTGAGTTGACTGAACTTACTTCCAGACACGTTTTTGGAACCAGCATTCCTCAAGTAAGCAAGGTTTGGGTTAATCAGCCAAGAGTTCAGGGTATATGTGACGGTAAATTAACCTTGCTTTCTGGAATACCCCCAGGCAAAGAGCAGAACAAACAGGGAATTATACAGGTGCATCTCAATAAATTAGAATGTCGTGGAAAAGTTCATTTATTTCAGTAATTCAACTCAAATTGTGAAACGCGTGTATTTGAACCAGTTTGGAGTGCTGTTGGCAGTGTGGGCAGGTGCCAAGTCGTGCTGGAAAATGAAATCAGCATCTCCATAAAGCTTGTCAGCAGAAGGAAGCATGTGTGTTTTCTGAAGTCCACAGTCAACGCAGCCATCTACCAGGAAATTTTAGAGCACTTCCTGCTTCCTTCGGATGACAAGCTTTATGGAGATGCTGATTTCTTTTCCAGCAGGAATTGGCACCTGCCACACTGCCAAAAGCACCAAAAGCTGGTTCAATGACCATGATGTTACTGTGCTTGATTGGCCTGCAAACTCGCCTGACCTGAACCCCATAGAGAATCTATGGGGTATTGTCAAGAGGAAGATGAGAGACACCAGACCAAACAATGCAGATGACCTGAAGGCCGCCATCAAAACAACCTGGGCTTCCATACCACCTCAGAAGTGCCACAGGCTGATTGTCTCCATGCCACGCCGAATTGAGGCAGCAATTAAAGCAAAAGGAGCTCCTACAAGTATTGAGTACATGTACAGTAAATGAACATACTTGCCAGAAGGCCAACAATTCACAAAAAAAAAAATTTTTATTGGTCTTATGAAGCATTCTAATTAGTTGAGATAGTGAATTGGTGGGTTTTTGTGAAAAGTGAGCCAAAATCATCATAATTAAAAGAACCAAAGACTTAAACTACTTCAGTCTGTGTGCACTGAATTTATTTAATACACAAGTTTCACAATTTGAATTGAATTACTGAAATAAATAAACTTTTCCACGACATTCTAATTTATTGAGATGCACCTGTACACAGACTACCTGAGGGAGCTAAACAGAAACACCTGAACAAAATATTTAACTAATGAATAACCAAGGAGAGTAATTAGGAACTTAGGCAGGTAAACGGGAACATAGAAAACAAATGGTTTTGACCGAAAATTTTTGGCTGCCAAAATTCAGTGCATCACTACTTAAAAGAGTGCAAAATATCCATAGATTGGACAGAAGAAAGTCTACAGACACATTTTGAAGAGTTCAACACTTTGCGTCCAAGATCCTTTGTGTTGTAATAGCCTTTGAATGTCATGTTATTGTGTAATGATATCATGGAAAGTTGACACTGAAGTACCCAAGTTCCCAAGATTCTTTGCGCTGTAAAATTGCCTTTGAATGTGAGGGTAACAGTGGCTTGTTTGGCATGGAAAGGACTGTTGACTGTTATTTTAAAGGGGTCCTATTACGCTCTTTTACAAAGTCTTGATTTTGTTTTGGGGGTGTACTAGAACAGTCTCTCATACTAGGTTGTTCGAAAAACACATTATTTTTCACATATTTTACATTATTACAGCACCTCTCTTCCCCAGTCTGGCATGAACGGCTCGAAAAGTTCCTGTATTAAAGGAAGGCCCGCCTTCTGAAATACGAAATGTGCTGTGATTGGTTAGCTGGGTCAGTGTGTGTTGTGATTGGCACCACTTGGCACCTGGTCGGGAAATGTCATGCCCCTTACCATAGTCGCCTGCTGTACCAGCTTCAGTGTAAATATTGTGTCAAAATCAAATCAATTTGAGCGCGATTTAAACCCGGATGATTGTAACCACTCTAAGTTCGTCTGCCTTGGGAAAGCTAGCGTGTCAGGGTTTTGGGTAGAGGGATGGAGCGAGGACTCAGAACTGCAGAAAAATGGGCTTTTTATTAAAATAAAACAAAAACAGAAACTACCCAGTGGGGGAAAAAACAGGCTGGCAAGGAAGGCAAGGCAAGGCAAGGCAAGGCAGGATCAGGACACATCCAGGGTGATACGGTGATGAACTGGCACGGGACTGCAAACACAAGGGGAATAAATGGAGAGCAAATGAGGAGGGTAAAGAGGGAACACATGTGGGGCAAATTAACCAATAATCAGGTAACAAGATGGGAGGGGTCAAGACAATTGAAATGAGCACATGGCACACCGAATCAAAAACAAAAAGCCATGTGCTCACACAAAAAAAAACACAAGCACATGGCCAGCAAAAAAATAAATCACAAGCCATGTGCTTGAACAAAAAAAGACACGAACACGCAGCTAATGAGAAAACTCAAAAGCCGCGTGTTCACACAAGACAACAAGACAAGCACGCGGCTGAACACAAACCGCGTGCTTCACAAAACACAACACACGTGGGCAGAAGAGCGCACGGCCGAGCGAACTCAAGACCGCACGCTCCCACAACAAGACAAAACATGGATCATGAGTGTCCGAACCCCAACACGAAACCGAAACTCAACAAGACATGAGTGCAGGGGTCTGAACACCACGCTCCAACATGAAACAGAACACGCAGACGAGAGCGCACGGCTCGCGCACACTCGAAGCCGCACGCTCACATGAAAACAAGGACATGACACGAGTGTCAGGGCTCTGTCACAAAAACATGAATTACACTAGACCGAAGTGACAAAACCCTGACACTAGCCCCCCTCAAAAGGAACGCCACCTGGCGTCCCTAACGAGGCACAACACAAACAAGACAGGAACATGACAGAACAAACATGACAACACAAGACCGCTAAACAGGCAACACAAGACAGGAAAACTCTAAACACTGGGACAAAGAGGGGAGGGAGGGAGGGAGGGAGGGGAGCCAAGCCAGTGCCAGCAGTACAGCCCAGAAAGTCATTACAGGAACCAGGGAGGGGCGGGAGGGTTGAGCCAGGGAGGCTCAGGCAGACCAGGAATCTGGGGGAGCAAGGGCGGGACCGGAGGAACAGACCAGGGAGGCTCCGGCCTAACAAGAACCAGGAAACAGGGAGGGGTGGGAGGGTTGAGCCAGGGAGGCTCAGACAGTCCGGGAGTCCCGGGGAGCCAGGGCGGAGCCGGAGGGACGGACCAGGGAGGCTCCGGCTTAACAAGAACCAGGAACCAGGGAGGGGCGGGAGGGTTGAGCCAGGAAGGCTCAGGCAGACCAGGAATCCCGGGGAGCCAGGGCGGGACCGGGGGAACAGACCAGGGAGGCTCCGGCCTAACAAGAACCCCAGTAGGCCACCAGGGCGGAGCCGGAGGGAGCCTGGGCGGGGCAAGGAGCCTGGGAGGGGCCGGCCAGGGCAGGAGCTTGGGCTGGGGGGGGGCCGGCAGGCAAGGAGGCTTGGGCTGGGGCCTGCAGGCAAGGAGATGGCGGGGCCGGCAGGGAAGGAGCTTGGGCGGGGCAAGGAGATTGGGCGGGGCCGGCAGGCAAGGAGCTTGGGCGGGAGGGCAAGGGAGCTTGGCCGGGCCGCAGGGCAGAGCTTAGGGCGGCGGGCCGCAGGGCAAGGAGCTTCGGCGGGGGCCCGGCCAGGAAGGAGCTGGGCGGGGCCGGCAGGGCAAGAGCCCGGGCGGGGCCGGAGGGGCAAGGAGCTTGGGCGGGGCCGGCAGGGCAAGGAGCCCGGGCGGGGCCGGCAGGGCAAGGAGCCCGGGCGGGGCCGGCAGGGCAAGGAGCCCGGGCGGGGCCGGCAGGGCAAGGAGCCTGGGCAGATCTGGGACGGCCTCCAGGCCAGCAACAGCGGGCTCCTGGATGGCCTACAGGCCATGTGGGATGGAGGAAGCCCTTCTCCTCCTCCTCCTCCACCTCCGAGAGCGGGGCACTGCCACTTCATCCGCCACCTCTTGGGGCGCAGCCGCCTCTTCGGCCGTCACTGGGACCACTGCAGCTTCTCCGGCCATCACTGGGGGCGCTGCAGCGTCTTCAGACGCTTCCGGGGCCGCTGCAGCCTCATCAGACACACTCGGGGGCACTGCCACTTCGTCGGCCACCTCTTGGGGCGCAGCCGCCTCCTCGGCCGTCACTGGGACCGCTGCAGCTTCTCCGGCCATCACTGGGGGCGCTGCAGCTTCTTCGGCCGCTTCCGGGGCCGCTGCAGCCTCATCAGCCAACTCTAGGGGCACAGCAGCCTCTCCAGCTGCATCTAGGGGTGGTGAGGCGTACCCATTCCTCCTCCGAGAGCGGGGCACTGCCACTTCGTCCGCCACCTCTGCAGTCATGGGACCGGATGAGGCGGACCCGTTCCTCCTCCTCCGTTGGCAGGACATAGGAGGACTGGGTACTAGGGGGTTTGTGAGGAGAATGGGAGGAGGGCCAAGAGGAGGAAGGCCACCCTCCTCTCCACGGTGGTAGACATACCCCACAAACTGCCAGAAGGACAGTATCCCCAGCATTCCCATCTCCCAGGCATGGACGGGCTCATTAAGGCTGGTGTTGAAGATGTCCTTGAGCTCTGCGTCACTGATGTTGAGTCCCTCCGCTGCAAACAGGAACTGGTGTGCAAAACCCTTCACACTGGCTCCCCCTTGCCGAAGAGAAAGGAGCCTCCTGTGTTGAGCAGCTATCTGATGAGCGGAGGGACAGGGAGATGGGAACAGGAAGATGCCCATTGTTCTGCTGAGTCCTCTATTGGTCAGTTCGTACTGTCTGGGATCCGGGTAGAGGGATGGGGCGAGGACTCAGTACTGCAGAAAAAGGGCTTTATTTTAAAATAAAACAAAACAAACAACAAAAACTACCCCGAGGGGGAAAAACAGGCTGGCAAGGCAAGGCAAGACAAGACAAGGCAAGGCAAGGCAGGATCTGGACACATCCAGGGATTGACGATGACGAACTGACGCACGACTGCAAACACAAGGAGAATAAATGGAGAGCAAATGAGGAGGGTAATGAGGGATCACATGTGGGACAAATTAACTAATAATCAGGTAACAAGATGGGAGGGGTCAAGACAATTGACATGAGCACATGGCACACCGAATCAAAGACAAAAAGCCATATGCTCACACAAAACAAAACACAAGCACAAGGCCAGCAAAACAAATCACAAGCCATGAGCTAGAACAAAAGACACGAACACGCAGCTAATGAGAAAACTCATAAGCCGCGTGTTCACACAAGACAACAAGAAAAGCACGCGGCTGAACACAAACCGCGTGCTTCACAAAACACAACACACGTGGACAGAAGAGCGCACGGCCGAGCGAACTCGAGACCGCACGCTCCCACAACAGACAGAACATGGAGCGCGAGCGAGTGTCCGGACCCCGACACGAAACCGAAACTCAAGACATGAGTGCCGGGATCTGAACACCACGCTCCAACATGAAACAGTACACGCAGACGAGAGCGCACGGCTCGAGCACACTCGAAGCCGCACGCTCACATGAAAACAATGACATGACACGAGTGTCAGGGCTCTGTCACAAACTATGAATTACACAAGACCGAAGTGACAGAACCCTGACAGCTAGCGTGTCTCTGACATAGTGATAACACTCGTTGTCTTCTCTAGTGCTGCTCAACCAGGTCTCGTCCCATTCGTAATTTTTTGTGATATCACAAATCCCGGAAAAATATGCGTTGAAGTCCAAACGAGTCGTTCGTTGTAGTTCTTGAAAAGGGAGTTCTGTAAATAAAATATCTCCTTTTGAATTGGGCTTTGAGCTTTGTAACTTCGCAGATCTTTTTTATGCTCAAACAGCAACATTACAGACTAACTAAAGTTGAAAATGTGAAAAAGCATAATAGGACCCCTTTAAATCCCTACACCCTGTAGAAGCTTCAGAGCTTCTGCTGTGAAGGCCGAAGCTTTTGTAAAGGAGCATCTACTGTAAATGGTCGTTTCTGATTCGAACACGCTAATATTTGTAACTTCTTCCGAACTCCGGTCGCATTAAAGAAAGAGGGTGTGCAAACAGAAGTCTCTGCCACCTCCTGTTCTCTTCCTTATTTCCCAATTTGTTTTGTCTTGACATATCCATTAACTCATAAATCCAATACAGTGGAGCTCAACAGAATTTATCTTCTATGAGTCTACAAGTGAGGTTGGGTGGAAGGAGCGAGAGGAGACCGGAGAGGAGGAGAGAGGGTTGGGAAATGATGTGAAGATCAATCGGTCCCTGGGCTGTCACTCTGCTCGCTCGTTTTCACATCCATCTCCACCCCTCCCTCCATCCGTCGGAGACTGACACCAACCCTCCTTTCTCTGGCAGGCCCGGCAGATTCTGCAGGCGCGGCTGTTTCGGGGCCACAATAATCCGATTGAGTGTGGGATCAATGACAAGCTGTGGTCAGCGATCAGTAGTCGCTCCGGCTCCCATTGCACGCTGACCACAGGATCCCCAAACCGCTGACCACCCAACCAGCATGGCCTGACCACTAATTTGGTCCACTATGCCGAGGTTCCCGGCCAAGGTGGGCAAGTGAAACTGGCATGTGAAAAGTCTAAAATAAACTGCAATTATGATTCCAAATGTTTAAGGTTGGACACTTTGCTGTTACTTCCTGTTACTGGTTCTAGTAGCAGCAAGAACATGAGTTTACCTTAAAATTAATTCTCTTGGTCCCATTATACATGAATTGATGCCAGATTTTATACTTGAAAGTTTCCCAACTTTTGTAAACTTTATGGACCAAAAGTTATGCTTTTTGTCTGGAATTTGAGTGGTCAATAAGTCTGCACCATTGACTCTTCATAATTTTTATTGTAAGTTAATTTGAATAAAAGTGCCCAATAAATAACTACTTACTGTAAACCATCACTGTATGTACAGTATGTTGACAAACACTCACTTTGCATAAGCTTTTTCTTAAATTAACTGTTTATTGCATGGCCTGATGACTAATTTGTTCCGCTTTAGTAAAATTTGAACACGTTACTGCAGCTCAACTGGTTCCCGTAATGGAAAGGTTATTGTTTTACCTTAAAATTAATGGTCTTGGTCCCCTGTTTAAGCTGAAATTGATTGCACAATTTATACTTGAAAGTTTCCCAGCTCTTGAGAAATTAATGGACCGAAAGTGGTTATTTTTTTGTGTGAAATGTAAGTGTTTGATAAATCTGCATCATTGCCTCTTCAGAGTTTCTATTGTAAATGCATTTGAATAAAAGCATCTACTAAATAACGACTTACTGTTAACAATCACTTTATGTAGAATATATTGAAAAACACTCACTTTACATAAGCTATTTCTTTAACTGTATTTATTGCATTCCCTGACCACTAATTTGGTCCACTTTTAAATGTTAAACATGTTCCTGTAGCTCAACTACTCCTAGTTATGGCAAGGTCATTGGTATACCTTAAAATTAATGCTCTTGGTCCCCTGTTTATACATGAATTGATGCCAGAATTTGAAAGTTTCCCAGCTCTTGACAACTTTATGGAGTTAAAGGGATGCTTTTTGTCTGAAATTTGAGTGGTCGATAAATCTGCACCATCACCTCTTCAGAGCTTCGCCCGTGGGTGTTGGTCAGCCGTCCTCTCCTCTTGATTGTGTTTGTGTGCTTCTTGTGTACTTGCGGTGTTCTCGGGTTTCCTTAATGGTTCCCAGGATGCATTGTGGCTGTGGGGGGGGGGCTCAATGAGACACATGAGATGCAGTCCTGCAAAGGATATGGCCATCATTGACATCTTCCGCAATTCATATCCTCAGCCATTGCAGAGAATGTACACATCAGTAAACACCTTTCCGATTTGTGCATTAGCCACTAACAGCATTAGGAAGTTGGAATCACAGGTGATGGAACCAAGTGTTCCATTAGCGTAACGTTTTTGTGCCATTTTTCCAAAAGATTATAGCTCTCTCTCAATAACCTTTACTCTTTCCCAGGAAGCTTCAAACTATGCATGGAAAAACTTTTCTACGTAGTTCACAGTTTTTTTTACAATAATCACACCGAATCAGCATTATTCTGGTCAGAGGTTTGCTCAATATCTTTGTAGAAACTAATTAAAGTCGGTGCATCTGATGTGGATGGATGGCTTTTTAATGATGTCACCTGAAGTGAATATGCAAGCGTTCCTGCGCCAATGGCAGATTGCAGATTGATTTTTCTAGGGTGTCATTACATATTATTAAAATCTCACGCACCGAGTGAGAAGAATGTTGCTGAAGACATCAAAGGGTACATTTAGTCTCCATCAACAGGCTTCTTCTAGAAATGTGCTTCACTATTTCACTGCTCTTCTAACTCACAGAAAGTATTGTCAAGAAATGCAGTACTGATGGAAACTTACCAAAAGAGACAAACTGCAATTAGTGATGATGAGATTTATACTGTTACTGCACAGCAGATTACACAGTTAGAATAAAAATAAGCAACTAGACTACTTATTTTCACGTAATGGACTTGCAGCCACACCTTGAGACCAAAATAATGAGACTATTGTTTTCTCTAGAGCTGCTTATAGCTGAATTGAACTTGTTTTCTCTAGAGCTGCTTATAGCTGAATTGAACTTGTTAAATAATTGATTAACTTTGCAGCATTGACAGTTTTTGACCTGAATATTGAATCAATATTGAATTAAATTGAGCTGAATAATGACACTATTGTCTTCTGTAGAGAGGATTTACAGCTGAAATTTAATAAATTATGTTTCATTAATGATTACTTTTACAACATTAACATTAGTTTATCACTGTGATGTTGCTTTGAAACAATTTTTGTTGTGTAAAGTTCTATATAAATTTGAGTAGCATTTACCTTGCTCTGCGTTTGCTGACTGGCCCAAGTCAAAAGAATCCACCCAGAAAGGTATAGTTCACCCAAAAATAAGCTTTGTCAACATTTCTAAGATATTTTGGAAAACGAAAGTCAATGGGGTCCAATTTTGTCATTCCTCAAAATATATTTGTCCATGTTCCATAGAAAAAAGATAGTCAAGTTTTAGAACAAAATGAGGGTGAGTAAATAATAACAAAATGTTCATTTTTTGAACTGTCCCTTTAAGTGTGGACTGTTTTGACTTTGGGCCACTAAGCTAAGCATCCACCTAGCAACCGCATAGCAACGTTCTAAAAACCTTTCAAAGTGACTTCTGAGCAACCTGGTATTATGGTGGAGAGGTTAACTTTTTTACATTAAATTGTTTTAATGTTTATTTAATTGTATTTTCTGTTCAGTGAATACAAAAAAGTATTTGTCATATGATTTCATCCTCTTGTGATTAACATTAGCATTTACCAAAAGCATTAGTCTAAAAATAAATGTATCAATTTTATTGATGCCATCAAGATTTTGTCTTCTGGAACTGGATGTTCTTGTTAGTTCTAGTTGAATGTTCCAGTCTGTGTCATTGTTTAAGATGTGTATATACAGTCTATGCACTCTTTGTCAAAGCAAAAAAATTTCTTTAATACATATGAATGGCCTCAGAGAGCCACTGTCCCGTTGCAAGAGTTCATGGGTGTAATGCTACCCCTTTCCTGTGGGCCCTTGGTACCGATTCGGTCCAGGCTCCGGCTCAGGGTACCATTGATTTCCCAGCACAGGCCGGACGGCCCACACCAGATAAGAAGAAAGAGGATAGAAACGCAGTCTCTCTGTCGGCCCCTAGTCTGTACCACTCTGACAGCTGCTGTACGTCAGTCCAAATGATTACATGTGATGCTATTTATTTGCGTCTACTGTAAAGATCTAGTGTTGTTGTCTTTTCAGCGTTTTAGTCCTCATATCCATGATAATATGATATAGCATGATATCTTTTGGAAACACAAGCAGGTTTATCTGTCAGTGTATTTTCAGCCATATGAAGTTACCCATAAGCACCTGCAGAGGGTGTTGCAGTGTCACACGATACACTGTGCTGACACACCAGCATCAGTTTCTTATTATCCACTGTTCCGGGATCAGCTGAACAGCAATCCCAGATGGGAATCGTCATTGTTTTAGCATCAGAGATTACCTCAAACCATCAGATATAGCTACTTTAGCTCCCAGTAAGATGCATTTTACTGATTTCTACTCAAATATGAGTTTGGGGTCAGTATTTTTTTTTTTTTTAAGAAAAGGTGCGTGAAATTGATCAAAAGAGACTTACTGAGACATTTATAATATTACAGAAATTTTCTATTTCAAATAAATGTTGTTATTTTTAACATTCTTTTCAGCAAAGATCCCTGAAAAAAAGTTTCATGGTTTCCACAAAAAACATTTTCAGCATTGATATTAATCAGAAATATTTATTGAGCAGCAAATCAGCATATTATAATTATTTCTGAAAGGTCATGTGACACTGAATACTGGAGTAATGATGCTGAAAATTCGGCTTTGCATCACAGAAATAAATTACATTTTAAAATGTATATACATAGAAAACAGTTATTTTATTACACTTTATCAAATAAATGAAGCCTTGGTGAGCAAAAGAGACCCAAAAAACTAACTAAACAAAACAACTTTTGAACAGTAGTGTATGTTTATAAGTATAGAAAGTTATTGCAGAACAGCGGATGTTTTTTCTTTGTTTTGGTTTTCTGCAAATAATCAGTTTGAGTAATTGTATCTCATTTGTGGCAAACAATAGCAAAGGAAACCACAAATCAGATGCCTTCTATATCTAATTTTTCTGTCCTAGAGAGCAGTGACATTAAATGTGTCAGATGTTTCTCTTAAAATCAAATTTCTCAAACTGTGCTCAGATTTAGCAACAATACAGTCTACAATCAAAAGTCTGAAATCTCAAGTATTTCTCATGGAAATTCTGAGCTGATATACACATAGATTTGAAACGAAGTTATACACCCATTATTCTCATGAGATATGAAAGTGCAAACTCTGAGAAATGTATAGTGTTTTTAAAATATTGGATGTTTGAAATGTTGTAGCCATGATGGCCGAACAGAACCTGACAATTTAAAAACGTGATGTCACATTTTAAAAGTTGTTGAGATCGGAATGAAAATGATCTGATTTTAAACTAAATCTAATTTTCCATTTCAAACAAGCTAAAACCCAAAGATCAACTGAGAGCGAGATGGAGTGAAACAATGTCTGTCTTCACTCGTCCCGGGGGGAGAAGTGAGACCCTTTTAAGTGCTGTCTCTCTTTTCCTCCTGTCTTCCAGCCCTTCATCCTTCTCTCAGCTCGCTGACATCCTATCAGGCTCAGAGCCCAGTAGTCGATAGCCCATTAGTAAATAAGGGATGCATAATTTATTAAATATGCTTCAGATACATATTTCAGCCTTGGGTTACCAGTCATATCTCTTTGAGGAGTTTAGCTTTAATTAGGGTCTCCAGCAGGGGCGTCTCGCTCAAGTGTCTGTGAGTAACAGCACTCTGGACTGTCTTTGGTGACAAGGACGTTAAGAGGGAATGAGGGTGATTTGGCTTGCTGTAAGAGCATTTTCTTGTTTGCAGCCTCTGGTAATCATATACAGTGGGGAAAAAAAGTATTTAGTCAGCCACCAATTGTGCAAGTTCTCCCACTTAAAAAGATGAGAGAGGCCTGTAATTTTCATCATAGGTATACCTCAACTATGAGAGACAAAATGAGAAGAAAAAAAATCCAGAAAATCACATTGTAGGATTTTTAAAGAATTTATTTGCAAATTATGGTGGAAAATAAGTATTTGGTCAATAACAAAATGTCATCTCAATACTTTGTTATATACCCTTTGTTGGCAATGACAGAGGTCAAATGTTTTCTGTAAGTCTTCACAAGGTTTTCACACACTGTTGCTGGTATTTTCGCCCATTCCTCCATGCAGATCTCCTCTAGAGCAGTAATGTTTTGGGGCTGTCGCTGGGCAACACGGATTTTCAACTCCCTCCAAAGATTTTCTATGGGTTGAGATCTGGAGACTGGCTAGGCCAATCCAGGACCTTGAAATGCTTCTTACGAAGCCACTCCTTCGTTGCCCGGGCGGTGTGTTTGGGATCATTGTCATGCTGAAAGACCCAGCCACGTTTCATCTTCAATGCCCTTGCTGATGGAAGGAGGTTTTCACTCAAAATCTCACGATACATGGCCCCATTCATTCTTTCGTTTACACGGATCAGTCGTCCTGGTCCCTTTGCAGAAAAACAGCCCCAAAGCATGATGTTTCCACCCCAATGCTTCACAGTAGGTATGGTGTTCTATGGATGCAACTCAGCATTCTTTCTCCAAAAAGTTGAGTTTTTACCAAAAAGTTATATTTTGGATTCATCTGACCATATGACATTCTCCCAATCCTCTTATGGATCATCCAAATGCTCTCTAGCAAAACTTCAGACGGGCCTGGACATGTACTGGCTTAAGCAGGGGGACACGTCTGGCACTGCAGGATTTGAGTCCCTGGCGGCGCAGTGCGTTACTGATGGTAGCCTTTGTTACTTTGGTCCCAGCTCTCTGCAGGTCATTCACTAGGTCCCCCCGTGTGGTTCTGGGATTTTCTGCTCACAGTTCTTGTGATCATTTTGACCCCACGGGGGTGAGATCTTGCGTGGAGCCCCAGATCGTTGGAGATTATCAGTGGTCTTGTATGTCATCCATTTTCTAATAATTGCTCCCACAATTGATTTCTTCACACCAAGCTGATTACCTATTGCAGATTCAGTCTTCCCAGCCTGGTGCAGGTCTACATTTTTGTTTCTGGTGTCCTTTGACAGCTCTTGGTCTTGGCCATGGTGGAGTTTGGATTGTGACTGTTTGAGGTTGTAGACAGGTGTATTTTATACTGATAACGAATTCAAACACATTAATACAGGTAACGAGTGGAGGAAAGAGGAGCCTCTTAAAGAAGAAGTTACAGGTCTGTGAGCGCCAGAAATCTTGCTTGTTTGTAGGTGAACAAATACTTATTTTACCGAGGAATTTACCAATTAATTCTTTAAAAATCATACAATGTGAATTTCTGGATTTTTTTTCTCATTTTGTATCTCATAGTTGAGGTATAACTATGATTAAAATTACAGGCCTCTCTCATCTTTTAAGTGGTAGAACTTGCACAATTGGTGGAGGACGAATACTTTTTTGCCCCACTGTACCTGCTCAAACCAGCGTATGTTGAGTCTTAGATGCTGATGTGCTGCTGTCTCAACCAGGCTTCTTTACTAGCTTAAGCAACATCAAACACAAATATCAGAATCGAATAATACTGCAGCAAAGACAGACAGAGTGAGCATGGTATATGTAGTGATGGGATGATGAGTAAATGACTTAAATGACTCTAACAATTAGGGGAAGTTGTGGCCTAATGGTTAGAGAGTCGGACTCATAACCCAAATATTGCGGGTTCGAGTCTCATACCGGCAGGGATTGTAGGTGGAGTGAGTGAATGTACAGCTCTCTTTTCCACCTTCAATACCACCGAACCTCATGATCCCGGGCGCCACCAGCATAAAATGGATGCCCACTGATCCGGGGGGGGGGGTTTTGTGGGTGCACTTGGATGGGTTAAATGCAGAGCACTAATTCTGAGTATGGTTAACCATACTTGGCCACATGTCACATCACTTAATGAGACTTCCTTGGTCACATTAGTTGACCAGCTTTGGTAGATCAGTTATACTATAAACTACATAAACCAGTCTTGACCAGAATTGAAATTAATTTCTTGTCTAAACAAATGATAAGAATAAGTGGTATAAATACACAGGGAAACGAGTTAACAAGGTGGGAGGAGCCAATGAAACACCATATCAACACATAGGCGTATCTAGGGAAACAAACAAGGGAGCAGAGGAACAAGGGAAACAGTAGGTGAGCACAGAAACAATGGTAATAGAAAAAAAAAAAATTCAACTCAAAAGTCCTTCAACAAGACTGGGATTGTGACAGAACCCCCCACCCCCCTTCTAAATAGCAGATTCTGTACGCTCCTAAAAAGGCGGGCCAGGTCAATGGAGAGGAAGTAGAACTGGAGATGAGGGCAGAGAAGGAAACCAAGGCGGAGCCGGCAGAGCAGGGAGCGAGGGCGGAGCCGGCAGAGCAGAACACCACCAGGGCAGAGCAGACAGAGCTGATGACCACCAGGAAGGAGCAAAAGACCACCAGGGTGGAGCAGATGGAGCTGTAGACTACCAGGGCGGAGCTAAAGACCACCACAGCAGAGCAGACAGGATCAAAGATCCACACGGTGGAGCTGTAGACTACCAGGGCAGAGCTAAAGACCACCACAGCAGAGCAGACAGGATCGAAGATCCACACGGCGGAGCAGGGTTTGTTTTTTTTTGGGGGGGGGTTCCACCAAGGTGGAACTGATGGAGCGGAGGACAACTTCAGCAGAGATGAAGGTGCAGGGGACCAGGGCCGTGCACAGGGGAGTGGCTCTTTGGCTAGAGCCACTGCCCCTCTTCCCTCATTGGCTGAGGTGCCCCTCTTGAACCCCTCAGCAAATGGTTTCCCTGGTTCCCGATTGACCGCAATAATAATGCAAAAACAAACACTTCACATAAACCTTTAATGTCAACTTTTACAAAAAGTAGTCTAATTTCCAAATACGTACTCTAATTCAAGTTAGTAATTATGTTTGAAAACAATGGTCCGCAACTGGGAATGCACAGTCCTGTTTATAATTTAAATATAGGGATATACAAGCCATTGGTTACACCATGGTGTCTAATTTAGAGAGAAATATTTAGAAACTATTAGTACCAAAAATCCCATTAATACAAATGTAAAAGACAAAAATATTATATATTAATATATAGATATATTATGTCAAAACCCCCGTGATGTCGGCCACTGCCCCTCAAAATGTCTGTGCACGGCCCTGCAGGCTGAGCAGATGTCCAACAAAGTGGAGCAGACAAGGCAGGAGACCACCCAGGCAGATCAGGCAGGACTGCAATATAGAGCACAGAGAGGTTAACAACGGCCTCTGCACTAATAACAGGGCAGACTGGGAGTTCAAAAGCGGTCTCCATGGCCGTGACAGGACAGGCAGAAAGTTTTGGGATGGCTTCCTTGGCCGTGACAGGACAGGCAGAGAGTTTAGGGATGGCCTTCTTGGCCGTGACAGGACAGGCAGGGAGCTCAAGGGTGACCTCTGTGGTTCAGACAGGGCAAGCAGGGAACTCGCAGGCCAAGGCCTCCGGGTATGTCGGCCACCTGTACCGACATCAGTGGTTGGTCTGCCAAACTGGAAGCCAACCTCAAACACCTTTGGACCACTTGGGTGTCTTCAGATACAACATTCACCATGACCGGGAACACTGGAGTGGCATCTGTGTTGGCTGAAGACTGTGGTGTGACATCCATGATGGCTGGAGGCTCGTGCATGCCGGCCATAACGGGTGGAGAATCTTGAGTGGCAGCCATATTGTGGAGAGGCTCTGGACTGTTGGCCATCTTGTAGAGAGAGGCTCTGGGCTGGCAGCCATGACAGGACGAGACTCTGGAATGGCAACCATGATGGGTCAAGGCTCTGGAATGGCAGCCATAACGAGTCAAGGCTCTGGAATGGCAGCCATAACGGATTGAGGCTCTGGAATGGCAGCCATGATGGGACAAGGCTCTGGAGTGGCGGCCAAGTCATGACGAGACTCTGGAGTGGTGGCAAATGACAGGACGGGACTCAGGATTTGAAGACATTACAAACACTGGGCTCGCAATGCTCAGTGTAGGGCATGCTGGAATCTGTAGTCTATCCAGCTCCTTGGCCACTGGAGTAGATACCTGCACTCCCACGGGAGTACCGTGGGACTCGCGGGACCCAACGCAACGGGGTGCAGCATGGGACAGCACTTCATGGGCGAGTGCTGGTGCGGGTGGGAAAAGACTTGTGTGTGTGTGTGTGCGGGATGCGGGAGAATAAAATGATTAGTGGGACTACCGCAAAATAGAAATTATCTGAACATAAAATGTCTAAAACATAAATTGTTATTTATCTGTTGCACAAAAGCAAAAAGATTGAAATATTAAAATGAAAAAAAAAAAAAAGTTTAAACAGTTCTATTTATAAAACGTATTTAAAGGGTGTAGCTAATCACAGACTCAGCTGTTGATTTCTGGAACGCAATGGCCAATCAGAAGGTGAAGAATTTAGAACCACTAAAAGACAGTGCTGTTATTAACCACGTGTGAAAGGGTTGTGTAGCTAATCACAGACTCGGCAGTTGATTTCTGGAACGCAATGGCCAATCAGAGGTGATTAAGTTAGAATCCACTCACCGCAGTGCTGAAATTGCGTGATCACAAATCCGCTCATTTTAAAACACGAAGTGTAGACATTGTGAAAGATTCATTTTGCATATGTTCATTGTACATATGCTCATTGCGTTATAACAGAGCTTTATGAAATCGCGATTAACTGAGATGCCAGCTTTTAGTGATAATAAAAGGAAGCACTGCTCGGATTCTGCCATGCTAAACCATGCACACAGCAGCCCATGCTTGCTTTTCTGTTAAAAATAACAGTGGTTTGTGAATGTTGATGCTTAGTCTAAATAACAAATATTTTATCGAGAGCATTTATGCTGGGATGTTGTGGAGCTTAGGAGATGTTACAGAAAAATCCGTCCAGCGCAGGTCTCTACACTGGAGTTTAGGGGTAGCATAATCTCGTCTTTGCACTCCACCGGTAAAAATAGGGGCCTGCTTAACAACAACAACAACACATAGTCCAAAAATTCACTGAACGACACTCATGGAGCATCATTGATTTACTGTACTTGAGTGGAAAGTTCATAACAGGAAAAGTCAATGACGAGTTAATCGGCAGATCGAAACATTTGCAGGAAAATCTGAAGTACTCCACGAGGGTAGAGTACATTGGCGCTGGCGAAATAACTCAATTGATGGATCCATAGTGGGTCAGTCCTTATGTAATGCTAGGAGCTGAGCAAAGGTGAGGTGAGGCAGGTCCACATGCAAGCTGAGTTTGTTAACAAATTAAAAGACTAACAAAACACAGGAATACAAGAGAACAGGAAACCACGAGCTGGAAACAAGGAACACGAGCATCTACAGGGAACACAACGATTGACAAACAAGCACTGAAACACAAGGCATATATGCAGAGGGAAACGAGTTAACAAGGGGGAGGAACCAATGAAACACCATGGCAACTAGGGTATCTAGGGCAAAAACAAGGTAGCGGAGGAACAAGGCAAACAGCTGGTGAGCACAGAAACAATGGGAATGGAAAACATTTCATTTACATTTACATTTAGTCATTAGCAGACGCTTACAAAGGGACTTACATTGGGGGACTACAGAAGCGAGTCTTATTAAAAAGAGGCAAACAGACCAGAAGTGGTTGTAATACAAGTCTGAGACATTGTTCAACTAAGTACAAGCTAGAAAGGGAAGGAATAAATAAAGAGAAAGAGTTTTTTTTTATTTATGATGAAGTCAGGTAGCGTCGAAAGAGATGAGTTTCAGCTGTCACTTGAAAATTGTCAGTGATTTAGCATTCCGGATAGGGGTGGGAAGATCGTTCCACCTGCCAGGAGTGGTGAACGAGAATGTTCTGGAAAGTGATTTTGAGCCTCTCTGTGATGGTACCACGAGGCGTCGCTCACTAGCGGATCTCAGACTTCTGAAGGGGATGTAAATTCGTAATAGTGAGTGGAAGTAGGCGGGTGCTGAGCCTGTGGCTGTTCTATATGCAAGCATCAATGTCTTGAACTTGATTCGAGCGGCAACCGGTAGCCAGTGCAAGGAGATAAAGAGAGGTGTAACATGGGCTATTTTGGGCTCGTTGAAGACCAGTTGTGCCGATGCATTCTGAATCATTTCAACTTAAAAGTCCTTCAACACAAATCAGGGAAGCACGAGACTGGGATTGTAACATTAAAATTACTAAAATATGTTTTTTTTTACATTTAAAATGTTCAACTTAGGATGTTTCTCTGACAATTTCAATAATATATGTAATAATAGTATATATTAATCTATTTTAAATAATTTTTTTCTACTATTATCTACAAAAACTTTACACTAAAGTTGTCAGAGAGTCAGTTACACCTTCAATCCCAGACTTCTCAACTCCACCCATTGGATCCCAATCTCCAGAATTCTAATCCAGCGCACAAGCTCATCAGGACACAATACTTAAGCAGTCACTCTTCAGCTCTCCAGCGTCTGGTCTCATTGCTCACTATTGTGCTGCAACTTACCTGCCTACTCACCTGTTGACATTTCATCTTCTATCCTCTCCCATCAGCGATCCATCCAGTGGAATCCGCCTTCATCCTGCAAAGACATACACTTTTACTCACCAGGTAACTTTCAGTTTAATTCCATGAACTCTACTACCATAGCTGAAATCATTATTTGTCCTACATCTGCTTCTCTAAATAAACATCTGTTTGTGTGAACGTTACCTGTGTTGTCTCCTTCTGTTTGCTGACAGAAGACCAGACCAACATGCAATGCAATGCAGAAGCAAGCGATGACCGTAGTCCAGATCCCTTTGCTGAATTAGTACAAGCACTCGATCAATTACTTCTGCATCCAGCACCCACTTCTTCAGCAACTGCCTCTGCCAGTCCCATGGCAAGAACAGAGACATACTCTTACGAGGCAGAGGAATGCAGTGGGTTTGTTTCAATGCTCCCTATTTTATTGAGATGCGTCCTCGGCTATTCTGCACATTCCGATCCAAAATTGCATACATCTTCCTATTTTCTGGATGTGCTTTGCAATTGGCAAGATCAATCTGGGATACCAACAGACCTGCTATAATTTCACTTACACCATTTCCTAACCACTTTAAAGAGGTTTTTGGACGGACTGCTGCTTCCTTGTCTGTGCACGATCAACTTTCCCAATTACACCAAGGTAAATCCTCTAAGTTACTATGCCCTCTAATTCCGCACTTTGGCTGCTATGAGTGGATGGAATGAGACCTCCCTAATAACTGTGTTACTGAACTTCATCCAAAGATCCATCAGAATCTCCCAGTGTCTCATAGCTTGTGCTCTTGATCAACCCACTCCGCTTACTCCGTCCGCCACACCATCTGTCACTCCTCCAGCACCTGAACCTATGCAAGTTGACACCTTCCATCTGATCCGTGCAGAGTGTCAATGGAGAATACTCAACCAGCTATGTTTATACTCTGTGGCTGAAGTACACCCTGCTACAAACCTGTTCTGTTCGACTTCCACGTCCAGCTGTAAATACTATTCAACTACCTCCCATGATTGCACTTTTGACTAGAACTGTGGTTGTATTAACAACCCCCCCCCCCCCCCCTCCAATACTCCGTTCCAGTGCAAGTCATTATCAATTTCCGGATCAGCTGGTGACTTCATCTCACCTAAATAGACTACACCTCAAGAAAACACCCTGCTCACAAGTCCTAAGTATCCACTCCATTCTGGTGGTCACATTCAACAATGTACCCCCACCGTCACGCTCTGCATTGGATGTCTCCATCAAGAACCAATTTCATTCATGGTGCTGGAGGCTTATATCACTAACGTCATCCTGGGGCACTCTTGGATGTCACAACATTCCCTGATAATATGTTGGAATACTGAAGAGATCCAAAAATAGTGACTACAGTGTATAGTGTCCAGAATTGTTTAATGTCTGTTCAGAAGCCACCATTATATAAGTCTGTCATAGATCAACCATCTTCTGCTGCCATCATCACCCTTAACTCCACCACTATTGAGAGCCCAGGGACCAACAACCAACAGGAGGTCCCCCATGAGTATTAGGCGTTCCAGGATGTCTTTAGTCACCAAGTTACCTCTTCAACGGCCATGGGACTGTGCTATTGACCTGCTGCCTGGGGCTACCTTAACCAAAGTAAAGAGAATTTGTTACATTTATATAGTGCTTTTCTGGGTACTCGAAGTGCTTTACATGGAAGGGGGAATCAAATTTGGGCAGGATGCCGGGGTTACACCCCTACTCTTTTTCAAAGGACATCCTGTGATTTTTTATTTTTTTTAATGACAACAGAGAGTCAGGACCTCGGTTTAACGTCTCATCTGAAGGATGGTGGTTTTTGACAATATAGTGTCCCCATCACTACACTGGGGCATTAGGACCCACACAGACCACAGGGTAAGCACTAGTGTTAATTTTGTCAGCTATTTTTTTTTTGGTCTTAGTCCTGTGTGAAGTGTAATTTTTTGTTTTTATCATATTTAGTCAACTTGTCCTGTTTTAGTCGACTAAATGTCTGAGCATTTTAGTCGGTGGAAACATTTTCATCTTGCTGTATAATGGTTAAATTGATAAATATTATTTTGCTCAATTTTAATTGCAATCATTTGTCATTTGGGAAATGTATTTTTACATTTTGATCAGAAGTTGCTCTTTCACCAATAAGCAAAATCAATAGAAAATCGACTTGTATGCATGGCTTATTTCACCTCATCTAACGTTAGTGTACAGATTTATAACAGGATATCAATTAGAGGCTAAATAAACAAAGACTTTACATGTACACTTGCTCTGTTTATGTTATGAAAACTGGTGTAACAAAAACCTACTGTCAAATATTATTACAGAGAAATTCCTAATAGTAATTTCAAATTGCATTAATGTTTCTCTTTTAAAACGATGGCAAAAAAGACTTCTTGCCGCACAGAGGTTGCATAAGTAACATTACAATCAACAACCACTATTGCAAACAATACAGTCAAGATCCATGACAGAACACAGACCGGCTGAATGACACTTTCATTTAAGCAGAATACCTCAAATGGAGATTGCTGAACTCCAGCTTACTTGTGCACTACTATATGTTGGTGTTTCTGGATCAGGGTGCCTCCACAGAGAGAGCGTATGTGACTGGTTGCCAGATTGCATAAAGCAAACAGCTGGGAAAGTATGTATCTGTTTAACAGAAAAGCTCTGATTGGAGGATCTTAGCTCTTGATATCTGGCAACCGCAAACTTGAACGCTCGCATAATAGAGTCTTGTACAGCAGTCTGAAATATTTTGGCTCCACATTTTTCAATGAAAATAAAACGGGTTTGGTAAAGTTTTTATTATTTTAACTACATTTTAGTCTTGTCTTTTCGTCAACAATATTGCATGTTGATATAGTCTCAGTTATCGTTTAATGACCTTATTATCATCTCATCATGGTCTCATTTTCGTCAGGGGAAAAAAACCTTGTTGACAAACATTTTTCGTCATAGTTTTCGTTAACGAAATTAACAGTAGTGAGCATGTCCTGCTGGTCTCACCAACACCTCTTCCAGCAGCAACCTAGTTTTCCCAGGAGGTCTCCCATCCAGGTACTAACCAGGCTCAACCCTGCTTGGCTTCAGTGGGCAACCAGTCTTGGGCTACAGGGTGATATGGCTTCCCTTGTCCACTCCGGAGCAGAAGGCCATGGAGGAATATCAAACATAACTTAATTTGTCCATCAACATCCCTTGCTGCATCAAGCTTCTTTTTTGTGAGTAAGAAGGACAGAGGCTTGGGCCGTGCTCTTAACTCCCAAACAGTCATGTATCGCTACCGCCTTCTTCTGATCCTTGCAGTCCTTGATCAGTTACTTGGAACGCGCATCTTAACCAAGCTGGACCTGGGGAGCACGTACAACCTCATTTGGACATCCAAGGGTGATGAATGGAAGAGCAATTTTATTACACCAACAGGCCACCACGAACATCTTGTGATGATGTATTGGCTGTTCAACTCACCGTCCGTCTTCAAAGGGTTCATGAATGAGGTCTTGTGGGAATTCCTCCATCACTTCACAATCATCTACATTAATGATATACTGATCTACTCATGAAACCTGGCCAAACTTCATCACGTGACAAGGGTCCTCCAAAAGCTAAGGGAACAACATCTCTATCTCAAACTGGAAAAATGTGAGTTCCACCCCGACACCATCCACTTCTTTGGGTTTGTCATTAACCAGCACGGCATCCATGAACCAGAGAAAGGTGCAATCCATCCGAGACTGGCCACAGCCCACCTCCATTAAGGATCTACAATGCTCCCTGGGCTTCTCTAACTTCTATAGATATTTAATTGCAAATTTCAGTCAGATCAGTGCACCACTCACCTCCCTCCTCAAGGACTGGTCCAAGTCTCTGTCCTGGAATCCCGCAACAACGAATGCCTTTGTAGCGTCTGGACCACTCAAACACACAATATATATTTTGTTAGCTATATTTAAAAAAATACTCTGTAACACCCCAGGAAGCAGAACAGGCCCCTGGTTCCATAGCAACACTGACACCAGATACATTTACGACCTCCTGCATTTAGTGAAGAAATCCTCCCTTGCCCATAAGCAAATTCCCCAAGGGAGGACTTCCTCTTTCTAGTTAATTAATAGGAAAACCGTTATTTGAATGAACACATATTTCTTCAGGCCATTGAGTTTATTATTGTCATTGTGTATTTTGTCTTGAAATTGTATACTGTTATGCCGGCTTATAAGCGAAACCACTCCTGTCCGCTACATTATATAATCCTACCATGTTTATCTCTCTATGAATTCGTATTCGGATGATCTGATTGAGATTGTATATTGTATGTTTACACCTACGCAGCATATTAGTGTTCTAAGAGTCTTTAGTATTTTTTATCCAAGTTTCATATGCAAATTACCTTGCTTTCAAACAAAGGGCCATAAAAAAACGCCCCAGTATCTCAGAACTCCCACTTGAGATTCCGGACTTCCCCATTGGGCAAGTCCATCTTGAGAGGCGTGAATCTTTGCTGGCTTTAAAGGCCGCACTTCATGTGAGCTGCCCAGTCGGTGGTTTGTTTGAAGTCTGAGAGGATGTGAGAAAAACTCTCCCGGAAACCCTAAGCTCGTGCCAGGCTTCGGCCTTGTCCTTTCCATTAATCAAGATTCTCTGACTCAAAACTGGTTCTTTTCATTGACCAACTTCCGCAAAGATCAACTGGAAACTTCAGATTACAATAAACCTCTCTTTCAGACAGATGAGACATGCAAGTAACAAACTTAGTCTTATTAATTAGGTATAATTTGCACCTTTTTACAAAAGTGTGTCTGAACTAAGAATCTGATGTTTCCCTCAAGTGTAAATCTGCTGAATATGCAAATGATACCACAACTTCATTCCTTATTTCGCTCCTCTTTACTGCTTAAGCTTTAACCCTTTCCTATACAAACTGTGTGTGTGTGTGTTTGTGTATGTGTATGTTAGACCAGTTTTATGTGTTTATGTAGTATGTTAGACCAGTTTAAGTGTTTATATGTAGTATTTTAGACTAGTTTAAGTGTTTATGTAGTTAATAAACCTTACTTGTATCACACTTGACATTGTTCAATGTTTGCTCATAACTGGAGTCACTTAATCCATGCAGATTTATGCTAAAAGCTTTTGTAGAATTGTACAGTAAGAAGGTTATTTCCTTTAATCAGGAAATTAACGTTCTTAGAATTGAAAGACAGTTGACCCCGAGAGGTCAGCTAAATATCAACAGCGGATCTAAAATATTCATAATTAATTATAACTAGTTATGATTAATTATTTATATTTCCCATGAGCTGATTCGTTACACCTTCCAGCATCTAAAAGAAGCCTTTTGCACTGCTCCTACCCTGGCACGACTAAAACCCAAACTCCCTTTCATCGTGGAAGTTGATGCATCCACCACCAGGTAGGAATTGTTCCTTCTCCGTGGCAGGATGAGCCTCCAATCCTCCATTCCATGCGCCTTCTACTCCAAAAAGCTGTCCCCAGGAAAAACGAAATTACATGGTGATCAAGGTGGCATTGGAGGAGTAGAGACATTGGGTGGAGGGAGCTAAACTTCAATTCGAGGTAATCACTGACCATAGTAATCTTGCATATCTCTGTGATTCCAAACGACTGAACCCAAGGCAGACCCGCTCTGCTCTATTCTTTACCCGCTTCAATTTCATTGTCACTTACAGACCCGGACACACGAATCTGAAGGCGCTCTCTCCTATATGCATCACCCAGAGAACAGCTCCACACCTCCAGGACCCATTCTCCCTCCAGCCGTCATCATCTGCCCCATCCAGTGGTCCATCGATGACCAAATCACAGAAGCCACTCATTTGGAACCAGCCCCGCTGAGAGGTCCTGAGGGACTGATCTATGTACCGTCACCTCTACGTTTGTTCCTCATGGACTCGGTGCATACATCTCTGGGCTCTGGACACCCAGGCAGCCAGAAAAATCCTCTTGCTCCTATGCAAGTACTGCTGGCCTAAGATGACCCATGATGTCTCCCAGTATGTAAAGGGTTGCTCAGTCTGTGCCATCTCTAAAACTTCATGCTACCTTCCTGTAGGAAAGTTAGTACCACTACACATACCTTGAAGACTGTGGTCTCATATCAGCGTGGATTTCATGTCTGACCTGCCACCTTCAGATTTACATATTAGCATCCTTGTGGTGGTGGATTGGTTTTCTAAGGCCTGCAAGCTAATTCCATTGAGAGGGTTGCCTACAGCTTTTGAAAGTGCTGAGCTGATTTTCCAACATGTATTCTGACATTTTAGATTTCCCAAAGATATCGGGGACCACAATTTATTTCTCGAGTGTGGCGAGAATTTTTCCAGTTGTTGGAGATCAATGTGAGTCTATCCTCGGGGTATCATCCTCAGACCAATGGCCAGACTGAGCAGAAGATACGGAAATCGAGAGATACCTATGGTCCTATTGCCACAATCACCAGCACAGCTGGGGCTGCTTCCTTCCTTGGGCAGAGTATGCTCAAAACTCCCTTCGTCAAACCACCACTGGATTAACACAGTTGTAATGCTTACTTGGTTTCCAGCTGGCCCTGTTTCCCTGGTCAGGAGAGCTGTCAGACATTCCAGCTGTGAACCATTGGTTCCAGGAAAGCGAGAGGGTCTGGGACTCCACTCATGTCTATCTGCAGCAAGTAGTACGTAGACAGAAGTGCCAGGCTGACACTTGTCGCTTTACCACTCCCCAGTACCATACATGACAGAAGGTCTGGCTCTCAACCAGGGACATCCATCTTCGACTGCCTTGTCATTAGCTGAGTCCCCATTATATAGGTCCATTTACCTTCCAGAGGCAGATAAATGAACTCGCATCTTAACCAAGCTGGACCTGGGGAGCACGTACAACCTCATCTGGATATGCGAGGGTGATGAATGGAAGACGACCTTTATTACACCAACAGGCCACTACGAATATCTTGTGATGACGTATTGGCTGTTCAAAGGGTTCATGAATGAGGTGTTGTGGGAGTTCCTCCATCACTTCGCAATCATCTACATCAATGATATACTGATATACTCCCGGAACCTGGCCAAACTTCACCATCACGTGCCAAGGGTCCTCCAAAAGCTAAGGGAACAACATCTCCATCTCAAACTGGAAAAGTGTGAGTTCCACCCTGACACCATTCACATCTTTGGGTTTGTCATTAACCAGCACAGTATCCATGAACCAGAGAAAGGTGCAATCCATCCGAGACTGGCCACAGCCCACCTCCAGTAAGCATCTACAATGCTCCCTGGGCTTCTCTAACTTCTATAGATGTTTCATTACAAATTTCAGTCAGATCAGTGCACCACTCACCTCCCACCTCAAGGACCAGCCCAAGTCTCTTTCCTGGAATCCCGCCACAACGAATGCCTTCCAGCATCTAAAAAAAGCCTTTTGTACAGCTCCTACCCTGGCACGTCCGAAACCCGAACTCCCTTTCATCGTGGAACCTAGTCACCTATTGGTTAAACTCACCGTCCTACTATCGCAAAGCACCAGCCTTTTATCACCTTACAATTATAACCATCTGGTTTCTTCATTATCAGGGTCTGTTGTTGCTGATGTGCCTCCTCCTCCACCAGAGGTTGCTGACGAGGAACTCATTAACAAGGTTGAGGCTGGCCGCACACTAGACAGTTTTCAAATCTTAAACGTTTTTAAAACCATGGGAGACCACAGACATGAAGACCGTTCGACCAATTTTTATCCTTATAATCCTCTGAATGCACTCACTAGACGATTCGACCAGACCACGAGACCACACACTTGTTGATTGTAGGAACGATTTCACAGTGGTACGTGATATCACGGACACTAGCGAGATCAAACTTGACTAGAGAAGAAAAAGATGACAAAAGATCTTTCACTGAAATATAAATCTTTTTTTCCCAAAAATTTAAATTCTGATGTTTCTTCCAAAATGTGTATGTGTTTATGTACGTATGTATGTAAGGGATAATCAACGGCTTGCCGTGAATTAAATGATTTTAAATGCACGACGTGGATGTGCCATTGATTATCCCACTTATTCCATGATTATTTGCCAGCATTGACTACTTGACAAGTTACGGCTCGTTAGCTTTAGCATTCTGCCCGCTTCAAATCAGATACAGAGATGAAATAGTTAGGTAAGACCACATTTATTTGAAAGAATTATAGCATTTATTTGAAGGAATTATTATCTATCGATCGAGAGAGAGAGACAGACATGAGACAAGAGATGACAGCTCGTCACCTTGGAATTATAAGGTTCTATCTGCGTTCTGAGAAGTTTTGAGATATTGAGCTTCAAAGTTTTTGCATTCCATATAGCAAAAATTATATGGGGAACAAGTTTTTTTTAAACATGAAAATGACAGGGACCCTAAATGTATTCTAAATATACAATATCAAAATCCTCTCAAATTTGTAAATGGGGATTTCTGGAATGGGTCAAATGCAGATAGAACCTTCTAATTCTAAAAAAAAAAAACACTTTTCACTTGGAATTATAAGGTCCTATCTTAAGCAATAAGTTTCAAGAAACACAAACAGTTTACTTATAATTTGTTTTAAAGCATAAAATTAGAGTTGTAACAATGTGTTGACATGCATGAGAAAGTTAAATGTAATGGTTTTTATGACATTTATTTAATATTTTAAATGAATATCTTTTTTCTTGTTCATGTTAAGCATAAAAGGCAGTGCTAAATATTTTGTCCAGTGCAAATGTTAAATTTAGGCAGGAATATGGTGGGTAATTTAACACATTATTGCAGGAACCATTTAAGTTTTTAGTTTCCTTTTGTTTAGACAGAAAGCAGCTACTGTAATACATCCGGCCAGGACTTTATGCCACAGAAAGTGGGACAGGTAAAATGGCTTTCTCTCTAGACATCAGTATGGCTGAAATAACATGCTAACGTTTATTGTTGTAATTAAGACCCAATCAATTAAATTGTTGACTTTTTGACTTTTAAGGCTTAATATTGTCAAATTTAAGACATTTAAGACAAAAAAAAATGCAAGAAAACAGACAATGCTTCAGCAAAAGTGTTTAACAAAGTTTAATAAACATTGAAAAATGTTTCCCTAACTACATAAAATTTAAAATATTTCACATTTAAAATATTTAAATTACTTCAACTATGCAACAACTCGGTTTTTACCAACAATGTAAAATGCAATATTTCATCTCACTTTTAATCCAGTGTGACATAGCGTAGAGCTTTATAGCTACATAGTACATACAGCTCAGTACAAGTACACAGGATGGATCAAGGTTAAAACATAACCTAATATATACATAACTTTCCCTCGCATGACAATGACGTGACTGGAATAAAGCAAATAGACTACAAAACCTGGACCTATCCTCTTAATAGCGCTGCTGGCTAGCATGGTGTCTAACTGAAAATAACTCTGAAATAGCTACAGCAAAACACACAAAAAGACTGTAATTCCCTGGAATTTGGGCTGCTGTCATTGACAAGATCATAAATAAAATAGTCGATCAAGAGGTTTCTAATAAACATCACGTTGTTTGAAATTATTTAGTATTTTCTTCACTGATTTAGCATTTTTCTGTGCTCTCTTTCGCTATCATGGCGCAGTCCGGTGACATGACAAAGAAAGCTGATCCTGATTGGTTCTCGTGTGCATTCGAAGTGCTGATTGGCTCACGCAGATAGAACCTTATAGAACCAACTTAGAGTTCGACTTTGTAGATAGAACCTTTTTGTTTTTTAAAAAAAAGTCCCAAAATGTACACAACTTAAAAAAAGAAACATCACATCATGTACATAAGTTGTCACAGAATATGAATATGTGAATAACTCAATTTTGAAAAAATGTCAGATGGAACCTTATAATTCCAAGGTGACGAGTTGTGTGTGTGAGTTACCTGTGTCTGCGCATCTCTCTCTACAAACATTGAAGCTGTTTAGTTACTTTGATTTGACCTCGCTGCTGAGGAAGATAATGTAGCGATCTAGTATCTAGTATGCTATTTTATTAATAAAAGTCACGGGGCAGCACCGACAACAAGTTTCTGTGTGTGCGCAGCACAATCTGCAATCTCCGACCTCTCTCCCTCTCTCTGTGTTTATGTGCGAGTGATGGGTAGAATTTTTCTTTAAGCAAAATGTAACTTCTTCAATTTTGGAGTGAAATATGTTTGTATGTTTTTGAATGTATATGCATATGTATGTTTTTTTTTTGTGTGAAGCTTAAAGATTACATTTATAACAATTTGTTATAGTAATATGGATGTACTGCTGTGAATTCCAGTCTTAGTTCATACTACTTCGTGATAAACAGATAGGGAAGATCAGGTCCTTTGTCGGCCCCTCACATTACAAAGTTCCTCATTCAGGCCCCTCATTATCAGGCCACACTGTCTTGCACAACCTCTCACACATCAGCTACAGTTTTGAAGTTTATGCACCCAGATCCCTTCAAATAGTCAACTTTCCAGTCGCATTCTGACCTAAAGATCAAAGACACACATCTTTGAGAATTACCTTCTCTAGGAGTAAACAAACGGTTGCATTGGGATGTTGGGATTGAATGCTTTTATCATAATATATTTAATATTTAATGCTCTTATGTAATATCTTACTATTACTGATATTTCCGACAGTCCTAGATAATGCTAGTGACACTTTCTTTCTTTTTTTTCAATTTTTTCAATATTATTTTTGTAATTCAGTCAAGTCAGTCCATTATTAAAGTACAATTTATTGTTAGATTCATATGCTTATTCTTAAGGTTACTTAGGGTTTTATTTTTCTAAGTCAATAGACTTATGATTTTCACCTACAGCTAATGAGCAAGATAATCATTGTAATAGTAAATGTACTTACTTTTGTTGGCGTCCTGAAAATATTGCAGTGGGATTTTTCTGTTCTTGTTATTAAGTTGTTGGTTCAAGCTAATATTTCCTCTTTATCACTTGGAGTTTTATTTTTATGTTATAATTATGTCAGACTTAGTATCTCATAATTTAGAATTTTTTATCTCTTTTTAAAATATTAACATAAAAGTATGAAAGTCATAATTATGACAAAAAAGTTGAAATTATAAGATACAAAGACAATTATGGAATGTTCAAATTACGACACAACTATAATTACATAAAAGTCTAAATGATGAGATAAGTCATATTTATGAGTTAAAATAAGTTGAAATTATAAAAAAAACAATTATGACAATGTCAAAATTATGAAATGACAAAAAGCTGAAATTATGAAATAGTCATAATTACAGAATTAAAAAAGTAATACAAATGTCATAATTATGACTTACGGCAATATTGTGTAACCACTTCCTGTTTAGTGGCCATATTAACCTGGCCACCACATGACTGCTTTGCGAAGTATTGCCAGTTTATCCTGCCTTACCAAGCGTTTGTATCTCTGCCTTCTTACCACGTGTATGACCTGTTTATCTATATGTTTTGACTTCTCTTTTGGATTACCCCTTTTGCCTGTTTGCCTGTTTGCCTGGTTGGACTGCCTTACTGTGTTTTTGACCTCATTGCCTGTTTTTACCGACCCTGAGTTTGGTTTTGTTGGACTGCTTCAAGAAACGTCCGCATATGGATTCTTCCTCGGCTTCCGCCTCACCCTCATTACAGAATACTTTGCCTACTATGAATCCAGCGGAAGTTTCTCAGCTCCAAGTGGCATTCGCTTATCAGAGCGAACTGCTAAAGAACTATCAAGAGCAGCTCAACAAACTGCAAGCAGCAAACAATCATTTAACCCATTATATTCGATCGCTTCCTTCAGCCACACCCCCAACGGTAAGACTGGCATTGCCAGACAAGTTTGATGGCTCTGCAGGACAATGTCGGGGTTTTATCCGTCAAGCTCGCATTTATGTTGAAAGCCAGAGAGATCAGTTTCAATCTGAAGCAAGTAAATGCACTTTTCTGATGTCACTATTATCTGGTAGAGCGATCGATTGGGCTGCAGCGGTTTGGGAGACAGATTCACAGTTTCATTCATCCTTTGAATATTCCCTACAACTACTCAGAGATGTGTTTGAATATCCCGAGGGGGGCAAGGATATTTCCACACAATTGTTACACATGTCTCAAGGCAACCGTACCGCTGCAGATTTCGCCATTGAATTTAAAACCCTTGCCGCTCAAAGTGGATGGAATGATGTTTCTCTGAAGGCTGTTTTCAAACAGAGTTTAAACCTCGAGCTTCAGACAGAACTGGCCTGCAAGGGTGGTTCACTATGGCTATCAAGATAGATAACCTGCTGAGAAACACTCCCAAGAGGAAATCTGCTCGTCTGCCTCACTCAAACTTCCTCACTACAACCACCATCCACCAAGAGCCCATGCAGATAAGCTACACACATTTATCTGTTAGAGAGGACTCAACGCCGTCCACATAATCTGTGTTTTTACAGTGGTGAAACAGGTCACCGTAACGTCGAGTGCCCACACAAAGCCCGGGGATCCACCACTACTACCAGCCGGGTGAGTGTTGATCAATTCTCTCTTCTCAGTTCAAAAACATTTTTGATTCCTGTTCGGCTGACTACTAAGAATGATCCCATTACTTTGACAGCATTGATTGACTCCGGGGCTGCTCTGAACCTGATCAACAAGGATATTGTTAAGAGATACAGTCTACCTACATTACAATGTGTACCCACCATTTGCATCAGCGATGTCAACAATAAACCAATTGAGGGAGGTATCACCAGACAAACTGCACCTGCCAACTGCACCTGCCCAGCTACAGATTGGTCTGTTCCATAGCGAAAACATCTCACTCTACATCATTGACTCACCCAGGTATGAAATCATCCTTGGACATCCATGGTTATCTGTTCACGATCCTGTACTCTCATGGTATCATGGAGAACTGACTCACTGATCCAAATTCTGCCTCACACATTGCATGAACATCAACATGTCAAGTCCATGTCTCGCCACGAGTGTTGAGAGTCCGGTCTCTGACTCCAGTCCCAAAATTCCTACCTGCTATCACGACTACTTAGAGGTGTTCAAGTCCAAAGCTACACAGTTACCACCTCACCGCCCCTGGGATTGCACCATCGACCTTCTGCCCAATGCCATGCCACCTAAGAGTAAAGTCTACCCACTATCACGCCAAGAATCTCAAGCCATGGAGGACTACATTGAAGAGGCTCTTAACTATGGTTTCATTCGACCTTCCACTTCCCCAGCAGCAGCAGGTTTCTTCTTCGTTGAGAAGAGGGACGGAGGCCTACGACCATGCATTGATAATCGTGGACTTAACAACGTGACAGTGAAATTCCGTTATCCGCTCCCTCTAGTTCCTGCTGCCCTGGAGCAACTTCGTGAGGCAAAAATATACACCAAGCTAGACTTGAGAAGCGCTTATAATCTCATCCGGATCAAGGAATGCAATGAGAGGAAGACTGCATTTCTCACCACCAGAGGTCACTAGGAGTACTCGGTGATGCCGTTTGGGCTAGCCAACGCCCCAGCTGTGTTCCAATCATTCATTAACGAGATCTTCAGGGACATCTTGAACCAGTATGTGAAAAGTGCCAAGAGACTAAACCCACGTCAGGCCAGATGGTCACTGTTCTTTTCAAGGTTTCAATTTACTGTCACCTATCGCCCAGGAAGTAAGAATTGCAAGGCAGACGCCCTCTCCAGTTGTCATGATCCTCCTCTCCAAGATCATTCTCCGGAATCCATTCTTCCTTCCTCTGTAATTATCACTCCTGTAAACTGGGACATCATGGAGGAGATCCAAAGAGCCACACAGCAAAATCCTCAGCCCGCTTTGTGCCCCCCCGAACAAACAATATGTTCCCCAGGATCTACGACAACGGGTCATGCAAAGGGTTCATACTTCTGTCAACTCGGGTCATCCAGGTATCTCATGCACCCTCAAGTTAATCCACAGCACTTTCTGGTGGCCAACCATGAACAGAGATGTAACTGATTACGTGAAAGCTTGCCAAGTTTGCGTGCAATCTAAGACCCCCAAGGAACTGCCATCCGGTCTTCTGCAGCCGCTACCTATCCCGCAACGTCCATGGTCTCACCTGTCAATCGACTTTGTTACCGATCTCCCACCATCCCAAGATTTCACTACAATTCTAGTCATCATCGACAGATTCTCTAAGTCTTGACGCCTCATTCCCCTCAAAGGTCTGCCAACAGCCATGGAAACGGCTCAAGCTCTATTTCACCAGGTGTTTTGAATTTATGGCTTACCCGAAGACATCGTCTCGGATCGAGGGACTCAATTCACCTCTCAGGTGTGGAAAGCTTTCTGCCGACAATTGGACATCAATGTGAGTCTGACGTCAGGCTATCACCCTCAGTCAAACTGTCAAGTCGAGAGACTCAATCAGGAGATTGGTAGATATCTGAGAACCTACTGCAGCCGGGAACAGAATCAGTGGGCAGAATTCTTGCCATGGGCGGAATATGCCCAAAATTCTTTAACCCATGCCTCTACAGGTCTCACCCCATTCCAATGTGTATTAGGATATCAACCTCCATTGTTCCCGTGGTCGGGCGAACCTTCCTCCGTTCCTGTGGTAGATGACTGGATACGTCGTTGCGAGAGGGTGTGGGATAGCGCTCATGTTCATCTTCAAAGAGCTGTACGAGTTCAAGAACTCCAGGCAAACCGAAGACGGCGCCCACATCCTCCCTACCAACCGGGACAGAGGGTCTGGCTCTCTACGAGGGACATCAAGCTACGTCTGCCGAGCAGGAAGCTCAGCCCAAGGTATGTTGGCCCATTCAAAATCTTAAAACAGATAAATGAGGTTACATATCAGCTTGAGCTTCCTGCTAACTACCGCATCTCTCCATCATTTCATGTCTCGCTCCTCAAACCGGTCCACCTGAATGCTGACCCCATCGCTGAGTCCCAAGAGCCACCGCCTCCGCTGGACATTGACGGATCGCCAGCTTATAAGGTGAACATGCTGCTGGACTTGAGGCGTAGAGGGGGTCGGCTTCAATACCTGGTGGACTGGGAGGTATACCGACCTGAGGAGAGATCATGGATACCTGCTTCCGATATACTGGACCCCTCACTCATAGAGGAATTTCATCGAGCCAGGCCCGACCGTCCAGCACCACGACCACGGGGACGCCCAAGCAGAGCGCCAGGAGTCGCTCCTAGAGGGGGGGGTTCTGTAACACCAAGCCAGCAGAGGGAGACCTCGCACGAGTATTGACTGTTAGCACTCCCTCTGCTTTCTCTGCAACCACTTCCTGTTTAGTGGCCATATTAACCTGGCCACCACACGACTGCTTTGCAAAGTATTGCCAGTTTATCCTGACTTACCAAGCGTTTGTATCTCTGCCTTCTTACCACATGTATGACCCGTTTATCTGTTTGTTTTGACTTCTCTTTTGGATTACCCCGTTTGCCTGGTTGGACTGCCTTACTGTGTTTTTGACCTCACAGTAAGGCAGTGAGTCTGGACTGCTTCAATAAACGTCCGCATATGGATTCTTCCTCGGCTTCCGCCTCAACCTCATTACATATTGATAAAGCCTCAAATTACTTTTTATCTTATGATTGACTTAGTATCTCATAATTATGACCTAGTATTTTATAAATATGACTTAGTATCTCAAAATGTTTACTTTTCATCTCATAATTACATTTGTGTGTGTGTGTCATAAATATGATTTACCAAAAAAGCATATTCTTCACGAAAGAAAGGATACATTTTAGAAAAATGTTCATGCTCCCCTTTTCCATACAAATGAAGCAGACATTATTGAGCAGACATTGTCAAGCTCCATAAAAATTACCAAAAGGCACCATAAAAGTAGTATGCTATATTCCAACTCTACTGAAGTCATATGATAGTTTTGTTGAAAGAAAAGACTGAAATTAAAGTGACAATTTGCATTTGCTGAAAATGTCCTTCCTTTCTACTCACATTCTAACATACTAACTTTGATGTCAGTGAAGTGTTTTAGTTTGAGAAAGAGATATTCTGACAGATGACTGTGGCAGAAAGCCAACAATCTTCTTGTCAATCGCACACGTATGCTCAAATATACATGTGTATGATATATGTACATATAATGTTACCCTTTGATTGAATGACTGTATTATTAAAAATATTTGGCATATGAAGAGACAGACCATAATAGCATAATGTCTGAAGAATAGCCAAGATTCACAGAACGTGCTCATTTGATGCGGTTAGGCATTTAAGATGATTTCCAACATTAATTATTTTTTATTTGAAACATTGAGGTTTATGAATCGATAATGGCTATAGATTGCAGCAAATTGTATAAAATTGTGAGGTCTCAAAGCATTATGTCTGGAAACCACTAAGGACCAGAAGGTAAGCAAATATTATCTTGAAATCGTCATGTTTCCCAGAAGCTCTCAGTCGAATCGAGCAGCAAGAATGAGGAACACATGCTTTCCATTTGAGCCCTTTCACCCCTGGCATCAAAGATACGGCATATGCTGAAAGTATAAACACAGAGGCCCAGCATCCCTCCAGCAGATCATGTGTCCCTCTCATCTTTTCTCATCGGTTTCAGCACCTTATTCTCCCTCGTCCTTGCTGCAGGACTAAATCTCTGCTAATGCTCTTTACAACTTTTAGAGGTGAAAGACGTGTAGTGTTATGGGATAGTTCAGTCAAAAATATCAATTCTGCCATAGTTTACTCACGCTTGTGTTGTTCCAAATCAGCATGACCTACTTTCTTATGAAAGCCTATTTATGCCATGTAAGAGAAAAAAAGTCATGCTTTTGTAAATCCTAATTATGAAAGTCATAATTATGATATAAAATGTCATAATTATGAGATATGACATCACAATTATGGCCCAAAAAAAAACGTTAAATGTCTAAATTATGAGATAAAATTATAATTAATTATGAGATAAGTCATGGTTATGGCAGTTGAAATAATGAGTCTTTATAATTATGACAAGTCTTACATTTTAAGATAAAAAATCAGAATTATGACAACATTTTTTAATTATGACAAGTAGAAGTGAATAAAATTATGACATAAATTGAAATTATGACAACATAATTGACTTAAAAAGCCTGAATTATGAGATAAAAAAAATCATAATTCTGCCATTAAAAGTCTGAATAATGTCAAAAGTTTTATATATTACATAGTCATTATGACAAAAACTGAAATGATGAGGTACAAAAAAGTCATAACTATCACATAAGTAAAAAATTATGATAATTATAACCTAAGTTGAAATGATGAGATAAAAAAAAAATCATAATTAAGACATAAAAAGTAACAATTATAACAAAGTTTCTAAAGAGATAAAAAGTAATTATCACAAGTCAAAATTATGACAAAACATAATTATGAGATAAGTCATAACTATAACAAAAAGTGATAACATTTTGAATTTTTGACATAATTTTGACTTAGTATCTCATAATTATTACTTTTATGTCTTAATTAAATTATCTACATTACACCAAAAATAGTCTGTATGATGTGTGTACACTACAGTGGCTATAGAAAAGAATTACCCCCTTTAAAATAATCACTTTTTGTTGTTTTGCAGCCTGAAATGAAGACAGACCCAATTTTTGTTTTATCCAGCTGTATTTACTCAGTGCAACTTATAACATCCAAGTGAAAGATATAACACCAACATGTCATAATAATAAAAAATAAAAAATAATATATAGATATAATATATATAGTATATATATAATATAGTATAGTATAGTATAGTATAGTATATAATCTATATTATATATATAAACAGAATCACTGAGTTGGAAAAGGATCACCCCCCTCCTAAAAATAACTTTTAAACTCAATCAGGTGTAGCTAATCAACTTCTCAATGGCACACAAAGCCATTTAACTTTCAACTGTGATCAGCTGTGGTCATTTTTAATTAGCTCAGCATGAAAAGAGCTTTCCTGGAGAATTTCATCCCTGAGCTAACAATCAACTTGGTGCAATGGCACTGGCGCAAAAGCATCTCAGGATTCAAGTTGTAGGACAAGCGCCAAGGTCAGGAGAGGATACAAAAAAATTCAAAGGCTTTATCAATGCCTATAAGCACAGTGAAGTCTATTATTAATAATTGAAGGTATTTGGTACAGCACAGACCCTCCCTGGATAGGACTCGTCCAAACTTGTGAAGAAGCGACGAAGAAACTGGTCAGAGAGGCTGTATGTATATGAAAATGCATATTTTTCAACTGAAGAAAGATTTAAAGAAGAATTCATATGGTCTGCTATTTGGTGCTTGCCACTATTTTTTTTTTATTGGTCATTTTTGTGTTTCAAGAATAAGGTCCAAAGTTAAGAATGTAAGTTACTTAATTGTCAAATGTTTTGTCTCTATTTAACAACATTATAGTGAAAGACGACTTCCTTTATTGATCAAGTCTCCAGCAGATCAGCAGATCAGTAGATCAGTCATGAGTTCATCATTCAGTTGCACAAGAAAATTGCAATCTACCGAAGTCAGAACACGGACGGTGAAGGGAATTGGCGTTAGCGCAAGGGCCTCTTGCTGTGAAGCAGGAGCGACCAGCTGGCAGAGGATTCCGCTGCCTTCCTCGAACAGTTATTCTCACAATTTGTAATTTACTTCACGTATATTGCGTGAGGGGGGCTGTGATTGGATGACGACAGGTATCGGTGATCATTCTCAAGTGATCAGCACTGCTGCTGTTGTATCAGTCAGTGGTTAGATCAGCGTAGCGGTCAATAAACGGGACAAGGGAGGTCACGTACGGGACATATCAATTAAGCCCAATTATATGGGACATCCCGGCTAATATAGGACAGTTTGCACTTCTACATGCAGTCACGACTGAGCTTTGCCAAAACGCACCTTGCAATTGCTGCGGCAGTAATGTGACTAAAATTTAATTATTTGGCCTCAACACTAAACGAAATGTCTGGCGGGAATCCAACACAGCTCACCATCCAAATAACAGCATTCCTACAGTAAAGCATGGATGTGGTAATATCCTGTCATGGGGTGTTTCTCTGCAGCAGAGACTGGAACGCACGTCAGGATAGAAGGAAAAATTGATGGGGCAAGATACCATCAAATTCTTGAGGAAAATCTGCTGTCCTCTGCCAGAAAGTTGTCAATGTTTGGAAGTTGTCAAGGTTTAACTTCCAAAATGACAATGGGCCAAAGCACACAGCAAAACTGACCACACAGTGGTTTAAGGAGAAAAAGGTGAATGTCCTTGCGTGGCCTATAGTCAGAGCCCAGACTTAAATCCCATTGAAAATCTGTGGAATGACTTCAAGATTGCAGTCCACAAACACTCACCATCAAATTTAACTGAACTTCAGCAGTTCAGCAAAGAAGAGTGGGCAAATATCGCAAAGTCTGTATGTGCAAAGCTAGTAGAGGCATATCCCAACAGACTAAAGGCTATAATTAAATCAAAAGGTGGTACTAAAAACTAACACAAGGGGGTGATCCTTTTTCCACTTGGTGATTGTTTTTTTTTTTTTTAACTGACTTCTTGTTGTTATATCTTTCACTTGGATGTTATAAGTTCACGGAGTAAATACAGCTGGATAAAACAAAACCAAATGCTTTTATTGTTTTTTCCTTTTTAGTTCAAAACTTCACTTACTTGCCATGTCATCAACTATCTGATATTCTGATTCACAAATACGTGTAAGTGAGTGTGTTGTGTCATTTTAAAACCGTCATAAATGAGCTTAATCGTGATCTATAACGTGCGATGGGTGCCACCATGTTTGTTTGCGCTGCAGTTCAGAGAGTCCTGTCAGTCGGGTTTACAGCATGTGAATTAATCAATTTCTCCCAAAATACATGTATGTAAGTGGGAGAAGAATAGAGTGAACTTTATGGTTACTTAGACTATGTGTATCTGATATGAATAAAATATGTCGGCAAATTATATTTGAATGGATTGTTATTGCTGCTTACATAGACATCTGTGTGTATTTTACAAACTGTAAATGCATTGTTTTACTACTTGTGTATTTAAATGTCTGAAACCTAAAATAAACATTATGTGGTTAAAACACTGCAATTATATGACAAGTGCAGAGCGCATCTCCGCGCCAGCCAAAGTGCGAAAGCAGTTTGAATTTGGCAGTTATGTGGCGTTACCGAACGTTCTAAATCCCATATGTGGGACCGTACTCCCAGTACTGTACCGGTTAAAGGGGTCATGAACTGAAAAATCAAAATTCCCTTGATCTTTTTGACATACAGTATAAGAGGTCATTGTACTATAAAAAACATCCTGTAAGTTTCAGAACTTTCTCGTTAGTTTAAAAACCGCTTTTATTGAAACCAAGCTCAGAAAACAACTTGATTTGGAATGTGCCACTTTATGACGTAATAGTGTGGCTAAGCACCACATCCACAGGAGAAGATCAACGCCTGCTTCTACATCACTGCCTGTTTAGCCCCACCCACTGATTCACACATGTAGTAGGAAGGCATTTAAGAGACTCAAACACAGTATTACTCCAACAGAACCAGACAGATGACATTACAAGATTACAAGACACTGCAGGGACGCGGGAAGTAGGGGTGCTGAGGGGGCTGCAGCACCCCCTGTTTTCACATGGTTGCAAATGCAACGCCAAGTTTGTTCATTTAAATTTATTCAGTTTTAGCATTTAATAATTTATTTGTAATGATCTCTGAAATGTAAATTGTAAGTGGGCTATAATAAACCCATGTTTATCTTTATAAACATGATTCATTTTACTTGTGATGTTTTTTATATGGGATGATTAGCCTAATCCGCATGAACATGTGACGCTAGCGCGTGGTATCAGACATTAACTGTACAGAATGCGAACAAGATTAATTTTAATACAAGGAGATAATGGCGCAAAAACGAATTTCAGATTTTTTTTTTAAATGCCCATCCCAGCAAAAACTTTCAAAAATCGGCATCCAACACCAGCCCCAGCACCGACGTAAGTGAACAAGCTCCAGCACGAGCACGGCCTAGTAAGCCTAGCGGACCCAGCCCAACCCCTGAGATTGATCAGCTACTATCGATAATTTCAAAAATGTGATATGCAGTCAAATTCCCAAGTGTGTATGGTGCTTAAAGGAGTGTTCATATGGACGCACTAGTGCTTTGTGGAGTTGTGAAATGAGGTGCAGAGAAGTGAAAAAACTATATATAAATGAAAGTGGCAGATAAGAGTAAGTGATGATTTTGGAAAAAACTATTGTTGAAACATTGGCGGTTGTTGCATCCTGCGGCAAGCACTTTGAAGATGTGCTTTGCCAAGGTAACAGTAATGAAAATGAATAGTATTATTATCTTGGGCACTTCAAAATACGTGAATAATTCTAGATATCTTAATATCCGAATGGTTTTGATTTTTAGAATGCACACTAGCTTATTTTACCTCGACACACCGCGCTTTGCGCTAAATATTAAAACAAACTTGACAATATTTGAAACTTGTTACTTAAATAAATATTTTCATTGAAATAAAATACAAACATTTGCTCATTTTTCATTAGCTTATCTTGATGTGCTAAATAACGACTAAAACTGATGAAACATTTAAGAATATAGACATTTAAACAACAAAACCTAATAAACACAACAACAAAGAATAAAATTGTACAGTGGAGAAAATATTTAATTGATCCCCTGCTGATTTTGTAAGTTTGCCCACTTAGAGAGAAATGAAGGGTATGTAATTTTTATAGTAGGTTTATTTTAATGGATAGAGACAGAATATCAACCACAAAAACCAGAGACCAAAAAATTGCATTTCTGTGAGTGAAATAAGTATTTGATCCCCCACCAACCAGCAATAATTCTGGCTCCCACAGATTGGTTATGTGCCCATGTGGAACACAGATTAGTCCTGCCACTTTAAGAAGTTACTCCTAATGTCAGCTCGTTAGGTGTATAAGACACCTGTCCACACAATCTGTATCCTCCATTCCAACCTTTCCTACCACCATGGGCAAGACCAAAGATCTGTTAAAGGATGTCAGAGACAAGATTGTAGATCTGCACAAGGCTTGAATGGGCTACAAGACCATCAGCAAGAAGCTTGGTGAGAAGGAGACAACTGTTGGTGCGATTATTCGGAAATGGAAGAAATACAAAACGACCATCAATGTCTGGAGCTCTGTGCAAGATCTTGCCTCATGGGGTAAGGATGATCACGAGAAAAGTGAGTGATCAGCCCCGAACTACACGGGAGGAGCTTGTTAATGATCTTAAGGCAGTTGGGACCACAGTCACCAAGCAAACCATTGATAACACTACGCCACAATGGACTGAAATCCTGCAGCGCATGCAAGGTCCCCCTGCTCAAGAAGGCACAAGTATAGGCCCGTTTAAAGTTTGCCAGAGAACGTCTAAATGATTCAGAGAAGGCTTGGGATAAAGTGCTGTGGTCAGATGAGACCAAAATTGAGCTCTTTGGCATTAACTCGACTCGCCGTGTTTGGAGGGAGAGAAATGCTGACTATGACCCCAAGAACACCATCCCTACAGTCAAGCACGGAGGTGGAAACATTATGCTTTGGGGCTGTTTTCTGCTAAGGGTACAGGACGACTTCACTGCATTGAGGGGCAAATGGACGTGGCCATGTACTGTAAAATCTTGGACAAGAACCTCCTTCCCTCAGCCAGAACAGTGACGATGGGTCATGGATGGGTCTTCCAGCATGACAATGACCCGAAACATACCGCCAAGGCAACAAAGGAGTGGCTCAAGAAGAAGAAGCACATTAAGGTCATGCAGTGGCCTAGCCAGTCTACAGACCTCAATCCTATAGAAAATCTGTGGAGGGAGCTGCCAACAACAGCCAAGAAACCTTAAGGATTTAGAGAGAATCTGTAAAGAGGAGTGGATCAAAATCCCTCCTGAGATGTGTGCAAACCTGGTGATCAACTACAAAAAACGTCTTACCTCAGTGCTTGCCAACAAGGGTTTCTGCACCAAATACTAAGTTATGTTTTGCTTGGGGATCAAATACTTATTTCACTCACTGAAATGCAAATCACTTTTTAACCTTTATATAATGTTTTTTCCTGTATTTTTTGGTTTGTATTCTGTCTCTATATGTTAAAATAAACCTACCATAAAAATGACAGACCCTTCATTTCTTTGTAAGTGGGCAAACTTACAAAATCAGCAGGGGATCAAATAAATGTTTCCCCACTGTACCTCAGTGATACTAAAATAACATTACTTTACAATAAGGTGACAGTGTAGGTTGTGTATGTTGGGGGATGGAGAGCACACTTTTGAAAATCTGCTTAGGGCCCCCATAATGCTAGGGCTGGCCCTGTTCAGGTCAGAAGCGGCGTGGATGCTTGCATGTCAGAAATAGAGCGGGACATCAGTTTACTTTCAGAGATTTGTTGTGTCAATCCGTACCTCATCCAGTGTAGACAGAATCGCAAATTATAATGGGGTCTGTTGTCTATAGTCACGTTGCACCGCTCTCATCCGGTGTAAACACAGGGTAAAATTAGCAAAGAGCTCCAGACTGTGTCAGTGAAACACTGTTTGTTTGTTTGCTTTATTTTGCTACTGATTCATTTTTTTTAAACAAGACAGTATAATGCAGGCTTTTCAGAGAGACTGAATGTAAACGATGATGCAGTGCCGAGTCTGACTAGAGTGGATCCAACTGTAATGTCGCAAACACATAAGTGTGAGTAAACGGGCTTTTACTACTATTGCATTGTCTGTTCCAGACCGTTTGATATATACTGAGCATTTATAGATTTTTAACCCAAATGGCCCATGTTGTTTTCAGAGTATGACACAGTATCGTCCATTTAATAAGTGAAACTGTTAACCAATCATAGCAGTGGGCGTTTATTTGTGAGTCTTGAATGCGCCCCGCCTAAAAAATGCAGTTCATGACCCCTTTAAAGGGGGGCGATTCTTTTCTGTACTCACTGTACATTCCAAGCCTATAACTGAAGACACGTGATAGATTTGTTTGAGAAAAAGACTGAAATTAAATTGATGATGTATTGAAAATTTCCTTGCTTTCTGCTCTCATACATTCTAACACACTAACTTTGATGTCGGTGACAAACCAATGATGAAAGACTGATATTAATTGTCACTGTTGTTAATGGTTATTGTCATTGTCATCATTGCCAACTATTTAAGGCATAATGTCCTTATCCTTTATTGTGACCTAAATACTCAGGTTTAAGTAAGCAAATAATGATACTTTTAAAGGACACGCAAATATTTTTACTGTAAAACAAGCAAAAGTACATGCAGTTCAGATGGCAATTATTTCGATATTTTGCAGTGATATTCACACATTATTCACATATGAGCAAATGCAGTATGTGAGAATGTTCCTCTAATGTTTTCTCGGTCTGTAATATCCACACTACCGGTTCTGCTCAGAGTGTTGTATTTGCATAATGTCTCTGGTGTCTGGCGTCATGGTTCCTCTTATGACCTCTAGCCCTGACAGGACAAAAAGGGATGAGCAGAGTCCCTTGCCTAACCTTGTGGTTTTGCGTTGTTGAACAAAGGTGCAGAAATGTGGAAGTGAAATGAGAAGTGTGGAACAGTTTGAGGTTTTAAAGGGGTCATATGATGCGATTTCAATTTTTCCTTTCTCTTTGGGAATGGATCTAAGCTCTTGGTGCATAAAGAAGATCTGTAGTCTGTAGAAGTTGCAAAGACTAAAGTCTCAGATTCAAAGAGATATTCTTTATAAAATTAAGAGTCACCAACGCCTACCTAAAACGGCTCGTTCTAACATGCCCCCACATGTCTACGTCACGATGTGGGAAGATTTGCATAATGCCGCCCAAATGTTCACGCAAAGAAAGAAGGCATAACTTTTATTCTCGCTGTAGTATTGTTGTTGTCACCATCGCCGCCATGTCGTGAAGGCGCTGTGTGTTTCGTTGTGAAAGTGAAACTACTTTGTTTGGTCTTCCAAAAGAGGACGATATCCACTTCGTCATGCCTGGAGCTGATCCGTGCTGGTCGCTGAGAAATACATCAACTTCGCGCTGTGGATTGCCGGATCGGCTTTCACCATGGACGAAGCGGAGTCCAGCCCGGGGTCGTCACATGTGGTTGCCGCAAGCCCGCCGGACGCTCCTTCGTCGAATCCGCCGGCCGCGCCGTTCTCAAGCCCGCCCGCTCTGCTCACTCAAGCCGGCCTCCGCATACTCTAGACCGCCGCTCACTCTAGCCCGCCGTGTGTGGCGCTGTGTTTCGTTGTGAAAGCGAAACTACTTTGTTTGGCCTTCCAAAAGAGGACACGACTAGAAATCAGTGGCCACGACTAGAAATCAGTGGTTTTAGTTGTATTTATAACACTGTTCCAGAACAGTTTAACCAAAATATTCAGATGTGTCCAGCGCATTTTATGGAGGACCTGATCCTGGTAGAGTAGACTACAACTGTTCTGACTCACAGACTGTAAGTAAATTTTTTATATTAAAGAATTTGCCACTGATGATTCAAATGCGAGTTTTGGGCAGTGTAGAGTAGCGCTTGTTGTTTGTCATTTCTCCGATCACAAATGCAGACATGGTTTTATGTTTACGCGGCGCGATGCAATGCAACACGTAAAAAGACAGTATAAGTCATTATAATCCGTAATTATGCTCCCAGTGTATGCAACAAATGCCTCGTTTATAATTTTTAAAAAAAATTATAAAAAAACATTTATAATTTCAATGTTTTGTCTCCGTCGCTCCGGCCGGACAGGGCATCACAGTATGGTAAGGGGCGTAACATTTCCGTCACACACTTGAGGTATTCGGCCAATCACAACGCACTGGATATCAGAGCACCCCTCGCTTTTTAGACCGATGAGCTTTGTAAAAATCGACGCATTTCAGAAAGGCGGGGCATAGAGGAGAAACAATAATGTACAGTATGTGGAAAATAATGTGTTTTTTTAACCTTAAACCGCATAAACACATTTCATTACACAAAATAATGTTCTTTTTAGCAACATCATATGACCCCTTTAACATTTCTGTTGTTTGAGTTTGACACTGAGCCAGGGTGTTTAATCAAACCACAGCTCCAATCTATTCTGGTGGCCACCGCAAGCCAAAGGAAGCCATGTTTCAGGGAAAGATCTCACAATTTGCTCCATAACAAATCACAAATGAGATTGTATTAATGTCTCCAAAAGTTTCTCATAGGCAGCAATGAGATTAAATGCAGAGCTTCTCATGAGAAAAACACCTCAGTTATCTCATGTGTGTCTCTTCTACAGTAAAGAAACCTTGTCTCAAATTGTGCTCAGATTTCTCAGGAAAAGAGATCTCAGTATGAACTTAAACATTTCTTGTCAAATGATCTGAGCTGATCCCTATTAATTGTATAGCTCTAAACTCTTACCGAATGACAACTACTGACTCATTTGGGCATGTTTTTATTTCTCCACAGAAATTTTAGGAGAAACATCTGAGACAGAGTTGAAATCTATTGAGCAGTATTGTATCCCACTTTGACTCGATTTTTTCGCACTGTCACATCCTCAAACAATCCCAATAAACAGAAGAGCTCTGTGTTACCATGGGGATGATACAGTATGGGTTTGTGTTTGTTGTGTGGTGAAGGTTGGGTTGGTTTATTGTTTATGAGTTCAGTTCAGTTCCGCAAACAATAGCTGACCGCTTGAAATCATCACTGAGCTTTGTGATGAAAATTCCCTGAGCAATTAAACAAATAGCCATTCCTCAACCCCCGCTCTCTCTCTCTCACACACACACACCATACAGAGAGAGAGATACTTCCTGTTGTTTAATGGTAACGGTAAATGGTAAGTAATAAATAAAAAGACCATTGAATGCTAAGAGAGTCATTAATGAAGTCTCCTGTGTGTGAGCCAATGGAGCTTCTTTCTTTCTTGATTCTTTCTTTCTTGTTTGTTTGTTTGTTTGTTTGCTTTCTTTCTTTCTTTTTTTTTGTTGCTTATTTTCTTTCTCCATCACAGATCCACACATATAAACTCATATTTAAAAGTGTTATTTCTCAGATGTTGCTCCTTCAAAATACTTTTGTCAACTTAATGGAGATTCCAGTTGCATTTAATTATCAACTTTGTTTCAAATGTTTTATAAAAACAGAGTTTTGTAAAAAAAACACTTTAAATAGGGAACACCTTATTCACTATCCAACTAACTATGCCTTTTGCCTCAAACTCCTAATTGGTTGCTTATTAATAGTTAGTAAGGTAGTTGTTACTTTAGGTATTGGGTATATTAGAGATTTAGAATAAGGTCATGCAGAATAAGGCATTAATATGTGCTTAATTAGTACTAATAAATGGCTAATATTCTAGTAATATGCATGCTAATAAGCAACTAGTTAAAGGTGGGGTAAGTGATATCTGGTAGCCAATGTTGACATTTGAAATCACCAAAACAAACACGCCCCTACCCCAAAAGGGTCTTGCTCCTATTTTTATAGCTCTGCCCCACACATACGTATGCAACCCAGGCAACGATTAGTTCTGTGAAACAAAGCAAACAATGTTACACCGACCGAGCGCGTGGCACGACAAAATCTAGGAACTCATAATCAGTGATGTTGTCTACACCATAGATATACATATCTATGGTCTACACTGGATGCGGCACGGCATGACAAATCCCCGACAGAAAACTGCTGCTGCGTTCTATTCATGATGTATTGACTCAAATTTCAAATGGTTTTCAACAGTCGCTTTGTCGCGTCCAGTGTACTAGACCGACTTTAGTTGTTGCGGCGCAGACACGGTGTTACTCACCTATCGAGAAGAAACAAAGCAACCTCGGTGTCCGATTGCAGGCCTTCCGCTCCTTGAGTTCTCTCCAGCGCTGGAAAGCTGATCCGATATTTACACGGGTCCTACTTCTTGCCTTATTGCCTTAAGCCTTCTTTTGTTCCACAGACGCTTTCCTCCTTTGTTTTTTTTTATTCGCCATCTCTATCTTTCTGTCGCTCGGCTCGCTAATGTCCGTCCTGTGCACTGAACGCTCTCTCCTCCACATCATGAGTAGACACGCCCCTTACTGCTGATTGGCTATAAGTTTTGCTATTCAGCCCGAATCCGTTTTCTAAAGCGTTTTTGAAAAATCGCTTACCCCACGTTTAAGAGACCCTAAAATATAGTGTTACCAAACAGTCCCAAATGAGTCATTTGTTGTCATCCAGTAATAGTCTAGAGCTGTAAAATGAATGTGGAGCAGCTCATCATTTGACCAGCTGGTCATCTGATGAGAAATGTTTGAGTTAATATTGAGATCCCTGACTTTTGATTGCAGAGTTTAGTATTTTGAACAATGCTGAGCCCAGTTTGAGACATTGTTGAAATCATGTGAGATTTTTAGGGTTGTGTTTTCTCTGGAGATTCTCTATTTGTTTTCTCTACAGTCCTGTCTAGGATGAACAGAAGATGTCATTTGTGATTTTTCTTTTGTCCAGGCACACAAATGCTCTCATATTCGTAGTGTGGTTCTGTATGGTTGTTTAGAGCAGATGAGGTGGACACCATGTGATTTCTCCAAACCAGGGGAACTAATAGCATCGTGTGACTCATAGGACAGTTACCAGCAGCTTAAACGACTAATCAACAACAGGCCTATAGACTGATGAGAATAGTGCTGAGAACAGACTCCATTGTGTCCCCATTTACATTCGTCTGACTTTTCCCTTTTCTTCTTTCTGTCGAGCGGTAGTATGTTTTTTTCTTTTTTTTTAAAGGCTCTGCTCTTAATTTGATGTCAAACCGCAGCAGTAATTATTGCATTTGTCTCCCCCCCCCTCATGGATTTTACAACCTGTTGTTTTCTGTGAAAGGGAACAAATTGCATCCATTTAGCTTTCTGAGTTTAAAGTGACTCACGGTCTATACACTCACACTGTTTTAGCACAGATTTTTACCAGCACTGTACAGCACATTGTTTCCCATAACATAGAACTTTAAAATATAGTTACTTTTAGATGTTACACAGTTTTAATGTTCTTTCAGATGCAGAAATATTTAATATATTATAATTCTTTTATATCAAACTTCTTTGAATTCTAAATATACCTTAAAAGATATTTAAGAAGGAAATGTATATATATATATTATATATATTATATATATATATATATATATATATTATATAATAATATATATTATATATATAGTATATTATATGTGTGAGTGTTTTTTTTTATTCTGTTTTAAAAAGATACATTGAAGTTCGAAGGAGGCAATTTTTTAAGTAAAATAAGTACTACTTAAAAGGTACAGTTATCATACAATTATGATGGAAATTTCTAGTATTTATAGTAATTATGGAAATATAACACTATATGATAGAAGAAGTTATAGAAAAACAGGAATAAAAGAGTTGACTATTTTAAACATGGGTAAAATAAAAAGATGGAATTATTATGTAAATGTATTTGGGGATATATAATAAGTACTATTAAGTAAAGAATACACACATGCATCCCACACACACATACTTAGTTAATAATATACTAGATATATATATATATATATATATAAGATAGTTAGTTACTAGAAATATTTATATAAAAAATATAATTTAAGTAATTAATTGTTGTTTTATTAAAAAAAACTTATAGTATTTAAGGATTAAAAAGTAAAAATTACATTTGGAAAAGTTTCCATGGCCAAATTTGGGCCCACCACAGGAACAATAGGAATGACCCATGCTTTTGGACCTTTCCAAAGTATATGTAAAATTAATGGTCAGTGAGTTATTTTTTTTTTCTTTTTTTTGTGGTTTGTGGGTGTTTGTGTTTATCGGGTCGTTGAACATTAACCATGGTAATAAAAAAAGATAAGATGAATTTGATGCATTTTTGAATTTGAAGTTTTAGTTTTAGCTGAAGGTCACCGGGTTCTGTTAATGTAATGCCCATAGATGCATCCAAACCCAGAATGGTTTCTTGTTATTCCTCCTCAGCTGTGAAAGGAAAAGCAGGATTAAATTATAATCTCGAGTTAAAAACTCCCAGACTAATAAAAAATCTAGATTTTTTTTTTTTTTTTTTTTAATTTGCCAGAGCTCATTATATCATATATAAGCCAAATTTGTCCGGGCCATTTTTTTTAAAACATTGCTTAAGTGAGGGTTTTTAAGTTGCTGGTTCATCGTTTTGGAGCAAGACCTTCCAACTGGATTTTGTAGTGTGTGAAAAACACTGCCTTTACAAGTGTTGATGCTGATCCTTTCGTTATACTGGTTTATGCCCCCCCCCTACCTGAGTAACAGGGTATGGAGAGTTTTTTTTTTTTGTTTTTTTTTTTTTTAATTTCAAGTGAATGTTATTAGTTTTTTCTTCGATCTGTTCCAGAAATGCAGAGCTCATTGATGTAAGGTTTAAAAAAAAAAAAAAATATTTTTGCAGATGTTTCTTTTTTTTTTCTTTTTTTTTTGTACAGATTTATTAATACCACTTGTGGGTCCCCTCCTTATTCTGTAATATTATGTAACTGTTATTCATGATACAAGAATCAAAATCAATTAGATTTAGTTTGTTTTGTCTTTACCGCGGACTAACTGTGTGTGTTTGGTAATGAAGCAGTTGTCATCATGGAGAACCTCATTTCACTGAAATATTTTAGACTCTGTCAACAAATCTCTAGTGTTGAAAATGTTTTTGAGTTATGGTTGTGGTCAATGAGGTTCATACATTTTTTTTGCAATTGGTGGGTTATTTTATGTGATTTTAGCAGAAATAAAAATTCAATTCAGGTTTTGTGGTGTTTATAGTGATGACCGTGGCCATAACCATAACCCAACTGACCATTTATACTCATTGCTTGTGGTCTGTTGTCTTTTTTCTAACAATTCAAGCCAGGTGAAAAGCCTTTCCCCAGATCAGTTTTAAATTATGGCAATATAATTATTAAATAATTAAAGATTATATATATATACAGTGGGTACGGAAGGTATTCAGACCCCCTTAAAATTTTCACTCTTTGTTATGTTGCACGCCATTTCTAATTTTCATTTAAGTTTTTTTTTTTTTTTTCCTCATTAATGTAAACACAGCACCCCATATTGACAGAAAAACACAGAATTTTTGACATTTTTGCAGATTTATTTAAAAAAGAAAAACTGAAATATCAAATATCACTTAAGTATTCAGACCCTAGGCTCAGTATTAGTAGAAGCACCTTTTGATCCCCTAATACAGCCATGTTCTTTGGCTTTTGGGAAAGATTCTGCAAAACAAGTTTTCGCTACACCTGGATTTGGGGATCCTCTGCCATTCCTCCTTGCATATTTTCTCCAGTTCTGTCAGGTTGGATGGTTATCGTTGGTGGACAGCCATTTTTAGGTCCCTCCAGAGATGCTCAATTGGGTTTAAGTCAGGGCTCTGGGTGAGCCAATCAAGAACAGTCACAGAATTGTTGTGAAACCACTCCTTCGTTATTTTAGCTGTGTTTTTAGGGTCATTGTCTTGTTGGAAGGTAAACCTTCGGCCCAGTCTGAGTTCCTGAGCACTCTGGAGAAGGTTTTTTCGTCCAGGATATCCCTGTACTTTGAATTCATCTTTCCCTCGATTGCAACAGTCGTCCTGTCCCTACAGCTGAAAAACACCCCACAGCATGATGCTGCCACCACCAAACTTCACTGTTGGGACTGTATTGGAATGGCGAGTGTGACACGAGGAGCAAGTACGTGGTTTTCTCCACACCTACAGCTTAGAAATTAAGGACAAAAATTCATTTGGTCTCATCAGACCAGAGAATTCTTGATTTCCACCATCTTGGAGTCCTCAGTCGGGCTTTCATGGGTCTTGCACTGAGGGGAGAGGCTTCCGTCGGGCCCACTCTGCACAAAATAAAAAACACTGACACATAAAGCCCCGACTGGTGGAGGGCTGCAGTGATTGGTTGACTTTCTACAACTTTCTCCCAACACCCGACTGCATCTCTGGAGCTCAGCCACAGTGATCTTTGGGTTTTCTTTACCTCTCTCACCAAGGCTCTTCTCCCCCGATAGCTCGGTTTGGCCGGACGGCCAGCTCTAGGAAGGGTTCTAGTCGTCCCAAACGTCTTCCATTTAAGGATTATGGAGGCCACTGTGCGCTTGGGAACCTTAAGTGCAGCAGAAATGTTTTCGTAACCTTGGCCAGATCTGTGCCTTGACACAATTATGTCTCTGAGCTCTTCAGACAGTTCCTTTAACCTCATGATTCTCATTTGCTCTGACATGCACTGTGAGCTGTAAGGTCTTATATAGACAGGTGTGTGGCTTTCCTAATCAAGTCCAATCAGTATAATCAAACACAGCTGGACTCAAATGAAGGTGTAGAACCATCTCAAGGATGATCAGAAGAAATGGACAGCACCTGAGTTAAATATATGTGTGTCACAGCAAAGGTTCTGAATATTTAGGACCATGTGATATTTCATTTTTTCTCTTTTAATAAATCTGCAAAAAATGTCAACAATGCTGTGTTGTTCTGTCATGGGGAGTGATGTGGTAATTAATGAGGAAAAAAAATTAACTTATATATATATACACACTCATACATACATACATACATATATAAAGATTACACACATAACATTTCAGTTGGATTGTCATGGATTTATGGGTGTAGCCACGTAGTACCATTATTTCTGTAATTGTACTTATGAAGTCAATGTACTGTATATAAAACTAGGTTTATATATCCATCATCAATAAATCAATCTCATACATTTTAACTCACTAAACATTGCTTGTTAAATCATGTTTATATTTTTTAACTGAATAAATGTAATTGTTTTCACAATGAACAGACTTATACTTCTAAGAAATTGGAATTAATTAATTTTGAAGTTATGATTATTTAAATAAAATGAAATAGATTGAAATAGTTAATGATAAACTATACCATGACTTTTGGAGTGGATGAATCTGACCTTTAGGCCTGAAGTTTCAGCGTTGGCTTACACTTTTTTTTACTGCATATATTAAACTGGTTTGGTACAGGACTCTTTTTTCATATATTTCTCTGCTAACTTCTCTTTTCAGTTACGGTAAAATAGCCGAGTTCCTCTTTCCAGCAGTCTCATATCAGGAGCCACTCCTATGCAAAACACCCCCATCCTGCATCACACACACCCTACAGCTGATCCCAGGTCTGTCTGCTGCAGAACATCTACAGGAAGTCAGCACTAAAACTGATCTGAGATCAGTCTGCTGTGAGAATTGATTATGATACAAGAAGAAAATGCCTTTCACATGGCTTGAATTGTTAGATAACGGACCACAGCAATAAGTAATAATGGTTAGTGGGTATGTACCACTGTAATGTTCAATTACCATATTGATTTACCATGTTTTTAAATGGCACTGTGGAAAAAATACAGTATTACCATTATGGTCCAAAAACTGACCTGTTTCTTACCTGTTTTCATCCTGTTGCATTTATGTATGACTGACAAATATGCATCACATTAAGTTTTATTAGTTTATGTTAAAACTTAGCAATCCAAATTGATGGAAATTTTATATGCAATTCAAAAACATAAATCTAAAATGTGGTCATGCTAGAGGCACAGAAATGACACGCTTCACCTCAAATAAATCCCAGAATGCTGTGGGCCTGTGAAAACATCAAGTCAAGAGAATAAATGTAGTCTATATCCTTCCTGGGGAAAAAAAACAAAACAAAACATCTAAACACCAACCATCTAAATCAGTTTAAACCAGCTAAGACCAGCAAACCTGGACTGTTTAAGGTTGTCTATTCAGCAGTAGTTTCATGCAGAACTGCAAAGTTTTAGGCATTGTTTCGTTTAATTAAAGATTAAGCCAGTATTTAATGCAAAATTTATTTGCAATGTATTTTCCTGCTTCTATATATATATACAGTGGTACGGAAAGTAATTCAGACCCCCTTAAATTTTTCACTCTTTGTTATATTGCAGCCATTTGCTAAAATCATTTAAGTTAAGTTTTTCCTCATTAATGTACACACAGCACCCCATATTGACAGAAAAACACAGAAATGTTGACATTTTTGCACATTTATTAAAAAAGAAAAACTGAAATATCACATGGTCCTAAGTATTCAGACCCTTTGCTGTGACACTCATATATTTAACTCAGGTGCTGTCCATTTCTTCTGATCATCCTTGAGATGGTTCTACACCTTCATTTGAGTCCAGCTGTGTTGATTATACTGATTGGACTTGATTAGGAAAGCCACACACCTGTCTATTTAAGAACTTACAGCTCACAGTGCATGTCAGAGCAAATTATATTCATGAGGTCAAAGGAACTGCCTTAAGAGCTCAGAGACAGAATTGTGGCAAGGCAAAGATCTGGCCAAGGTTACAAAAAAATTCTGCTGCACTTAAGGTTCCTAAGAGCACAGTGGCCTCCATATCCTTAAATGGAAGACGTTTGGGACGACTAGAACCCTTCCTAGTGTTGGCCGTCCGGCCAAACTGAGCTATCTGGGGAGAAGAGCCTTTGTGAGAGAGGTAAAGAAGAACCCAAAAAAATCACTGTGGCTGAGCTCCAGAGATGCAGTCGGGAAATTGGGAGAAAGTTGTAGAAAGTCAAACATCACTGCAGCCCTCCACCAGTTGTGGCTTTATGGCAGAGTGGCCCGACGTAAGCCTCTCCTCAGTGCAAGACACATGAAGCCCGCATGGAGTTTGCTAAAAAAACCCTGAAGGACTCCAAGATGGTGAGAAAAAAAGATTCTCTGGTCTGATGAGACCAATATAGAACTTTGTGGCCTTAATTCTAAGTGGTATGTGTTGAGAAAACCAGGCACTGCTCATCACACTGTCCAATACAGTCCCAACAGTGAAACATGGTTGTGGCAGCATCATGCTGTGGGGGTGTTATTTTCAGGTGCAGGGACAGGACGACTGGTTGCAATCGAGGGAAAGATTTATGCGGCCAAGTACAGGGATATCCTGACGAAAACCTTCTCCAGAGTGCTCAGACCTCAGACTGGGCCGAAGGTTTACCTTCCAACAAGACAATGACCCTAAGCACACAGCTAAAATAACGAAGGAGTGGCTTCACAACAACTCTGTGACTGTTCTTGAATGGCCCACCAGAGCCCTGACTTAAACCCAATTGAGCATCTCTGGATAGACCTAAAAATGGCTGTCCACCAATTTTTACCATCCAACCTGACAGAACTGGAGAGTATCTGCAAGGAGGAATGGCAGAGGATCTCCAAATCCAGGTGTGAAAAACTTGTTGAATCTTTCCCAAAAAGACTCATGGCTCTATTGGATCAAAAGGGTGCTTCTAATAAATACTGAGCAAAGGGTCGAATCCTTAGGACCATGTGATATTTCAGTTTTTCTTTTTAATAAATCTGCAAAAATTTCAACAATTCTGTTTTTCTGTCAATATGGGGTGCTGTTTGTACATTAATGAGGAAAAAAATTAAACTTAAATGATTTTAGCAAATGGCTGCAATATAACAAAGCGTGAAAAATTTAAAGGGGGTCTGAATACTTCCGTAACCCACTGTATATATATATAAATTATATATATTATATATACCTCTAATTTGCCCGCACCACACACTAGCGGTCTTTTCGGGTCCTAGGTCCTAAAATCTGTATGCGACCTGCTTAACCTGTTTAATTTTTTTTAAAGAAAAACCTGACCCGAGACAGACCCGATGAATTTAGACACGAGTCCGACGGCATTTATTTTCAAACCCGAACGTAAACGGCATTGACATGTGCACAGCCTGCTGCCCCGCAGTCAGTAAAGAAAAATGATTTGCTAACTGATTTGCCAAATCCATTCCATTGAATTGGATTAATTTAAAATGTATTTAATTTATTGTTAATTTCATATTATTGCCTACCTGATGAATACAAGTTATTTCTGAATTAGACCTTCAATTGTGACCAGTGGATTTGAAAAATAAACGTAATAGTTTGATAAAAATTAAATCGATAGCCGTTGTCTGCAACCTAATCTCAGGCGAAAGGCTTCTGCACACAAAAAAAGAAAAGCCCTGCATGAACACGCAGCATAATGAAGCGAGTGGATTTTCCTGATGAAATAAGATGATTTCTGTGTGCGAGGTTACAAACGTATACTCCTTTTCTATGAGCGTTCCTCACTTAACACGAACGTGCACATCGGGGAAATTTTAAAAGAATACCGGTCTTATCGGGTACATTTGGGAAAAAAATCACATTTATTTTAAATTACACGAAACCCGAGGTCGCTAATACCGAATACCTCGGGTTTTCGGATCCAAGTGGACCCCTGAAGACCTCTACCACACACACAGGCCTTGTCTGGTCACGTCTATGGCTAAGGCTGCATCTGTTTGTATTGTTACTCACCTGAAGAATGCTTACCTCCTTGATCCTCTCTTTTTCCCTGTTTCAAGTCTCCTACTCCTCTCCTCCTTCCAATTTTCCGGTGATCTTCCTACAAGACAACAGAAAAGTGTTTAATATATCTTAGTGACTGTTTAATAGTGTGTGTGTGTGTGTGTGTGTGTGTGTGTGCCTATCTCCCTAATATCCTCTGCTCTGCTGCCTGTGATTTCATTCAGTTTCGTTAACTTACCGGTCTGTCCAGTTTGTGTTTCCCTGACAGCTGCCTATGTAGACAGTAACAGCAAGGCAGTTCACTAGGCAGGTACTGAAACAAAGCTAATTTCTAATAGGGCGGTTGTTATGATTTGTTTCACATTGATTGATATTTGAAAGATATCTCTCTGTGGCTGAGCTTCATGGGAACTTGTGGTCAGGACCGCTGTGTGTGTGCTATGCAATCATGTGTTTCATCATAGTAAAACAGCCACAGACATTGTTATTGTTCGCCTTTGTCCTCTTTGCCATCATGCTTCCACCACAAGCCGCTGCTTTCAAACACACTGCCAGTGGCCTGCAGATCTCAGACCAGATCGACCGTCCCACACACCTCTCTTCCAGTTCACCAACGTCTGATCTGAGATAAGCCGTCCTCACTTCATCCTCCCAGTGAGTTCATGTGTAAAGTCATGGTTTATCCTAGATAAGGCACTAACTTTACTTATCAATTATGAAGCAAAGTGAAGAGGAAAAACACTCACGGCTCTCTTCACTTTTCACTTTGTCTTCTCGAATTCTCATCCACTGGCCCTCACACTATTAGTCCAGTGTAGCCAAACGTTAACAGTTTGTTTTGTTTTGAAATGCTGTTTAGAGGAGAAAAAGCTGTAATAAAAGATTGATGTTATTGTTTACTAAAACTTATAAACAATTTTGTTTTTCCATAAAAATAAAAAATAAATATTAGATGAAAAACTTTAAGAAAATGTTAGTATTGCCTAAAATAAGTATTACAATTACTAAAACTATAACTGAAGCATAAAAAGAAAAAGAAAACAAAGAACAAAAACTAATAAAATTGACAAACACAAACTAAAATTGAAATGAAAACTAAAATTGTAAGTTATTTCAAAATATTAATAAATACTATAATACTAAGTAGCATTAAAATACGAACTCTTTTAAAAAATTTGAATTTAGATTGGAGCTATTGAAATTAATGTTGAAAATATAAATATTATAAAATTAAAACTAACTAAAATAAAATGTTAGTTGGTAAAAGTTTAAAGTACTAAATTTAGTAAAACTACAACTGAAATAAAAATAAACTATATATAAAAACGACTAAAAATGACAAAAACAATAAAATTACTAAAACTAACATTAAAATTAAAACATAAAATATAAAAATAAAAACATTCAAAATATAAAAAAATACCATAATACTAAGTAATATTAAAATGCAAACTCTTGAAAAAAGTGGAATTTTGATGATTTCATATTTTTAGATTGAATCTCTTAAAATTAATATTACAAATATTAACAAACATTATAATGGTACAAAAGTAATGCTAAAATAATACTAATAGACATGAGTGAAAAATTTCTAATAAGTTACTGATGACAAAATCAGAAAATATCTGTAGAGTTTATAAATCATGTCTGTCCAAAAGTAATAAGTACTAATTATTTCAAAGACTTTACTTGCTTCAAATAAAACTCATGATATGGTTGATGAATGTTCTGAAGTTGGTAGTTTAGTTTTTCCACTTTTTACTCAAGTCAAATAAGACTTTGGTTACACTGTCAGAGCCGGGGCTTGAACTAGGGCCTCTGGCACGAGATTCTCAATTTTCGCCACTGAGCCACAGGAGGCAGTTGAACCCAATAGTCAGATGCATTCTTAAATTTGTAACGAATCAGCTCATGGGAAATATGAATAATTAACCCCAACTAGTTATAATTAATTACCGGTATGAATTTTTTTAGATCCGCTGTAGATATTTAGCTGAACCTCTCAGGGTCAACTGTCTTGTCAATTCTAAGAACGTTATTTCCTGGTTAAGGGAAATAACTTTCTTACTTTACAATTCTATAAGTTTGTAACGTAATTCTGCATGATTATTGACTCCGGTTATTAGTAAACAATGAACACGTCAAGTGTGCTACAAGTAAGGTTTTATTAACTACATAAACACGTAAACTAGTATATCATATTACATAAACACATAAACTGGTCTAACATCCTACATACACACATAAACTGGTCTAACATACACATACACACACATACAGTTGGTATAGGAAAGGGTTAAAGTTTAACTCAGTAAAGAAAGAGACATAAGGAATGACTTTTATGGAACCATTTTGCATATTCAGCATATCTAAAACAACCTTTAGGGATGCTTCAGATTCTTAGTTCAAACACACCTTTTTAAAGGGTAACTGATACGTATGCATCAATTAATAAGACTAAGTTTGATATTTGCGAGTCTCGTATGTCTGAAAGAGATTCCTGATGCAATTTTAAGGCCCAAGATCTTGCTGAAATTATTTGATGAAAAGAACCAGTTTGAGTCAGATAATTTTTGGTGAATGGAAAAGTCAAGGCCGAAAAAAATGCCTGGCACAATGCTTTGGTATCCTGAAGCGTTTTTCCCACATCTTCATCTTTGCTTCTGACCGAAACACCGACTGGGGCGGGTCACATGGAGTGTGGCCTTTAAAGCCTGCAGAGATTCACGCCTCTCAAGATGTGTTTGTCCAATGAGGAAGGCTGAAATCCCAAGCGGGAGGTTGGAAATACTGGGGATGTTTATGACTCTTTGTCTGTAAGCATGGTATTTTGCATATGTAATTCACTTGGGTGTTGAAGAAATTAGTAATGATTCTTAGAACATCCATATGTTGCAGAGGTATCGGCATGTAATATGCACTCTCAGTTAGAATATCCGAAGATGAATTCATAGAGACCACATATGATATAGGTGAGGTTATATTAACTTGTGGTCTATCATAACATGCATAAAACAGCATACACTACAACAGACAATATACAAGAACAGTAATGGTATACACAATGACCTAAAGGATATGTGTATTCAATCAAAGAAAGGTTTTCCTATGAATTAATTAGAGAACAGTCCATTTCTCTGGGCATTATGTGTCTGTCTTATGAGGAAAATTAGTGAGTCCGCATTCCTTTGGGCAATAAAACCAATGATATCAGCATTGGTTACCATGGAACCAGAGGCCTGTTCTGCCTTTCTGAGGTGTTAGGTGCATTTCGGGGGAAGGGTCCATAGACCCTCGTAATTGGCCCTTTGTCGGTTATGGGGCGTTAGATAATTGATTTGTTAAATATAATGAAAAATGTTGTGTCTGATTGGTCCAAATGCTACAAATTAACTCAGAAGAGTTTAACAAAAAAAAAAACAGCAGAAAGCTTACAAAAATCTTTTCCTTAATGAAAGCCACAAAACAGAAAAATCTTCTGTCCAAAAAGGAGAATAATAATAATCTCTAAAACAAAAACTCAGGAAAAAGACGAAAACAGCCAACTTAAACACAGGGAAACAATCCAAAAAAAACTTTCGAAGTATAGTTCTTTGAACTAGAGCAGACTTACGGCAGCAGCTGGCTTAGAAACAACAATAACCAAGCAAAGAAACAAAAGAAGTGACCAGTTTAAATACACAGCCCAGAACGAGGCACATCTGAAAACAACAGCACTGATTACAAGAGGTACACCATTGACACAAGAGTACCATAGGGACCTCTAGTGGCCAAAATGAGACATACAAAGCAAAAACTCTGACAGGACCCCTCCCTCTAGGAACGGCTCCTGACGTTCCCTCCAGGACAACTGGGCTTGCGAGCGTGAAATTCTTGAATTAGTTTGGGGTCCAAGATGTCCTTGGCAGGAACCTAGGAGCACTCCTCAGGGCCATAGCCTTCCCAGTCCACAAGATACTGCCGGGAACCACGTACTTGACGGACATCTAGTATTCTGTGGACTGTGTAAGCTGGCTGGCCACCAATGATACGAGGAGGGGGAGGTTTACCTGTCGCAAGAAAAGGAGAAGACAAAACAGGTTTTATCAGGGAGACATGAAAAGTGGGATTTATCTTCAAAGACTTAGGTAAGTATAAACGATAAGTAACCGGGTTAACTTTCCTGGCAATCTTGAAGGGACCGATGAACCTCTGGGAAAGTTTACGGGACTTCACCCGTAAGGGAATGTTCTTAGTGGAGAGCCAGACTCTTTGGCCAGGGCGCAGAGTGGGGGCAGGTCTGCGATTAGCCTGGTGCTGGTACTGCTAAGAGACCTTAAGAAGCTTGAGTCTGGCCTTTTTCCATGTCTGGCAGCAGCGCTTAAACTGCTGAGCAGAGGGAATTGCGACCTCCACTACTTGTTCAGGGAATAGTGGAGGGGTGTACCCAAACTGGCACTCGAAAGGGGACATGCCTGTAGCAGAGCAGCGAAGGGTATTGTGCGCGTATTCTGCCCACATGATGAAGGAAGACCAAGAGGATGGGTTGTTAGCTGCCATACACCTCAGTGTAGTATCAAGACCCTGGTTAAGCCTCTCTGTTTGCCCATTGGACTCCGGGTGGAACCCAGAAGATAGACTCACTGTAGCCCCCAGTGATTGACAAAATGCCCACCAGAATCAGGAGGAAAATTGGGGTCCTCGATCAGAGACGATGTCTTGTGGGATGCCAAAGACTCGAAAGACATGGGTCATAACCAATTCAGCAGTCTCTTTAGCGGTGGGTAGTTTGGCAGAGGAATAAATCGGGCGGCCTTGGAGAATCTATCAACTATGACCATGATAGTGGAGTTGCCTTGTGATAGCAGAAGTCCAGTGATAAAATCCATGGAAAGGTGAGACCAAGGTCTATGAGGTATGGAGAGAGGGTGCAACAGCCCTTGCGGAGAACGGTGAGAGATTTTACTTTGGCTGCACGTGGGACATGCGTTTACAAATGTTGTCACATCCTCCTTGATGGTTAGCCACCAAAATCGTCTTTGGAGGAACTCAAGAGTGCGAGAAGTACCAGGATGACAAGTGAGACAAGAGGAGTGACCCCACTGGAGGATCTGGGAGCGGACAGCTTTTGGGACAAACAGACAGTGGGTTGGCCCCCCTCCTGGGTCAGATTCTCGGGCTTGGGCCTGTTTTACAGTATTTTCCAAATTCCACCTGATAGGAGCTATTACTTTGGAACTGGGGATAATTGATGCAATGGAATCTTCCTGAGGAGTGTTTATATATACACTCAGGACAAAGCATCAGGTTTTAGGTTCTTAGAGCCGGGGCGGTAGGATAAGATGAACTAGAATCGGTTGAAGAATAAGGACCAACGTGCCTGGCAGGGGTTGAGTCGCTTTGCCTGCTGAATATATTCCAGATTTTTGTGGTCTGTGAGTACTTGGAATGGGTGTTTGGCCCCCTCAAGCCAATGCTTCCACTCTTCAAGCGCTAACTTCATGCTTGGTGCACCCTTCATGCTTAACTTCAAGCGCTAGCATCCTCGGTGACCGAGGATAAGAGGGAACTCGGGAGACTGTAAGAGGTGAAAGCACATTCTCTCCTGGTGCTGGTAAGTGATGAGACATAGGAGAGAGGTGAGGTGGGTTATTTTCCCTGTAGCTAACAGTCTTCCATCCAAGGCTGTCACAGTTAGGGGGGCAGGAAGGGAATTAATAGGGATCTGGAGACTCTTGGCAAGGGAAATATCCATTAAATTCCCGGCAGCTCCAGAATCAATCAATGCCTGGTGCTGGTGTTTTTGGTCTACCCAAGTGAGTTTGACGGGAAGGAACAACCCAGAGTTGGAAGGTGAAGAGGTGCGTGTAACTCCCGTTACAGTCCTTCCTTGCCTGTACGGGACTGGGCGTTTCCCGAAAGCGCAGGGCAGACGGAGCGAAAATGGCCATCCAATCCACAATATAGACAATAGCACTCTCTCATACGACGGTCTCGTTCTGATGGGGAAAGCCTAGCCAATTGCATGGGTTCCGAAGAATCTTGGGGCACAGGTAGCATTTGAGCAAGAGCTAGACTGGCAGACAATGGGGAAACAGATGGGCGGTTCAGGCTTCTCTCCCTCAGGCAATTATCCAGCCGGATTGCTTGATCCATAAGAGTCTCAAGATCAAGAGCAGGTTCTCTGGTAGCCAGATCATCTTTGATTGCCTCGGACAGACCATTCAGGAAACACTCCATGAGGGCCTCATTGTTCCTGCCGCTCCCTGCTGCAACTGTCCGAAACTGAATAGCATAGTCAGCCGCGTTGCCATTACCTTGACGGAGGGTGAGAAGTCTCTTAGAGGCTTGTCGGCCACTGAGGGGGTGGTCAAAGACTCTTTAACTCCTTTTCAAACACAGAATAACTTGAACAGAAGAGTGCCTGTGCCTTCCAGACCACTGTTGCCCAAGAAAGATCCTTGCCAGAAAGGAGGGTGATAACATATGCGATCTTGGCCCTATCTGAGGGGAATGAAGATGGTTGTAATTCAAATGTAAGAGAGCATTGAGTCAGGAAACCATCACATGCACTGGGATCACCTGAGAAATGTTGTGGTGGAGGTAGGCGGGGTTCAGTCAGAGGGGAGAGCACTCGAGAATCCGGAAGGGGTACAGAGGCAGCAGTAGCAGGCAGCCGGTCAAATATCTGACAGACAGAAGTCATGAGATCAGACAGCACCTGTGAGTGTTTAACCATCAAAGTCTCCTGCTGAGCTAGTGCCGACTCATGGCGTTGGACTGTGGACTCATGCTGAGCAACTGTGGCAAGGAGTTCTTGAGAATTAAGCGTCTCTGGGTTCATAATGTGGCTTGGTTATTCTGTCAGAGCCGGGGCTCGAACTAGGGTCTCTGGCACGAGAGTCTCCGCCAGAGAATTTCCGCCACTGAGCCACAGGAGGCAGTTGAACCCAATAGTCAGACGCGTTCTTAAATTAACTCAGAAGAGTTTATTTAACAAAAAAAAAAACAGCAGAAAGGTTACAAAAATATTTTCCTTAATAAAAGCCACAAAACAGAAAAATCTTCAGTCCAAAAAGGATCCAAAAAGGAGAATAATAATCTCCCTAAACAAAAACTCAGGAAAAAGACAAAACAGCCAACTTAAACACAGGGAAACAATCCAAAAAAACTTTCGAAGTATAGTTATTTGAACTAGAGCAGACTTACGGCAGCAGCTGGCTTAGGACCAACAATAACCAAGCAAAGAAACAAAGGAAATGACCAGTTTAAATACACAGCCCAGAACGAGGCACATCTGAAAACAATAGCACTGATTACAAGAGGCACACCATTGACACGAGAGTACCATAGGGACCTCTAGTGGCCAAAATGAGACATACAAAGCAAAAACTCTGACATACCCATTATATACAGTATATGTGAAAGTTGATTTGTAAAAGCAGACATTTTTCACCCATTTGTGTTGTCACCCTGATGACTTCTGGCTAATTCATGGTGCCAGTAAATGCATCAATCCATGCATTGAATACATCTCTGTTATGAAAATCAGCACTGTTGGGCAGCACAAAGCATCTTTTCTGTCAAAGTTAACATTCAAATTAAGGTGCCTCTCTCTCAATCCATTTTATTTAATCTCTTTTATCTCTCCTCCTTTCAACGGCCTTTTATTTTTCAAACCAGAGTTATCATTAAGCTTTAATCTAAATTAATTTAGACTGAAGTTTCTGAAATACACTCTTTCTGTGGCTGTTCTTAGCAGGAAGTTGATTTACCTAAAATGTGATTACAAATTCAAAGTAACAGTCTTTATTAGCATAGTTCAGCATGTGGCAAGCAGCAAAAATATATATCTGTGTTTGTGATGTGGAGTGGCGTGCTTCTTACGCATGTAGTGTGAATGCTGTAACATGTTAATGTGACTAGGCAAAGGCTGAGCCGACGGTCAGCCGTTGGCCAACGTCGGGCCGACGGCGAGTAACGGTCGGGCTAGTTTGTTTGGTGTGTTCCACTCGTTGGCTCTCGTCGAGCTCACATCGGCAGCAGTTTGCGAATCGCTGTCGGGACCGTCGGCGTGAGTGAGAGCTCTGATTGGATGTTCAGTTTAGCAAACGAGTCAGTACCCGAGAATTAAAGCGAAAGTGATGAAAACAAGCACGTAAATGAAGGCGGTAAGGACAGAAGGCTGTTTAAATGTTAAACAGTTAATTCCTCCACGCATGCGCAGAACGCACGTGTTAGTTTGCCGTCGGCTGTAGTCTGTGCGGTGTGTTTGAGCGCAGCTTTCTGGTCCAATGCTGCCGACGCGAGGTGACAACACATTCCGCCTATGCTTCTGTCTCTTTAAGACCGATTGCACAGATCCAGTATAATGATACCCTTGCGATATCTTTCTCCACTGTTTACATTCACATAAGACTTAACCAACTGTGTTTATTTGATATTTGATATCTCTATTCTCCACTGTTTACGTTCACATAAGACATAACCGACTGTGTTTATTTTATATTTTATATCACTATTCAAGATAGATCGTCGGGCAGGGCGGTAGCCAGACTGGAAGATACAATAGCCCCGGGACGTCGGCCTAGTGATTTTGCGAGCCCTAAAATAAGCAGCAAATTGTGATTTTGAAGAAAAATTCTTAGTTAATAGTGAATGTGTGTTCCCTAATCTAAAGTGTTACCATTTAAACTCTTGGGGAAAATTTTGGAAAATTTATGATGGATTTAATATTTTAAGATTGATACTCTTGAAAAAGTGTAAAATGTTTGAAAGATTGAACCTCATGAAGAAAATCTTTTAGAAATAAACGACATAAAAGCACCAGTACCTAAAGTGACATCCATATAGTGTGCAGTAAGCAATACGCCAGTATTACATTCTGAACATACTTGTTCCCCTTGTTTATGACCAGTTCTCAGTGATGTCAGCTGTCTGACTGATGCAAAGCTTCCGTCTCAGCGAACATGATCCCACACACCTGCTAACTGCTTCATTAGCTCACATTACAGCGTGCTTGGAGGCACGTCTGTCTGTAATTAACCTATAGCTGGCGTTTGTGCCATTGTCTGCGAGCGTGTGTGAGCTGTAATTAGGCCGCCTTTGACAGCGTGGTGATCATGTGTCAGTAGTTTGAGGCGTGCTGTAATTACCATGTGCATGATCAAGTGTCATGGCTGGCCTGTTCACTGTATTTGTGTGAGTGTGTTAGAGCAAGGCGCTCAAAAATTTACATCTTTGATCTACTAGAGAGAAAGAGAGAGAGTCTTAGATTAGGAGAAAGTAGGCGAGAGATAAAACAGGTGGCTCAAAAAGAGAAAATGGTACGTTTATACCTCACTGTTACTCACCCTCCAACGCACACATTATATCAAGATAACTGGGTAAAATTACAGCAGAGTTTAGTGTAAAACAATTTTCACTTAGAAATTGCAAAAAAACAGCAAATAACGAGAAATTTTGAAGTAGAAAAACTGAAATTATATTTTCTTCAATAATTTTTGCTTTATTTATAGCCTAAATTTATTTACAAAATAGTTTAAAAAAAATATATATACTTTATATTACGGTGACCGACTTTCCCGAAGTGCAAAGCAAATCACAATTATGAAAACAAAATAACAAAATAACAAAAGCAAAAATAAGATATTTATATTATGTAATATCGACAAAAACCCAAGCAGCACAAACGAACACAAACGATTGAGACTATTTTTCCGCGTTTTGAGTTACGGGGGGGGCCAACTTCACGAGGTGTTCTGAGCTGGTATTAAAGAGCTCAGTTTTAATGTACGGTATTGAATGCCCGATGGAATAAAAAAAATATGCATTACATTTACAACACGTAGGTCGTATTATATTACCTTTGAATAGCATACAAAAACTAGTTAACACTAGTAAATTGACATAGTTCTCTCTTCTGACTGCGTTATCCAGTAGCCTACGCTTCATTTTTAATTCTTTCTTTTTATAAGTTGTGAAACCCCATAATGGTTTTTCTTTGCTATGTGAGAAAATGGGAATGCAAAAAAACTAAAAAAAAAAAAAAAAAAACAGGCAGAGTGTAAATTTTGATTTTTTAAATGTGGGACGAGAGAAGATAAAGGGGGGGGATTAAATCAAATATTAAGAGTTGAATAGTCTTTTTATTAGGAAAATTAAATTAATTGAGTTATATCCAACAGCATTAAGACAGTTCAAAAGTAGAAAATGGCCTTATTGAACATGCAAATTGATTATCTGTCAGTAGGAGGCGCTTTTGGAACGGTTTCTCTCGTAACAGCTGTACACATAGCACTGCTCTCATAAACCCTACTTTATCAGGCAGTATTCAGGCATTGTAATTTAGATAAGATGAAAATGACATCGAACATTTGAGAAACGCACCTTTTTTGGTCCACAGATACCTATACTTGGATTTGTCATTGTGCTTTCTGACTTGGTATTTTGTTTTCAGATTTGTCGTTGTGTTTTCTGACTTGTTAATCTGTTTTCAGATTTGTCATTGTGTTTTCTGACTTATATTGTGTTTTCCGATTTGTCGGTGGTTTTCGACTATGTTTCGGAATGTTGTTGGGTTTTCTGAATTTATAAGGTTTGTCTGATTTGTTGTTGTGTTTTCTGACTTATTATTTTGTTTTCGAATTTGTCTGTGTTTTCTGACTTGTTATATTGTTTTCGGAATTGTTGTTGTGTGTTCTGAATTGTTATTTGTTTTTTAGATTTGCATTTGCGTTTGTAATTTTGTTATTTTGTTTTCAGAATTGTGGTTTGTTTTGCACTTCTCTGTCACCGTATAATATAGCCTACTGTTTTATCAGCAAAGATGCATTAAATTGATCAAAAGTCACAGTAAAGACATTTAAAATGTAAAACTTTCTATTCATCAAAGAATCCAGAAAAAAAATGTATCACAGTTTCCACTAAAATATTAATCAGCACAACTGTTTTTACCATTGATAATAATCAGAAATGTTTCTTGAGCAGCAGTCGAAATCAGCATATTAGAATGATTTCTGAAGATATTGTGACACTGAAGACTGGAGTAATGATGCTGAAAATTCAGCTTTGCATCACAGCAATAAATTACAGTTTACAATATTACAATAGAAATATATTGGCCCCCAAAAACAGGCCCCCTTCCTGTTTTTTAAATTTTTTGCATATTTGTCACACTTAAAAGATTCAGATCATCAAACAAATTTTAATATTACACAAAGATAATGCAAGTAAATACAAAATGCAGTTTTTAAATGATTATTTATTTTATTAGGGGAAAAAACTGTCCAAACCTGCCTGGCCCTACGTGACAAAGAAAACCAAAAAATATTGCCCCCTAAATCTAATAACTGGTTGTGCCACGCTTTGCAGCAAAAACTGCAATAAAGTGTTTGCGATAACTGGCAATGAGTATTTCACATCGCTGTGGAGGAATTTTGGCCCACTCTTCTTTGCAGAATTTTTTAATTCAGCCACATTGGAGGGTTTTCCAGCATGAATGAACTGTTTAAGCATCTCAATCGGATTTAAGTCCGGACTTTGATTTGGCCACTCCAAAACCTTAATTTTGTTTTTCCTGAGGCATTCAGAGGTGGACTTGCTGGTCTGTTTTGGATCATTGTCCTGCTACATAAACCAAGTGCGCTTGAGCTTGAGATCACAAACTGACGGCCGGACATTCTCCTTCAGGATTTCTGATAGAGTGCAGAATTCATGGTTACGTCAATTATGGCAAGTCGTCCAGGTCCTGAAGCTGCAAAGCAGCCCCAGATCATCACACTACCACCACCATGTTTGACTGTTGGTATGATGCTCTTTTTATGAAATTCTGTGTTGGATTTACGTCAGATGTAACGGGACACATCTTCCAAAAAGTTCAACTTTTGTCACATCACTCCACAGAATATTTGCCCAAAAGTCTAGGGATAATCAAAATATTTTTTGGCAAATCAGAGATGAGCCTTTGTGTTCTTTTTGGACAGCAATGGCTTTTGCCTTGGAACTCACCCATGGATGCCGTTTTTGCCCAGTCACTTTCTTATTGTTGAATCATGAACACTGACCTTAATTGAGGCAAGTGAGGCCTGCAGTTCTTTAGATGTTGTTCTGGGTTCTTTTATGACCTCTTGGATGAGTCGTCGTTGTGCTCTTGGAGTAATTTTGATTGGCCGGCAACTACTGGGAAGGTTCACCATTGTTCCAAGTTTTCTCAATTTGTGGATAATGGCTCTGACCGTGATTCGCTGGAGTCCCAAAGCCTTAGAAATGGCTTTATAATTCTTTCCAGACTGATACATGTCAACTATTTTGATTCTAATCTGTTCTTGAATTTCTTTAGATCAAGGCATGATGTGTTGCTATTTAAGCATACTTCACTTTATCAGACAGCTTCTATTTAAGTGATTTCTTGATTCAACAGGTCTGGCAGTAATCAGGCCTGCGTGTGGCTAGTGAAATTTAACTCAGCTTTCTAAAATAATGTGGTTAATTGCAGTTCTTTCATGATTTAACAGGAGGGGGCAATTCATTTTTCACGTAGGGCCACGTAGGTTTGGACAGCTTTTTTCCCTTAATAAATGAAATCATCATTTAAAAAATGCATTTTGTATTTACTTGCATTATCTTTGTGTAATATTTAAATTTGTTAGATGATCTGAAACATTAAATTGTGACAACCATGCAAAAAAAAAAAAGAAATCAGGAAGGGGGCCAACACTTTTTCACACCACTGTATATAAAAAACTTACCAATCCCAAACTTTTGAATGGTAATTTACATGGTAAATATGATGTTGACAGTCAACAAAACACTGTTAAACTTCATCCATTAGTCAGACAATCATGGCTTAGGAGCTCAGAATGACCTCTGAAGCTGTGGTCATTCAGTTGTGTTAACTTCCCATTTCACAACTTAACAACTATCTTGACACAGAGATGACCTCTGCTAAGATCTAACTCTGTTTATGAGGAAAACCCCAACACTTGTTAATATTCTGGTGGTTTTACTTTAAGAGTCAAATGTATGTTGTGTGTTGTGGGGTCTTTAACAGCTACAATCAGGCCAGAGGCTCCAAATGTCAAGGGCAGTGACCTTTGACACCATCTAAATCACTGAACCGCAGCTCTAATGGCTGGAGGTCGAGGGGTGCGGTTGTCGTAGCTCGTGGTGCATCTAATTTTAGATAAACTAAAACACACACACATGCAAACACAGCTTCTGTTGATTAGCACTGAAATTGTGACTAACACTAACATGAACTTGTCCGTTTTGTCCTGTTTATTGCTTATTAAAGGGGTCATGTGATGCTGCTAAAAAGAACATTATTTTGTGTATTTGGTGTAATGAAATGTGTTTATGCGGTTTAAGGTTAAAAAAACACATTATTTTACACATGCTGTACATTATTGTTTCTCCCCTATGCCCCGCCTTTCTGAAACACGTCGATTTTACAAAGCTCATCTGTCTGAAAAAGCAAGGTGTGCTGTGATTGGCCAGCTATCCAGTGCGTTGTGATTGGCCGAATACCTCAAGCGTGTGACGGAAATGTTACGCCCCTTACTGTCACGAATCCGGTCCATGAACTTCCAATTTCATTGACTCTCGCACTACACACTGTGCACATCACCCCGGATCATTTCCCATCATGCATTACTGATTGCACTCAGCACGGATTGCACACAGCTTTTTACACTGATTGCACCCAGCTGCTTCATATCACTCCCTCATTATTTATCACTCACTCTGATCCCTTCCCTCTGCAGAGTATTGTATGCGTTTATCTCTCTCTTAGTGATAGCTACTCTACAGAGCCCTAGGTCGTTTTTTCCCAGCCTTAGCCTTAGCCTTAGCCTAAGCCTAGTTTTGCCTCGCCTTGTCTGTTTATTCGGCTGTGATCTCGAGTATTGTTTGTATGCGTTTATCGCTCCCCTATCGATACTACAACTACTCAGAGCCCTCAGTCGTTCCTAGACTTAAGCCTTAGCTAGCCTTAGATAGCCTAGCCTTAGCCTTAGCCTAGTTTGCCTTGCCTTGTCTGTTTCTTCGGTGTTATCTCGAGTAGTTGTTTAGGTTTAGCGTACCCTAGCGATAGCTACAAACAGAGCCCTAAGTCCTGCCTAGGCTTATCTTAGCCTTAGCTTAGTTTTGCCTTGCATTGTCTGTCTCCTTCGGTTTTGATCTTTGCCTGTTTTCCTGGACTGCTCCCTTTAGCCTTGCCCCTGTGACTCTGTCTGCCTATCGACGACCAACGCTAGCCCTGTGACTATTCTTGTGCTTTGCCCGCCTTATACCTGTTTGCCATTGATCGACCCTGCCTGTTATGACCACGTCTCTGTCTTCTAAATAAAAGCTTGCATATGGATCCGCACATCTCACGTCTCGTCAGCCCCGTTACAGAATAATCAGCCCAACAAGGAATTTCCAGCAGCTTTTTCAGTGGACTCTGGCCTGGTATGGACCCAGTCACCGAGCTACTACATCTTCGGCAAAGAGGTCTTCCTATTGAGGAGTATGTTCACCGGTTCTATGAACTATCCTATCAGGTACCACTTTATGATGAGATTTTATTTAAGAACTTGTTTCGTTTTGGACTTAATGAACCCACGAACTCTCGTATGCCAAGGAGTGAATGCAACTGTAGCTTAAAGGACTTTATTGACTATGCCTTGCTGACTACGGGTTCAGCGTTCACGGTGGGTGTCGCAAAGGAGGGAAGCGACACCATGTCTGTGACTGAATTGATGGCTGTATCAGAGCATGCTCACAAGATGACGGCGACAGAGGAGCCTGATCACAAAATGGCGGACACAACCGCATCTAGTCAAGGCCACAGTTGTCGTCCTGAGTTAGTCAACGCCACAGTTGTTCTTCTGAGTCTAGTCAACCCACAGTTGTTCTTCCTGAGTCTAGTCAAGCAACAGCAACAGTTGTTCTTCCTGAGTCTAGTCAAACCAGAGTTGTTATTCCTGAGTTCAGTCAAGCCACAGCTGTTATTCCCGAGTCCAGTCAAAGTAACGATGTATTCATGAGTCAGCAAGTCGCAGTGATCTGCCAGAGCCTCTATGTCTCAGCTGTTCATCCAGAGCTGTCACGCCTCGTTATTCATCCGAATATCGTGGATCACAGGGATAATCAGAGTCATGTCACGTCTGTCTGTCACACCAGATCTCAAGTCCGCCCTTCGGATCCTAGTCTGGTAGCCAGTGTGGGATACCCGCTGGTGTCTGCAGCACCGTGGATCACCCAAACCAATCATTCTCACTTCATTATCATGAACTCATTCCCCTGTCTGAAGCGCTTTCCTTGATGGGGATCGCTTTTTGGTGTATCTGGGCCGCGTACTCCACGCTACGACAGATGGCTACGACATCTCCAGAGGTGGCGGCTTAAGCTGCATAACCTCCCGAGGTAGCGGTGTCAACTACCGTGCTCCCAGAGGCCACGGTGTCCACAGAAGTCTCTTCAGAGGTGGCGGCGCAAGCTGCAGAACCTCCCGAGATGGCGACACTTGCCTCAGTCCTTGCGGGTGGAGGCGTCCAGAAACGCAAACCTTGCCTGCCTGTCCGCCAAGGAGGGTCTATTAACTCTCTGGTCTGTCTTGCTCAGCCAAGGAGGCAGTCTATGAACTCTCTGTCTGTCTTGTTCTGGCCAAGGAGGCCGTCAGTGAATGATGTGCCTGTTCTGTTCCGGCCAAGGAGGAAGTCTGTGAACTCTCTGCCCGTCCTGTTCCGGCCAGGGAGGCCGTCTATGAACTCTCTGCCTATCCTGTCACGGCTATGGAGGCCGTCTATGAACTCTCTGCTCATCCTGTTCCGGCCAAGGAGGCAGTCTATGAACTTCCGCTGTCCTGTTCCGGCCAAGGAGGCTACCTATGAACTTCTGCTTGTCCTGTTCCGGCAAGGGAGGCCGCCTTATGAACTCCCTGTTAATCCGGCACAGCTTATAGAGGCCATTCGTGAACTCCTGTTCATCCCTGTTACAGTTAGAGGCCGTCTGCCAATCCCGGTCATCCTGTCACCAGATATGGAGGCTGTTTTTTGCCGAGCTCACTGCTAGTTCTGTCACGGCCATAGAGGCAGTTTGCGAACTCCCTGATCGTCTTGTCACAGCTATAGAGGCCGTCGGGGGAGTCCTCATCCTGTCCTGTCCCGGCTATGGAGATCGTTTGTGAATTCTTTGTGTCTGCCAAGGAGGTTGTTTGTGAACTTCTGTCCTGTCCCGACCCAGCCAAGAAGGCTGCCTCTGAAAGCGCAGCCTTGTCTATCAACCCCAATGTTATGTCTGTGTTGTCTGTCTCTGCTCTCCCTAGGTTTCAGTCTCTGCCATGGTCTCCTGATCAGTGTGGTTCACCGGGGGGGTTTCCTGTTCCTTCTGCTCTGCCTTGGTGGTCCGCTGCTCTGCCGTGTTGCTCTGCCTGCTCTGCCGTGGTGGTCCTCTGCTCTGCCTGCTCCGCAGTGGTGGTCTGCTGTCTGGCTCTGGTGGTCTTCTGCTCCGCAGTGGTGGTCTGTCTTGCTCTGGTGGTCCTCTGCTCCGCCGTGGTGGTATACTGTTGATTCTGGTGGTCTTCTGCGCCGCCATGGTGGTCTTCAGTCCTGTTCTGGTGGTATTCTGCTCCGCCAAGGGGATCTTCGGTCCCATCTGTTCTGCTGTGGAGGTCTTCAGCTCCACCTGTGCTGCCGGCTCCGCCCTGGCTCTCTGCTTCGCCAGTCCTGCCTCAGCGCCCGGTCTCTCCACTTCCAGGTGGCCCTCCATCCCTCCCCGTTCCGCCTACATCCACCGCCATCCGGAATCATAAAGGTTTTTGAGCGTCTGAAAGCGCTCCTTGGGGGGGGGGGGGGGGGGGCTCTGTCACGAATCCGGTCCATGAACTTCCAATTTCATTGACTCTCGCACTACACACTGTTTGCACATCACCCCGGACTACATATCCCACCATTCATTGCACTGATTGCACACAGCACTTATTGCACACATTGTTCCCACCTGATGGCACCCAGCTGTTTCATATCACTCCCTCTCTATTTAACACTCACTCTGATCCCTTCCCTCTGCAGAGTATTGTATGCGTTTATCTCTCTCTTAGTGATAGCTACTCTACAGAGCCCTAGGTCGTTTTTTCCCAGCCTTAGCCTTAGCCTTAGCCTAAGCCTAGTTTTGCCTTGCCTTGTCTGTTTCCTTCTGTGTTGATCTCGAGTATTGTTTAGCATTTATCGCTCCCCTAGCGATAGCTACACTACAGAGCCTCAGTCATTTCCCAGCCTTAGCCTTAGCCTTAGCCTAAGCCTAGTTTTGCCTCGCCTTGTCTGTTTTCTCCGGTGTTGATCTAGCGTATTGTTTGCGTTACGCTCCTAGCGATAGCACACTGAAAGAACCCTCAGTAGTGCCCTAGCCTTAGTTCTTAGCATTCGCCTTAGCTAGTTCTGCTAGCCTGGTCTGGCGCTTCAGTTTTGATCGTAACCTGTTTGCCTGACTGCTCCCCTTTAGCGCCTTGCCCCTTGTTGACTCTGTGCATGCGGACAACGCTAGCCCTTTGATTATTCTTGTGTCTTGCCCGCCGTATTCCTGGTTGCCACTGATTACCCTGCCTGTCTGATGACCATGTCTATGTCTTCTCCAAATAAAGCTTTGCATATGGATCCGCACGTCTCACGTCTCGTCAGCACCGTTACACTTACCCATATTGTGATGATGCCTGTCAGGCGAGCGAGACAAAAACATTAAAACCCATTATAAGCTAGGCATTTGTTGCATCCAGTGGGGTCATAATTACGGATTATAATGACTTATTTTGTCTTTTTACGCGTTGCGTTGCATTGTAAACATAAAATCATGTCTGCATTTTTGATCGGAGAAATTACAAACAACAGGCCCTACTCTACACTGCCCAAAAAACACGCTTTAAATATAAAAAATATAAAATAAAAAAACTCTTTAAATATAAAAAAAACTTACTTACAATCTTTGAGTCAGAACAGCCGGCACTGTAGTCTACTCTCCCAGGATCAGGAAACGGTCCTCCATAAAATGTGCAACGAAACACAGCATCACACACGGTGGCCTAGAGTGAGCGGAGGCTAGGGACTAGAGTGAGCAGAGGCTGGGGGCTGAAGTGAGGAACGGCCGGAGGGCTAGAGTGAGCAGAGGCGGCGGATCTGACGAAGGAGCGTCCGGCGGGCTTGTGCCAACCACATGTGACGACCCCGGGCTGGACGCTTCATCCATGGTGAAAGCCGATCCGGTGATTGACAGTGCAAAGTTGATGTATTTCCTCAGCAACCAGTACGGATCAGCTCCAGGCATGACGAAGCAGATATCGTCCTCTTCTGGAAGGCCAAACAAAGTAGTTTTGCTTTCACAACGAAACACACAGCGACTCCACAACATGGTCGGCGGCAACAACAATACTACAGCGAGAATAAAAGTTACGCCTTCTTTCTTTGCGTAAACATTTGGGCGGCGTTATGCAAATCTTCCCTGATAGTGCCGTAGGTATGTGGGGGTGTGTTAGAATGAGCCGTTTTAGGTAGGTGTGGCTGACTCTTAACTTTTATAAGTCTTTGGAACTTTACAGATCTTCTTTATGCACCAAGAGCTTGTACCACTCCAAAGAGAAAGGAACAATTGAAAATCGCATCATATGACCCCCTTTAATGTGGCATGACAGTATATGGAGAGTATTTGTTTGTTTGTATGGGTTGCGGGGTCGGGGTCAGGGGTTTGACAAGGGGAAAGTGGATAATTGGCCCCTTGTGGATCAGCCCAAGAGGAAGAATAAAACCATTAGGCTCAGAGAATTTTCTTGAACACGTTGCTTTTTTAATGTGTGTGTGTTTTGTGCTTTATGAAAAGAGATGTCAAATTTTGCAGATAGGGCACACTTTTGTGTATCATCATTAAAAAATAAATAAATAAATACAAATCCTCTTTTTGTTGTTGTTGTTGTTGTGAGAACTTTTAAATTAAATTAAATTTATTTAATTTATTTATTAAATATATATGTTATTTATTTTGTTTATTAATCTGTTTAAGATTAACTTAATGCTTATGTTTTTTGTTGGTGTGAACTTTTAAATGTTATTTATTTATTTGTTTATTGTTTTAATTATTTATTCGTGTTTTCTGTGAGAACAAAAATAAAATAAATTATTTTTTTTACTTGATTTGTTATTCATTTGTTATTTGAACGCATGTTTTTGTGAGAATTTTTAAATGTAATTTTATTGATTAATTAATTCATTTGTTTTTGTTTTATTTTATTTGTTTATTTTGTTGTTGTTGTGAGATTTAACATGCCATTTTATTTTATTTTTTGTTTATTTATTCATCTATTTATTTAAGATTAACTTCAAAGTATAAAAATTGTGATTTTGGCTTGTCCCACAACTACTTGAATGACTGAATGAATGTTTCCAAAAATGTAAATTATACAGCAATGTCATAATTGACATAATCTGTTAATCATTGTAATCATGTTCAATTGACACAATCTATTGAATTTATGTTCAATTCATTTATTCATAGTTAAGAAACAAACAAATAAAAAAACGATTATTTTAATTGCCAAAACCCCACATTTTCTACATTTAGCATGCAGTAAAGTTACTTTTAAAAATGATCAAATAATTGATCGAATAAATACATTCTTTCATTATTTATTGGACATGTGTTTAATAATAACATAAGCATCTCCTGATAACATAAGCCTTATCATTTGCTGAAAAATAAAGGAGAATGGTTTCAGCCTCTATTTTTTTAGCTTATTGTGGAAATTGGCAGGAATAAAATATAAACTAAGCAATAGTGTTTTATTAGTGGCACATGGGAGTTGTTTAGATCCTCTCAGTGGGACTCTTATGGTTCACTAACGTTTCCTCCTAACGGGGAAGCGATGATCAGACGGCCCCCTAAGGTTCTGCTTCCAGATACATTATCTTTATCAGCTTTAGGCTTTAAACCAATCACCTGCTGAACAGCATCGGATCAACACACCCGACCACCGCAGTAAAATTGACTAACCTGTTGTTATACAATTATTTTATGACAGCTAACGCAGAATATGGCTGCAAACCGCAGGATTTGTAAATCAATAATGGCTAATTTACAGTATTCATTAGGGGAGAAGGACGCGTTAGGAAGTCCATTAAAAATGGAGGCAAAAACGGTGTTCTTTCCCTTTCAAAACTGATGAATCACGTATAGAAACATATGCCAGGGCATTGCAAAAATATGAATTAACAAAATAGTCAAATTATATATTTCTAGTAGTTGTTTCTTTTAGAGGAAATTAAATGGAGACTTTTGCTTCTCAGGTATGCTTTTAACATTTAATAATAATAAATAAATTCCATTTAAAAGTTATCATAACAACAAAAACATAAGCATTGTGATCATTTTAAATAAACAGATGAGTAAATAAGTCAAATAAAACAAAATAATAAACTAAATTACATGTAAAAGTTCTCACAACAACAGACAAGTGTGAACATTAAGTTAATATTAAACAGATGAAAAACAAATAAAACAAAATATAAATATTAATACATAATAAACATTAAACAAAAAATACAATATACATTTAATAAATAAAATTACAAGTTCTCACAACAACAAAGTGAAAAAAGCATATTTTTGTGGATCATTTTGGCAATGTTCACTCAAAAACTGAGGTGCATAAGCTCAGATCAGTGAGGCAGTAAGTTCAGAAAAGAAGCACAAAACCTGTGCCAATTGAAAGAAAACAAGTTGGCATTGAATGCAATACTTGGTATTAGTATTACGGGAAATTTATTTTTGACTGAAACACGGCAAGTTTAACAAGGTGGGTGGGGGTACAAAAATTGACTTTTTTGGGACTTTTTTGGGAAGTTGTTACCATGTGTGAACAAAATGAATAAGCTTTAGTCCAATGCAATAACTAGCATTTTTGGGAAAATGAAAATCTTCTCTGGGTAAAAATGGAAACATTGGAGTAATAAAACACTGTTGTTAAAATTTTGAAAGTTTCCTTTACTTGTCATATGTAAACATTATTTTTCTTATTTATTTAGCATCTTTTAATTACCAAATGGGACGGCGTGTGTCAGCGCTGTGTGCACTTGCAGTAGTTCATGCATGGCTGTGCAAAGCTTCTTACAGTGATTTCAAGGCTCTGATGGGCTGACATGCTGACAAGGGGTCAGAACCCTCTGTCACGCTGTTTGCCTCCTATACTCGACTAATTAGCAGATTAAACGCCATCGATAACGCTCAGTCCATTAATTACTGTCGGCTGTTGTGGGGCTGTATGCAGCGATGAGCAGAAGATGGGGTGGGTGGGTGTGAATTAATCATGAAGATAAATTCAGTTTAATTGAGATAGAAGCTCAATGCATTTCTCAAAGGCCTTTGAGTGATCAGAGATTGTTGGTCTCATTAGCTGTACGTTGTGAGTAAATTGGAGACTTTTTGAAATTATTTATTTATTTACTTTTTAAATCATATTGAAGTGAAGATAGGGATATAGGAATGAGAGAGGGTAAATGGAACCACATGTCCCACCACAGCTCATCCCTGATGTCATAGACATTTTTTTTTCATTCATATTTTTTTTGAGAAATGTAAAAATATTTTTCTTTTGTAGCACATAGACAACCTATATAAGTATGTTTCTTTTTGCCATGTGATTAAAAAAAGTAATTTTATCTCACAATTATGACTTTTTATTAAATGTTTTATATCTCACAAAGATTATAGCCGAATTGTAAGATAAAGTGTCACATTTACCTTTGTTATTTTGTTATCCCGTGGCGAAACAAGCTTCCCTATCGATACTTCACTCATACTGCTTCGTCTTGCTTAAGACGCTATGGGGAAAACTCCTTTTTCTCCGAATACTGAAGCCTTTTTCAATCACGCAGTGTAACTGCACGGCCGTTGGTTCGTTTTTAATACACTGCACGAGCCTATGGCGGCACAGCCCGCCAGAGCCCGCATATATGGGCGGGGCATCTGGCTATATAAGCGTGCACTTCGCAATAGGATCATCAGATTTCTTCTCCTTCAGTGACGACTACAAGATCTTCACACTACGAGACTAGAAGCCTTCGCCGTGAACAAGCCTCGCAGCGGATCAAGACCCCTCTCTGCTCGGCTGACTTCACCGCTCTTCAGCTGCCTTCGGCGTCTGCAGCAGCATGGTCTTCCGGTCCCCTGCCACTATCCGGCGACTATAAGAGCACATTTTTAAGAGCACATTTCCGGCGTTGTTACAAATGTCGCGCCACTACTGTTGCTCGTGCTACACCGCTGATGGTCACGGCCAGTGCGTTTCATGCTTGGGCGCTGCCCCAGCTGAGCTCACTTAATGAGACGGAATGTCCTCATTGCAAGGATATGAGTCTCTCCTCTCTGCTCTCGCGGACAGTTTTCTTTTCAGAAAGCTCGGTGATGAGTGAGCCCATGCTGGCTGAGCCCCTGCATGCCTCACTCTCTCCACATAGAGAGGCTTCCCCCATCCTCTTCTCGCACCTGGACCAGCATCCCTCAGCCGCCTGGATGAATGGTTCTTGCCGGGGCGCCGTCAAGCCCCTCAACAACAAGCTTCCCCATTCTTCCCAGAAGTCCATGAAGAGATCACCAGATCTTGGCGCGCCCCCTACTCGGCCTGCCTGCGTACCTCCTCTTCGTCTGCCCTCACTACGGTTGACGGCGCCGAAGAAAAGTGGTATGACAAACTGCCTCCCCTGGATAAATCAGAATCTCTATCCGCCCATGGCCATCGGCTGGAAGGCAAAGGCCGCCCACCCATCCAAGCCATGCAGGACTACTTCAGCGCTCGCTGGAAGGGCCTACTCGTCTGCTGGACAAGCTGCCTCGGCGCTTCACTCCATGGCGGTCCTCCAGGTCCAGGCCTAACTTCTCCAGAAAATGGACGAGTCTGGACCGGACCCCGCGGCTTTCAAAGAGCTATTCAGCGCGCTGACTGCTTTACGCGCCACAAAGATGACAGCTCAGGTGAATCCGGTGGGTGGGGTCGTTAGAATCCATGGCCAGCCTTGTGTTACTTGAGCGCCACCTATGGTTGACCCTCACAGAGATCAAGGATGCGGATAAAGTCCCCTTCCTCAACTCTCTGGTCTCCCCCTCTGGCCTGTTTGGACTTGCTTTTGAAGGGTTTGCAGAGCGCTTCACTGATACACAGAAGTCATCCCAGGCAATGCAACTCAGCAGCCTGCGAAGCCTGGGCCCCAGAATCGCTTCCGCTCGGCTAGACGCTACCCATTCCCTAAGCGCCAAGGACCCCGGCCCAAGGTAGTGCTGGACCTGGCGCCTCAGGCGTCAACCTGATCCATGGGACAGGAAAAGGAGGGGGCAAAGTCTCGCCATAACCAGACCACCCCCAAGCAGCCTCTTTTGAGCCTCCAAGCACCCCGTTCACTTCCGGGTGCCGATGGCAATGTGTTTGTGGTGAATACTGTTGTGAACCCCGGGCAGTTAGTGCCCGCACAACTTACCGCTGTTATAGCAAGAAAAAGAAAACACAAACATTTTCAAAAATAGAGCAAATTTCCTCTTCCGCATTTCAGGAAACACTCATCAAATGCGGAAGAGGAAATTAGAAATTTGGAGGCCACATGGCGGCCTGTCGCTCGAACCAACCCAACCCCTTGCCACGCGGGCCGAGGCCTGGAGGCCATCCCCGAGGTGTCAAGGTGGGTTCTGGGGATAATAGAACAAGGTTGTTCACTGCAATTCGCTCAAAGACCCCCTGCGATTCTGCGGCGTGGTCTCCACCTCAGACCTTCAGAGCGAGGATGCACATGTCCTACGAGCCGAGGTGATGAATTTGCTGGCAAAAGGAGCCATAGAGATGGTTCCCCCAGTTCAGAGCGAGTCAGGCTTCTACAGCCATTATTTCCTCGTCCCCAAAAAGGATGGCGGCCTAAGGCCCATCTTCGATCTCAGACACCTGAACTGCAGCCTCATGAGACAGCCATTCAGGATGATTACGTTGAAGCAGATCCTCTTGCAAGTGTGCCCAGGGGACTGGTTCTTTTCGCTGGATCTGAAAGATACCTATATTCACATCCAGATAGCCCCCTACCACAGGCGATTCTTGAGATTCGCCTTCGAGGGAGTGGCATATCAGTACACAGTCCTTCCCTTCGGACTGTCCTTAGCTCCCTGCACTTTTACGAAGTGCATGGATGCGGCTCTTTCCCCGCTGAGACAGTTGGGAATCCGCATCCTAAATGATCTAGATGACTGGCTCATCCTGGCCCAGTCAGAGAATGAGCTATTATCTCACAGATCCTTACTCCTCAGCCACTTAAAGTGCCTGGGTCAACTTTGCCAAGAGCGCGCTGTCCCTCAGCCAATGGATATCGTTCCTGGGGACAGTTCTCGATGGATGCGGCCCCTTCAGTACTGGCTGAAACCACGAGTTCCATTCCATGCCTTGTGCCATGGACGCATGCGTGTCAAGGTGAGCCAGGCCTGCGTAGCAGCCCTGGCCCCTTGGAAAGACTCTCAGTGGATATTGGTATGGTCTGCATAAGGAAGGTAGTCTCGACAGATGCTAAAAAATCCAACACAGGTTGGGGATCCTCTGTGCGACGGCGAACGTCTTTCGCCATCGGTCAAAAGAGGAGAGTCGCTTCACATCAACTGCCTGGAAATGTTGGCAGTATGTTTGGGCCTTCGCTCCTTTCTGCCAGACCTAAGGGGACACAACGTGCTAGTCCGCTCAGACAGCATGACAGTGGTGTCATATATAAATCACCAGGGCGGTCTCTCCTCGAAGCACCTCTTCATTCTCAAGGTCCCCTCAGAAGAGTGGATGCTCCACCCACATACGGTTCAGAAAATCTGGGAGATCTTTGGCAAGGCAGAAGTGGACCTCTTTGTCTCAGAAGACAACTCTCAATGCCCTATTTACTTTTCGAAGGACAAGGATGCGTTGGCCCACGACTGGCCCAACGTCCTCCTTTACGCTTTTTCCCCAATCGCCCTGATCCCACAGGTAATCAGGTGAATCAAGGAGCGGAAACACAAGGTTCTGCTGGTGGCCCCGCTCTTGAGGACCAAACACTGGTTTGCAGAGCTGTCTCAGCTGCTTATAGCAGCCCTGTGGCCCATTCCCCTGAGACGAGACCTCCTCTCTCAGGCGAACAGAACGATATGACACCCCCAGCCCAAACTTTGGGCTCGGCACCTCTGGCCTCTCGATGGGAACCTGCGGACCTCCCAGAGAGAGTGCTAAACACAATATCTCAGGCTAGAACACCCTCTACAAAGCGACTCTATGCCCTTAAATGGTCTGTCTTCTCCGCCTGGTGTATGGCCCGCGGCGCAGACCCAATTTCCTGCGGCATATCTCTGATATTGTCCTTCCTGCAGGGGCTGTTGGATAAGGGTTGTTCCCCTTCCACGCTCAAGATCTATGTAGCAGCCATAGCAGCCTCACACGCTCTTATAGCTGGCCAGTCAGTGGGCAGGATCAACCTAGTTGTTCGTTTTTTGAAGGGGTCTAGGAGACTCAACCCGCCTCGCCCCTTCACTGTCCCTAAATGGGACCTGCCCACGGTGTTGAGGGCTCTTAAAAGCCCTCCTTTCGAGCCACTACAGTCCGTTGACCTTCATCCCCTGACGCTATAAACCGCTCTGCTACTGGCGTTAGCATCGGTAAAACGTATGGGTGATCTTGCCGGCGCTCTTGGTGAGCCCTACCTTCCTCGAATTCGGGCCCAATGACTCCAAGGTCATCCTGAAGCCGAGGCATGGTTATGTACCAAAGTGCTCTCAACTCCGTTCAGAGCACAGGTAATAGCTCTATCAGCGCTTCCTCCTTCAGAGCAGGACCAAGAGCTAAATCTACTCTGCCCCGTCAGGGCACTGAAAGTCTATGTTGAGCATTCCGCCCCGTTCAGGCTGTCGGATCAGCTTTTTGTATGCTTCGGTGACGGCAACCAGAGGGTCTCCGGTCACGAAGCAGAGACTTTCTAAATGGATAATTGATGCTATCAAGCTATCATACTCTTCTTTGGGTCTTCAATGCCCCATGAGAGGGAGAGCCCGATCTACAAGAGGCGTTGCCTCTTCCTGGGCTTGGTCTAGCAGGGTTTCCATTGCAGAGAATTGTGTGGCGGCCAGCTGGGCCTCGCCGTCCACATTTACCAGGTTTTATAATCTGGACGTTCCGGCTTTACAAGCTCGGGTCCTTTCTGCTTAATGGACTTACTCTAGCAAAACCGGTGCTAAATCAGGCATTTGCCTTCTCTGTACGCTCTTGGACCCCACTGGGTGTACAATTTTTACAATTTTTCTTGGAACAATTATTTAGTGCCGGGCTGACCTCTGTGAGTTTGGCCCTATTGCTTCCTGTGGGGCTGCCCTACAATTACTTGGTCCCTCTGGGCCCTTGGTGCTTAAGGCAAGTTCAAGCATTGGTCGTTCTTCTAACATAGCACGGCGGGATTGTACTGGTTCCCCATAGCATCTTAAGCAAGACACAGTATGAGTGAAGTATCGATAGGGAATGTACTCCGTTACTAACATAACCTTGGTTCCCTGAGATACGGGAATGAGTACTGCGTTGCTGGCTGTCCTATGTAGCTGCATGACTCGGTCGTCGCTTCAGTTGACGTAACCTGAGGATCCTATGACGAAGTGCACGCTTATATAGCCAGATTCGCCGCCCAAATTGGCGGGCTCTGATAGGCTCCACTGCCGAGCCATTGGTTCGTTTTTAATACACTGCACGAATCAATGGCAATGCAGTTACACTGCGTGACTGAAAAAGGCTTCAGTATTCGGAGAAAAATGAGTTTTCACCATAGCGTCTTAAGCAAGATGCAGTACTCGTTCCCGTATCTCAGGAAACTGAGGTTATGTTAGTAACCGAGTACGTTTCATAACAACCACATCAATAATAAACAATCAATAAAAACTGGAAAATGCAGTTTTGCTACATTATACCCAACAGTTCAAGTGTTTTTTTATTTTTTTTTTATAAATACTTTTATACAGCAAGGACACATTTGCAATTGTGAGTTTATGTCTCAAAAATTTTACTTTTCTACTGTAGTGAATCAGCTCATGGGGAAATATGAATAATTAATCATAACTAGTTATAATTAATTATGAATATTTTAGATCCGCTGTAGATATTTAGCTGACCTCTCAGGATCAACTGTCTTGTCAATTCCAAGAACGTTAATTTCCTGGTTAAGGGAAATAACTTTCTTACTGTACAATTCTACAAGCTTGTAACGTAAATCTGCATGATTAGTGACTCCGGTTATGAGCAAACAATGAACACGTCAAGTGTGACACGAATGGTTTTATTAACTACATAAATACTTAAACTAGTCCAACATACTACATTAACACTTAAACTGGTCTAACATACACGTACACACACACACACGCATACAGTTGGGATAGGAAAGGGTTAAAGTTTAACTCACCATAGAAAGAGGCATAAAGAATGGATATTATGGAACACTTTGCATGTATATTCAACAGATCTAAAACCTGAGGGAAAACGTCAGATTATTAGTTCAAACACACCTTTGTAAAAAGTTGTAACTGATACTTAATGCATCAATTGAATCGACTAAGTTTGATACTTGCGAGTATGTCTGAAAAGATTCTGATGCAATCTAAAGGCCCAAGATCTTGCTGAAGTTGGTTGATGAGAAAGAACCAGTTTGAGTCAGTGTTACTTGTTGAATGGAAAGGACTAGGCCGAAGAACGGCCTGGCACAATGCTTTGGTATCCTGAAGCGTTTTTTTTTCACATCTTCATCTTTGCTTCTGACCTAACCACCGACTGGGGCGGGTCCCTGGTGCCGGGCCTTTAAGGTCGGAGAAGATTTCCGCCTTTCAAGATGGGCTTGTCCACTGAGCAAAATGGAATTTCCGAGCGGGAAGTGGCAATTGCTGGAGGGTTTACGACACCTTTGTTCTCTAAGCATGGTAATTTACAAATGGACTTAAATCGAAATTATTAACGATTCTCAGGGCCCTAATATATTGCCTAACCCACCTATATATACAACGCTGGTTTTGTTTCGATCATACGAAGGGCACAATTCATAGATACTAACAAGGTAGATACATATATGAAGAAGGGATGATCATGAATGGGTTCCCTCACAAGCATACTAAATAGTCTAAGAATATCAAAGACAAAATACACAATGACAATAATATACTCAAGGGCCTGAAGAAATATGTGTGTTCATTCACATAACGGTTTTTCTATGATTAACTAGAACACAGTCCATTTCGACTCTGCTTTTCCTTGGGACTGCAGGGATTTTCCCTGCTTTACATACTTTTTGCCAATAAACCCAGTGATATCAGCGTTGGTTGCCATGCAACAAAGAGGCCTGTTTGACTTCCTGGGGTGTTACGCATTCCGTGGGGAAGGGTTCATGGGTTCTCATATGGCTTGTTAACTGAGGTTACAGTGTATTTGTCATATAAAAAGAGAATATATAGTGTATTGGATTGGTCCAGACGCTACACACTCGAATGGAGTTTTTTCTCGCAATTCTGAGTTTGTCACAATTCTGAATTTTATTTCTCAGTGATGTAGTGTTTATATCTGTCAAGTCAGAATTTTAAGAAAAAAATTCCTGAATGTGATGTCCGCAATTAACTGTTTTTATCATTTTTTATCCATAACAAAGAAACAAGCTTCCATACAACTCATTTCAGAATGCATTGTATTAATTTTATTTCTCATGCTGATTTATATCTTGCAAGTCAGAATTGTAAGAAAAAAATTCTGAATGTTATGTCTCAATTCCCTTTTTAACATTTTTTATCCCAGGAACAGACACAAGCTTCCATAACCACTGCATTTTTCAAATATTTCATATATGTGACTCTGGACCACAAAACAAACCATAAGTACCACAGTATATTTGTAGCAATAGCCAAAAATACATTGTGGGTCAAAATTATTGATTTTTCTTTTAATGCCAAAAATCATTAGGATATTAAGTCAAGATCATGTTCCATGAAGATATTTGTACATTTCCTACCGTAAATATACCAAAACCAAATTTTTGATTAGTAAATATTCATTGCTAAGGCCTTCATTTGGACATTTAACGATGTTTTGTGCCCCTCAGATTCCAGATTTTCAAATAGTTTAAATATTTTCAAATATTGTCCTATCCTAACAAACGATATATCAATGGAAAGCTTGTTTATTCCGCTTTTAGATGATGTATAAATCTCAATTTCGAAACTGACCCTTATGACTGGTTTTGTGGTCCATGGTCACATATGAGTAATATTAAATCAATATAAATGAATCATACCGTTTGGAACCTTTGAGGTTTTTAATGTACCTACAGTTCAAATGTTTTTTGTTGTTTTTTGTTTTTTTTTAGATTAATACTTTTTTATTCAGCGAGGATGCATTAAATTAATCAAAAGTGACATTAAAGTAAATATATTAAAATAGAAAAGAGTTACTTTAAATTGTAAAAATATTTAACAATACTACAGTTTTTACTGTATTTTTGACCAAACAAAAGCCGCCTTGGTGAGCAGAAGGTTTTTCAAAAACATTAAAAAAAGAGTATCGTCCCCAAACTTTTAACAGTAATTTAATCAATAGTAGTTAATCAGCAACAGTTTTTAATGATTAATGATTCATGAACTTTTACATTTGTATATGTGGTTGCATCCTTGAAGAATAATGTTGTGTTACTGTGGTGCATGTTCATGAAATCATGGTAATACCATGGTACTCTTTGGTAATTTTTTCGTAAAGTAGGACTAAATCCGACCAGTTGTTCAAGTCTCTCCCGTATTGAAGGTTAAGCGAATGTTTCCTCTGTGTGTGTGTGTGTGTGTGTGTTTTTTTGTAGGGAGTGTGAGGTGAGTCGTCTGCCAAGTACATTTACTGGAATGATGAGAAATGTGTGTGAAAACATTCACATCTGTCTGTGAGCGTCTCGATTTAGCATCGTCCCTCATATACACTCAGAGAAACCCGAGCGCACTCTCAATTGGTAATCTAACACACACCGTCAAACAGACGTTAACTACATTCTTGCAGCCATAATCACAGTCAAAACACCCTCTGCGTCAAACACACACACACACTGTCACCTGTGTTTTCAAGGCCTTGATTCAGTTTCAAAACAGCAGCATGTGACCGTTTCAGAGATTTGAGACACAGTCGCTGGTCTCTCTTTAAGCCAAATGCCAGTCCTGTTAACTGGTGTCTCATCACACACATCTGCTCCAGCGTGGCTCAATGATTGCTCATCGCCAACATCATCCAGCAGACGTTAGACATATAAAATGCATATCACACAACGTCTGTACTGTGTTTGTCATGGCAAGCATGACAGCGTAGTGGAGGTATTTGTGTGTGTGTATGCCATTTCAGGGTGACTTTGTGTCATAAAGAGCTCTGTTATTCTGAAATGTGAGGATAAAGTTTAACTTTCATAATGTGACGTATTTCAGACAGAAACTGCAGTATTTGAAAATAAAATAAGGTGATAAGTGGTCTTAATATGTAAGTGTGATGGCCGATGGCATTGAAAGTTGTTTCAGGTGTGGAAGAAGTTTCATTTTGATGAAACATTACGAAGCCAAATGTTTTTCTTCAGAATAACTGATGAATCAGTCAGAATGAGACCAGGAACATGCATAAGTAAATAGTCAAATGTTAATTAAAGTTAAATTGGTTCTCTGTTTCTACTGATCGTCTGCATATTTCCATCCGTGTGCATCTCAGACACTGAATCATAGTTTTGGGGAATCAGATTAATTTCTGAATCGATTCATAAAAAAAATATGTGTTGCAATGAATCTGTTTCAAGCAGTGTTATTTTTGTCACGGCAGAGAAGAGTCAGGATCCAAGTGCGAGTGCAAAAGGTAAGATTTATTTGTAATCACAAACAACGGAGACAATAAGGATAATCCTCGGGTCATGGTCAGGATCAGAGCTCCACTGAGAAAACCCCTCCAACCACTGCGCTGACCAAACCAAGGAGAAGGCTGAAGATCCATACCCAGACTGAGCGAGAACTGGAAACAGAGAACTGACAAGGAGACAGGAACATGAGAAAGAAAGGACAAACACACATTGAACAGAGTGCCCTATAAAGGACTCGCTAACGAGTTGCTGCTGGCGCGCTCTGATTGAGCACCAGCTGCATCCACTAACGAATGACGTACGAACAACAGGCACATGACAAGACGCAGAAAGACCGTCCGGGCCCATGAACCGTGACAGTACCCCTCCCCTTAGGAATGCCTCCTGACATTCCCAGGAAGATCGACCTGTCGATCGAATTCATCGATAAGAGAGTGATCCAGTATGTCCCTAGCAGGTACCCAACTTCTCTCCTCCGGACCGTAACCCTCCCAGTCCACCAAGTACTGAAATCCTCTTCCCCTCCGCCTTGAGTCCAGAATACGTTTTACCGAATAGGCTGGTTCCCCGTCTACGAGACGCGGCGGTGGAGGAACCGGGACTGGCGGATTAATGGCTGCATGAAAAACAGGCTTAATTTTGGATACATGAAACGACGGATTAATTCTCCTGTACGCAGGAGGAAGTTTGAGGCGGACTGCCACCAGACTAATAATCTTGGTGACAGTAAACAGGCCAATGAATTTGGGAGCAAGCTTATTACTGACGGATCGGAGAGGAATATTCTTGGTTGAAAGCCACACCTTTTGACCGACGACGTAAACGGGAGGTTTCGACCGGTGGCGATCGGCCTGGACCTTGGTGCGCGCCCCCACCTGGAGGAGGGTCACCCTGGCCTTGCTCCAGGTGCGACGGCACCTCTGGACGAATGCGTGGGCAGAGGGGACCGCGACTTCGGATTCCATACTGGGAAAAAGTGGTGGCTGGTACCCTAAGCTACACTCAAACGGAGACAGGCCCGTGGCAGAGACTGGTAATGAGTTGTGCGTACTCAACCCATGAGAGTTGCTGGCTCCACGAGGAGGGGTTCTGAGAAGCCAAACATCGCAACACTCGTTCTAAATCTTGGTTGGCCCTCTCTGTCTGACCATTACTCTGGGGATGAAACCCGGAAGAAAGACTAACCGTCACCCCCAACAACCTACAAAACTCTCTCCAAAATTTGGACACAAACTGGGGCCCCCTGTCAGAGACCACGTCTACCGGGAGGCCATGTAAACAAAAAACGTGGTCTATGACAGCAACTGCCCAAATTACCCTCAGCCAGAGAAACAGCAGAGGAATGAAATGAGTTGCCTTCAAGAATCGGTCCACCACGGTCAAAACCACAGTGTTCCCCTGAGAAGGGGGAAGACCAGAGACAAAATCTAACGAAATATGGGACCAGGGTCTCGAAGGAACTAACAACGGCTGAAGGAGTCCAGCAGGGGATCGATTGGAAGACTTAGAAACAGCACAGACGGAGCAGGCCAAAACAAATGAACCAATGTCCCGAGCCATACCTGACCACCAGAACCGTTGTTTAACCAGAAACATGGTACGTCTCACCCCAGGATGACAGGCTACCTTGGAGGAATGAGCCCATCGGATAACGTCGGACCTTACGGACTCTGGCACAAACAACCGGTTCGGTGGGCACCCGGACGGGGGCGTTACCCCTTGAGAGGCCGTGCGGACCTTAGACTCGATCTCCCATGTGACCGCAGAAAAAAAAAGTTTCCTTGGCACAATGGGGTCGGGCAGGGACTGGCGCTCCGAATGATCAAAAATACGGAATAACGCATCCGGCTTGATGTTCTTAGAACCAGTACGGTAAGAAATGGAAAAATCGAATCGGCCGAAAAAAAGAGCCCACCGAGCCTGCCTAGAGTTCAATCTCTTAGCGGACTTGATGTATTCAAGATTCTTGTGATCTGTCCAGACGACAAAAGGAACCCCCGAACCCTCCAACCAATGACGCCACTCCTCCAAGGCCAACTTGACTGCCAACAACTCTCTGTTACCAATATCATAATTACGTTCGGCGGAGGACAAACGGTGAGAAAAATACGCGCAGGGGTGCACCTTGCCGTCCGTGGGGGAACGCTGGGATAGTACCCCACCAACTCCCACCTCTGACGCGTCAACCTCCACACAAACTGCCTGGAAGGATCAGGGGATATGAGGATGGGAGCTGAAACGAAGCAGCCCTTCAGTTTGGAAAATGCCGCTTCCGCTGCACTAGACCACCTGAACGCAGTCTTGGTGGAGGTTAAGGCCGTCAAAGGTGCAGCTAGCTGGCTGAAATTGCGAATAAAACGCCGGTAGAAATTGATGAGCCCCAGAAACCTCTGCAGGGCCTTACGGAATTATGGGGTTGGCCAATCAACCACAGCCTGAATCTTGTCCGGATCCATGCGCATCCCCTCGACCGACACGATGTAACCCAAAAAAGGAACAGACTGTGCATGGAAAGCGCATTTCGCCTTGACATAAAGCCCATTCTCTAACAGCCTCTGAAGCACTCGTCTGATGTGCTGAACATGTTCCTGGAGAGAGTGAGAAAATATCAGTATGTCATCCAGGTAGACATAAATGAACTGATCTAGCATATCTCTCAGAGCATCGTTAACGAGTGCTTGGAAAACCGCGGGAGCGTTGGAAAGGCCAAAAGGAAGAACAAGATATTCAAAGTGCCCCCTGGGGGTATTAAAAGCGGTTTTCCATTCATCCCCCTCTCTCATGCGAACCAAATGATAAGCGTTGCGGAGATCTAATTTCGTGAAAAATGACGCCCCCTGCAGACGCTCGAAAGCCGACGACATCAACGATAAAGGGTAAGTATTCTTCACCGTGATGTCGTTTAAGCCCTGATAGTCAATGCAGGGACGAAGAGAGCCGTCTTTCTTTTTCACGAAAAAGAACCCCGCCCCGGCCGGAGATGAAGAGGGGCGGATGATCTTGGCTGCTAAAGAATCAGAAATACATTTCTCCATAGCCTCCCTCTCCGGATTGGAGAGTGAATATAACTTGCCCTTAGGCGGAGACGTACCTGGCAATAAGTCTATTGCACAGTCATAGGGACGATGAGGAGGTAGAGAAGCAGCCCGAGACTTACTGAACACTCCCCTCAGATCAAGGTACTCCTGTGGCACGTTAGACAGGTCCGAATGATCCTCCTGAAACACAGAACAGACAACGGGAGAACACGCGGACAACAAACAGGTGGCATGACAATTCTCGCTCCAACCCAGTACCGTATCGTTAACCCAATTGATGTGGGGGTTATGGAGGACCAGCCAGGGGTGACCCAGCACTAAGGGAGCCGAGGGTGTGTCGGTGAGGAGAAAGTGAATGTCCTCAGTGTGTTGCCCCGAAGTGATGAGTCTTACGGGTGCCGTGGTGTGAGTGACAGCAGGTAAGGCCTGGCCGTTGAGTGCAAGCATAGACGGGCTGAGAAAGCTCCACCATGGGAATCTGAAAGGACCAAGCAAACCCAATGTCCAAAAAATTCCCCTCTGCTCCAGAGTCCACTAACGCCTCACAGTCATGATAAACAGACCGAACCTCCAGTCTCACAGAAAGATGAGTGCTGGAGTAAGAGGATCTGTGTTCCTTAATGGCGCCCGTCAGTAACCTCTCCCCTACTGACGGGCGTTGTCTTTTGCTGGGCACCGTGCAGCGATGTGTCCGGGGGCGCCACAGTATAGACACACTCCCTCTCTCCTGCGTCTCTGCTTCTCCTGGAGTGAGAGACGGAACCTTCCCACCTGCATGGGCTCGGACTCTGGAAGAGAGAAAACAGTCTTAGTGGTAAGTGCAGGTAATTGCGTCTGTGAGACGAACGACGGTTCTCGAAGTTGTCGTTGCTCCCGCCTCCGCAATCGGTTGTCCACCCGAATGGCTAGAGCTATGAGTTCATCCACCCCGGACGGTAACTCTGAAGAATCTATCTCATCCTTAACCCTGTCAGACAGGCCAAACCGAAACATGTCCCACTGTGCCTCTGCATTCCACCCACACTCTGCCGCCAATGTGCGGAACTCGATCGAATAGTCCGTAACCGTGTTCTGTCCTTGACGTAACTCCGCAAGCAGTCGTGCTGCTTCTCTGCCCGAAGCTGCATGATCGAAAACCCTCCGTAGCTCCTCGGAAAAAGCCTGAAAAGACGAGCAACAGGGTAATCTCCGTTCCCACACTGTGGTTCCCCAGTTAGCGGCTCGACCCGAGAGCAGCGTTATGACGAACGCCACCTTGGCCTCTTCAGTGGGAAACGCAGATGGTTGGAGGGAAATGTAGAGTGAACACTTTGCCACAAAAGAACGACATAATTGGGGTTCCCCGGAATAAAAGGCTGGAGGTGGTAGCCGAGGTTCGTGGGTGCGGACAATCGGACCCATCGAAACCGGTGGATGAAGCACGGCTGGTTGTTGAGCTGAACCCCGCTCAGCTTTCAGATGCTGGATCTGGGTGGTGAGCTCAGACAGCTGGCTCACCAGGGTCTGAACGGCCCGCCCCGTGGCCATCATCTGATCCTCCTGATGCTGCATGCGAATATTAGTCTTGGCAAAAAAGTCTCTGAGCTCTGCCGCACTCGCTGGATCCATGAGTATGGTCGGTTCGTTCTGTCACGGCAGAGAAGAGTCAGGATCCAAGTGCGAGTGCAAAAGGTAAGATTTATTTGTAATCACAAACAACGGAGACAATAAGGATAATCCTCGGGTCCAGGTCCGAATCAGAGCTCCACAGAGAAATCCCTTCAACCACTGCGCTTGACCAAACCAAGGAGAAGGCTGAAGATCCATACCCAGACTGAGCGAGAACTGGAAACAGAAAACTGACAGGGAGACAGGAACATGAGAATAACAAACACACATTGAACAGGGTGTCCTATAAAAGGAATCGCTAATAAGTTGCAGCTGGCGCGCTCTGATTGAGCACCAGCTACAACCACTAACGAATGACGTACGCACATACAACCACATGACAAGACACAAAAGGACCGTCCGGACCCATGAACCGTGACAATTTTACTATCATTAAAATAATATTATAGTATTTATTAATATTTTAAATAAGCTTTTATTTTATATTTTCTTTTACATTGTAATTTAAAAATAAATGTTGTTTTTAGTTGTTTTTTTGTCTTAAATATGCCTATTTAGTTGTTGTTTTTTCAGTTTTAGTCTTAGTATTTTTCTTTATTCGCAATAATTAATCTTTAAGAATGAACTAAACTAAAATATTAAAAATACTTATGTGTATTTCAGGTAGCATTCAGTTTATTTCAAATAAAGCAATCATGAATATATTTGTGTTTTTTTATTTAACATTAACAACACTAATTTAAAGGATATTTGTCAAATACTGTTTTTTATTGTTTGTTTTCAGTCAATTCTCAGTCAGTTCAATCAGTTCTCTTTTACAGCGTTTTACAACTACATAATTAAAAGAAACCATTTTACAATTAATGATTTGTTTGCAGTTGGTAAATCACTTCTAAATTAACAAAATGTAAGATGTTGTAAAATTTGAACAATGATATTATTTGCTGTCTTTTTATTTTATATATGTACATATTTAAAAATGTGATATTCATTAATTTGTTTATAGATAGTTCAAATTATTCTATTTTTGTGTCCAGTTTGTTGTTGCTTTACAGTAATGGTTTTTTTAATTACTATGTGTGCATCATGCCATTTTTTCAGAAAATATAGCATGTTCTGTATGCAAATACATAAGTAAATAAAAATAAATATTATTATTTTAAATGGAAATATATATGTATTATACATACATCCACCATCTATTTTTTAATAAATACTATTTATTTAAGTACATATTAATTTTGCTGTAAAGTATTAGCATGACATGTTCTGACAGGTTTAATGAGATTCACCCACATACTCTCTCTGATACAAAAGAAAGCTTCAATCATTAGGAGTGTTTTGATGTCAGATGTATTGTGTTCTTGTAGCAGAGAATGCCTGCTTTCACAATCCCGTCTGGGTTAAACGCCTCATATAATGATAGCATCCTTCCTTTCAGGAATGAACTGGACTGTGTGGGTGAGAGACACGCATGTGTGTGTTTGATGATTATATGTTGATGGGTCAATGGCCAGAAATGCTGTTGTGTCCCGGGGGTCTCAGTGACTCATGGAGTGTTTGGGGATCAAAGTGCTGCCGTTGTCTTTGTTATGAACACAAAGTGCAGGCTTTCTGCTTTCTTCTGATTCTTCACCTTGTTTCATGTTTCACTGGCTGCTGGGCCGACTGCCAAACAATGACAGTTATGAACATTACCGTAGCATTGTCATGTTTGCTCGAACACACCCTCACTTGTTGCTCATCTTATTATAGCTGGCTCAGACTACAGTTTTAGAATTCTAACCGATTAGAAAATCTGATTGAATCTGGAATCTGAATCTGGTCAAATCTTAAACATGCACACACTACAAGATATTCTCAAGATTATAAAGTCGGAGGGAGCACCTCACATGATCTCACACAGTAGATCATTATTGACTTTTCAACAACTGTTAACATATGTTAGCTACCGTGCTAGCAGCTTTTTACACTCACCTGGTACGTTCAAAACTGAGGCGTTTTCACCCCAGCACTTTTCTTTGTCCTTACAGTTGTGGTACGTTTTCGACACATTATACAGACAGTCATGTTATTGCAAAACTTCCACAAGCAGTATCCTCCATCTACTATCCAGCGGGCTTGTACAGCAGCTCCGGCATTCTAACTCATACGACTCTTTTTCTGAGTCAGCTTTGTCGTGTGTCTTTTGACGTGCATGTTTATTTCGCATGTATAGTGTGAGCAGTCAAGCTGCAGCTCGACGAACGGACCGTATAGTGTGAGCACATAAATTCTGAGCTTTGGCTTGACATCGCATGTGATTTATTCGTACAGTGAGAGTTGGTATTTAACAAAAACAATACTGAAATCGCACAGTGTATGCCCGGCCTTACCAGATAATCCGCGCTGAACATCGGAACCGACTGAGGTCCTCAACAAGATTTTTTTTCTCCGATTCTCGGGAGGGGATAAATCAGCCTAAAACTCCTGTAGTGTGAACCTGGTTTAAGCTTAGGTAATTGGTCATATAATCGACCTCCTGCAGCGCTAAAGACATACACACATACAGTGGCCCAAAAGTATGAAAGCCATTTCTGCCATGGAATAAAAAATATTAAAATGACTTGAATTTTTATTTAATAATTTTGCCTTTTTTTTGTCCTTGAAATTCTGAATTTCAATTGAAATTTTAATTGTGAGATACAAACTCATAATTCTTACTATCTTGCAATTCTGAGTTTACATCTTGTAATTTATATTATTTATATTACACATTTTGGACTTTTATTCTTAGATTTGGGAGTTTATTTCTCACAATTCTGACTTATTTTTCCTCAGAATTACTAGAAAAAAGTTTGAATTATGAGATAAAATGTTGCATTTATTTTTTAAATCCTGTGGCAGAAACATGCTTCCATATAACATTATTTAAACACTTAAGTCAGTCATTAATGACTGATTCTGAAAAAAATGACATTAAGACCTATTTGTGTTTACTAAATGCTATTTTTAACACATATGCAGTACCATCAGGATTGGTTTTTTTTTAAAAGAAATTAATACTTTTATTCAGCAAGGAAGCATTAAATTGATCAAAAGTGACAGTAAAGACATTTACCTGTATAATATTAAAAAAAAAAAATCTAATCATCTAATCACTGATTATCCAGCTCAGATAGTGATTTTTTTATCCAGCATTTCCAGCAATCCAGTGATTTGTTGTCAGTGCTGTACAAGAGCCAAAATGTTAGTCGGCATCATGTGAAAGTGCAGTGGGAGGTTTGTGAGTACAATGCGGGTGGTGAACTGACAGGAACAGAAGTCGTTCGGGAGGGGAATTCTCACAGTTTGCTGTTCTGTCTGTCTGGGATGCTGTTTGTGTCCTGACTCATCCTCCTCCAGCAGTGGGAATGTCAGCAGGTGTTTGGAGGATCGCTGCATACATGCCTAGCTCTCCACTTCCCTCACTGCCTCATTCCCTCCCCTGAAGGAGAGAAAAACCTCTTTAATGCCTCACTTGTTGCTCCTAAATGGCACTGATATTAACTTGAGAGCAAATGGAAACGTTTGCTGAAGTGTCCTGCCATCTGTAACACTGAGGCTTTCGCACATGCAAACACAACTTACATTTTCTCCTTTCCTCTCTAGTTGCTGAACTCCTGGCCTGCAGTGACTCAGGGTATCATTATTATATGCATCATGACTAGAATTATGCCCTATTGTAAGTGACGGAGTATTTTATGTTTCAGCGATTTGATCGCGCCGGCGCCTCAAGTGCACATATTCATTGCAAACGGCCTGCTCATTATTAAAATAAAACATAGAATCACCAATACAGATAACATGTTGCACAGTCAATTTAAATAATCTGTATTATAGTCTGTGCCATACAGCATGAGCCCTGGTCCACTCCAGTGCGGCACGTTTTTGTTCATTATGAATTTTTTCCCTTCTATATTGGAACGTACAAAGCCCAGTTGATTTAATTTAATAAATAATGGTTTAGCTTCAAATACATTGCGAATATGGAAACATTTGGATTTGTGCTGAATGAGAGTGGAACGTGAGCCCATACTTTCAATTTCGCTTTAAATTAGGTTTTGGCTTGTATATAGCTATTCTGGGCTTGTCTGCTTTCCTGTGCATAATATGCTATATTTTATTAATAAACTGTGTACCATATTTTGGTTTTAGCCTATACCGTCTTCGTCCATTAGCCTCCCTTAAGCGTTTTCTATAGCTAACGGTTTTAAATGGGGGAGAAACATTGCATTATGGCTATATGTTTTACTGATAGTAATGCTATTAATAAGGTAATTAATATTACAATTGTTATTAGTATTAATACTATTTATTAGGCCTAATACCGAATTGGGCCTCCAGTGTCACTGTTATAGTAGCCTACATTAAGCCACATTAAGTGTTTTAGAATGTCCCAAAACCGTGCCTTAAACTATAAGCAAAGCTGACTGTATTTGAACTTGAGTCCAAGTTTAAAATAAAACTCTATGAACCGCTCCATTATGAACATACAAGCTGTATGAACCACTAACTTACAAGCTGTAAAGTAAACAGGAAGTATTTGTCCGAACTCAACTGGTTTTGCGAGAGAACGCAAAAGTTTTGTGAGGGAACACAAATATCTTTACGAAAGAATGCAAAAGTTTTGCGAGGGAATGCAAATATCTTTGCGAAAGAACGCAAAAGTTTTGCAAGGGAATGCAAATTTCTCGAGGGAACGCAAAAGTTTTGCGAGAGAAGGCAAAAAACATTTCCTCCCACCCCGAATTTTTTTTCCACCACCATGTCCCTTTAGGGGCTTCGTATAAGTTTCAGAAAGATGTTTTCGAGTATGGCCCTGTATGGTGTCATAAAGGACACTTCTCCCGGAAGAGTGCGCACACATCATCCAGAGCCAGAGCAAGAGCAGCCCATCAAAGTGCTTCATTTGTTAATTCGTTAGCCATTGTTAATTTAAGTCAATTAAGTGTTTTATTTATGTCAATGTCACAGCTTGCAGACGATCGCTATGCAAAAACGTGTGCTCGTGACTCTTTAGCTTCGCCCACGGCACGCCTCCAGGAGCGTGACTGTTTTGGGAGAAAAGCATAAAGCTGTATCTGTCTTTTATAAATCTGATAAAACTAAAACTCTATGGCAGGGGCGCCGCTGGCAATTTTGGGCCCTATGAAAGAATATGAGGTTGGGCTGCCTACCGCACCAAACATACACTATATTGCCCAAAGTATTGGGAAAACTCAATACATTTTTTTTTAAAACTCATTGCCAAACACCAATGACTTGTACATATGCGTACACTCATTTTAGACACTTCCAAAACTGTGGCAACAAAGATGGAAATAAATTTTTTAAATATTGTTTATATTGAATTATGTTTCCATCTTTGATGCCAGAGTTTTGGAAGTGCCTTTTTCTGATTTAAAGAAGGGGGTGTCCCAATACATTTGTCCATATGTATGTACAAGTCATTGGTGTTTGGTGATGAGTTTTTGGCTCAAGGTCTGCATTTAAAGTCACACCAGAGGTGTTCAGCTGGGATTAGGACTTTGCTTTCTGCAGATCAGTCAAGTTCTTCCACACTGACTGAATCAATCTTTTATTTTTTTTTATGTGGCATTGTTGTGTTAGAATAGAAAATGGTCCTGTTCAAACTATTGGTATAAAATTAGAAGCACACGATTCCCTAGAATATGAACGAATTATGTATGTGTATAGCGCTTTATTGTGTATTGGTGTACACCCAAAGCGCTTTACAATCATGTCATACAATAGAATAGCATTATATGCTTTTTTTTACAAAAAATTAGAAAATACTAAAGTAGTCAAAACTGTTCATTAGAAGGGGGTGTCCCAATACTTTTGGCAATATAGTGTACAAGCCAGCCTAGCTATTCAAAATCTTTGTCTGCAATTTAATAATATTGACCTATTACTTTTGCTATTGCTTTTGACCATTAGGTATCAGTAACATAATTCATTCAGAATCTGTTTTATGGACATATACTTTGTGTACCACACTATTCTGCTGATATGAAATGAGTTTGACTACTTAATCAGTTATATTAAAGGGGTCGTATGATGCTATTTTAAAGATCTTTATTTTGTGTATTTGGTGTAACAATATGTTGACATGCTTTAATGTTCAAAAAACACATTATTTTTCAAATACTGTACATTATTGTAGGTCCTCTATGCCCCGCCTCTCTCAAACATGCCCCCTCCTTTGACAAGCGCAGTCTCCTCTGATTGGCCAGCTGACCCAGTGCATTGTGATTGGCCGAACACCACAAGCACACGTCGGAAATGTAACGTCCCTGGTGGACCATAATTTCATCTTCAGCGTTCGCTTTCAAAGTAAATATCAAGACAGTTATTAATGTCGTTAGTTTTACCATCAGTTAAAGCCCGAAAAGAGACACAGTAATGATGCAGTACACAATGATGCAGTACACAAGCCGCAGTTAAGACAGCTGACGTTCTATGATTTCCTACAGCATTCACTCCCTGTGATGTGACCCGTTCCCCCTCACACGCACCACACACACACCACACACACGACTCGTTACTCTGTGCTATGCAAAACTCTGCATTTGTACAGTCAGTAGCAAATACTTAAACTAGTAACAAAGCATACTTACAGTCGCTGATCCGAAGCTCCAGATTGTCATAGCAAAGTCAGAATTGACCCTTTTTTTTTTTTTAGAAATAGCCTTTGTGCACAGCCAGCCTTGTACTCTTCTAGGTTAAAAAAACTGTCATCCATAAAATGCGTTGCACAAATTCGAACATCTGGGTTGTGCTGTTTCCTAATTGCATCTACTTCCGGAAGGGCAAATAAAGTGCTTTTGCTTTCGCACGGAAACACACAGCGTCTCCCTGACATGGCAGCATCAATTACTGCTGTTCCTGAAACCACGCCTTTTTTTCTTTGCGTGAACATTTGGGCGGCATTCTGCTAATATTTCCACATAGTGACGTAAACACGTGGGGGCATGTTAGAACGAGCCGTTATATGTGTGGCTGACTCTTAACTTTTATAAAGAATATCTCTTTGGATTTGAGACTTTAGTCTTTGCAACTTTACAGATCTTCTTTATGCACCAAGAGCTTGTAACACTCTAAAGAGAAAGGAAAAATTGAAATCGCAGCATATGACCCCTTTAACTAAAACTCCACTGGTCAAACAAAAAAATACAAAAATAATAAACGGATACCCCATAGCAGCATTTCCAGCAGTATCCAACATCATGATCTTACTCAGCTAAATGTGACTATTATCTTAACAGCTGTATTCCTTGTTTGCTAGCTATGCACATACAATGTTAAAAATGTTCTACATTAACTTAACCCAAAAACCTTTAGCTTCATGTAATGGAGGTCAGCGAGTAGGTGCTGTGCAGGTAAACCTCACTCCCCTGATCTCAAGAGACACTTTTAGTGCGTCCGCCTCCCATGCCGGAGACCTGGGTTCGATACCCACTCAGAATGAGAACGAGGTGTGGCGGTGAGGACCCGGGAGAGAGGGGTTACATTCATAACACTGTAGATTGTGACCCTGCCTGTGGAAACCCAGCTGAAATATTTTTTGAAACAGTGGATGAGTAATTCACTCCTTAATTTGCTTAATAAAAGCCTCCTTTGAGATCGTTTTGACAGACATGTTTGCAGACATGTGCAGTGTATCTGGTTGCCATGACAACCTCAAGCACTTCCTGCTGCTGCTCTATGTAATCAGAGTATGAATTTATAGATTTTCTATAGCAAAACTAAAATGTGTTTAAAAGTGCGACTGACCAAATCGTCCGGCTTGGTTTGCCACCCCTCGAACTCGAAGATATTTCTAATTTGACAGTTTACCATCTGATCTCACTCAGTGACTCTAGGCTACGTAGGATGGGACGAAACCATGCAGTGAATGGGGGAGATAATTTAGTTGGAAATGCAGAAATAAGGCATAATTTTGTTTTATTTAACTCTTTGGTAGTACATTACTACTACTACTGTTACTACAAGTAAAACAGATCTCTGGGGGCCCCAAAAGTGCGTGAGCCCTTAGAATTGTCCTAACTTTCCACCTTTTTTTGAAGGTTTTTTCCCCCTTCAAATTTTGTTTTATTTAACTCTTTAATAGTACATTACTACTACTACTACTGTTATTACAATTAAAACAGATCTCTGGGGGCCCCAAAAGTGCGTGGGCCCTTAGAATCGTCCTAACTTTTATTGAGTTATTTAAATTACTAAGCATTGCAACGTAACACATAATATATAATACTAGGAATGTGCACAAGTACCCTGAAGTGGCACAGTAGTAATTGTTGTAATAATTATTAATGTAAACAGTGATCGGTTATTATTATTATTGAATGAAGTGACTTGCTAGATTCAAAATGCAGCAGCAACTCTACAAAATCGACTCAAATAGGGATCAAATAGGACATACATTTGTTTTTAATTTTATATTTACAGCATAAGTAGCATCAAAAGCAATGCTGAATAAATAGTGTGTGCTTATTATAATTATTACAGTATTCTGTAGTCTGGGCAAAAAGACAGCAGAGGTGATCAGTGAGTCTTCGGTAAGAACTGCCGTAAACTCAGATACAGTAACACCAAAGCCTGTCATTTTCTGCTTAAAACAAGACATTGAATTCATTGGTCAATCTGAGATTTCAGGCTGTTTGGCTTTTTAAATGTGCTGTTTTGGACTAGTTGAAAGAAAACATCCAAAATACCCTTTTAAAGGGGTAATATGATGCAATTAAAATTTTTCCTTTCTCTTCGGAGTGTTACAAGCTCTTCGTGCAAAAAAGATCTGTAAAGTTGCAAAGACTGAAGTCTCAAATCCAAAGAGATATTCTTTATAAAAGTTAAGAGTCAGCCACACCCTACCTAAAACGGCTCGTTCTAACATGCCCCCACATGCCTACGTCACTATCTGGGAAGATTTGCATAACGCCGGACAAATGTTCACGCAAAGAAAGAAGGCGTAACTTTTATTTCTCGCTGTATTATTGTTGTTGCCGCCGCCATGCCGTGAAAACGCTGTGTGTTTCGTTGTGAAAGCGAAACTACTTAGTTTGGCCTTCCAAAAGAGGACGATATCTGCTTCGTCATGTCTGGAGCTGATCTGTGCTGGTTGCTGAGGAAATACAACAACTTTGCGCTGTGGACCGCCAGATCAGCTTTCACCGTGGACGAAGCAAAGTCCAGCCCGGAGTCGTCACATGTCCTTCCGGATGCTCCTTCGTCGAAATCACCAATCGGGCCGTTCTCAGCCCCCGGCCCCTGCTCCCTCTAGCCCTCCGGCCGTTCCTCACTCTAGCCCCCGGCCGTTCCTCACTCTAGCCCCCGGCCTATGGCTCACTGTAGCCCGCCGTGTGTGACGCTGTGTTTTCGTTGTGAAAGCGAAACTACTTTTGTTTGGCCTTCCAAAAATGGACACGCCTAGAAATCAGTGGTTAAGTTGTATTTGCAACACTGTTCCGGAACAGTTCAACCCATATATTCAGATGTTTGCAGCACATTTTATGGAGGACTTTTTTCCTGATCCTGGTAGAGTAGACTACATGCCGGCTGTTCTGACTCTCTGATTGTAAGTACGTTTTTCATATTTAAAGAGTTTTTATATTTTTTATATTTAAAGCAAGTTTTTTTGGGCAGTGTAGAGTAGCGCTTTTTGTTTGTCGTTTCTCCGATCACAAATTGCAGACATGGTTTTATGTTTACACGGTGCGATGCAACGCAACGCGTAATAAGATAGTATAAGTCATTATAATCTGCAATTATGTCCCCACTGGATGCAACGAATGCCTCGTTTATAATGGGTTTTCATGTTTTTGAATCATCGCTCCGGCCTGACGGCATCATCACAGTATGTTAAGGGGCGTAACATTTTCGTCACACGTTTGAGGTATTCGGCTAATCACAACGCACTTGATAGCTGGCCAGTCAGAGCACACCTCACTTTTCAGACTGATGAGTTTTGTGAAAATCGACGTGTTTCAGAAAGGTGGTGCATAGAGGAGAACCAATAATGTACAGTATGTGGAAAATAAACTGTGTTTGATTGAACCTTACACCGCATAAACACATTTCATTACACCAATACACAAAATAATGTTCTTTTTAGCACATCATATGACCCCTTTAAGTGATTTTTTTATATAAACTAGTTTTAAATACATAATTGTCTGTTGACATATTTTTCTGATTTATGGAGTGATAAAAAGAGAAATCCCAAATCCCCTCTGTATAAACCTTTAAAGGGGTCATATGATGTTGTCAAAAAGAACATTATTTTGTGTATTTGGTTTGAAATGTGTTTATGAGGTTTAAGGTTCAAAAAACGCATTATTTTCCACATAATTTACATTATTATTGCTCCTCTATGCCCCGTCCTTCTGAAACGCATTTGATTTTTACAAAGCTCATCGTTCTGACAAGCGAGTTGTGCTCTGATTGCCAGCTATCCAGTGCGTTGTGATTGGCCGAATACCTCAAGCGTTTGACAGAAATATTACGCCCCTTACCATACTGTTGCCCTGTGCAGCTGGAGTCTAACGAGACAAAAACACTAAACCCCCTATAAACGAGCATCCAGTGGGGACAAATTACGGATTATAATACTTATTACTTATACTATAAGACTTATATGATTCTGGACATCGTAAGACATGTTTTAACATAAAATTTAACTATTTAATATAAATATTTATCAAGAACGGCATTTGTAGTCTACTCTCCCGGGTTCAGGAAACGGTCCTCCATAAAATGTTTTGCACACATCTGAATATTTGGGTTTAAACTGTTCTGGAACAGTGTTGTAAATACAACTTAACCACTGATTTCTAGTCGTGTCCTCTTTTTGGAAGGCCAAACAAAGTAGTTTTTCGCTTTCACAACGAAACAGCGTCACATACAGCGGCCTAGAGTGAGCAGAGGCCGGAGGCCTAGAGTAGTATCGGCCTAGAGTATGCCGGGGCGGGCTTGAGTGAGTGGAGGCCGGTGGGCTTGAGAACGGCATGGCCAGCAGATTCGACGAAGGCGTGTCCAGCGGGCTTGCGGCAAACACATGTGACGACCCCTGGCTGGACTCCGCTTCGTCCACCGGTGAAAGCCGATTTGCATCGACAGCGCGAAGTTGGTGTATTTCCTCAGCGACCAGCACGGATCACATCCAGGCATGACGAAGGCGATATCGTCCTCTTTTGGAAGGCCAACCAAAGTATTTTCACAACAAAACACAGCGCCTTCACAACATGGCGGCAGCGGCAACAACAATACTACAGCGAGAATAAAAGTTACACCTTCTTTCTTTGCGTGAACATTTGGGCGGCGTTATGCAAATCTTCCCCCATCGTGACATAGACATGTGGGGGCGTTAAGAACGAGGCGTTTTAGGTAGCGTGGTTGACTCTTAACTTTTATAACGAATATCTCTTCGGATTTGAGACTTTAGTCTTTGCAAGCTTTACAGATCTTCTTTATGCACCAAGAGCTTGTAACACCTCAAAGAGAAAGGAAAAATTTAAATCGCATCATATGACCCCTTTAACTGTTAAAGTTAACAAATGACACAAGAATTTTGGAACCTTGCTTTATCCAATGATCCGATTTTTGTTCTGGAAACATGCAAATTAGTCTACATTTATTTCGATAATGCTTAATTTGCATATTTAAACTAATTTTCAGAAAACTTGTATTTTTATTTTATTTTTTTTCAATTCTTAATGCAAACAATTTACTCTGCAAGTATGGTCATATCAATTAATTAGTTAAACATAAATCCGTCCCCTGATCAAGAACCAATTCCAGTTCTTGACATCATAATTCATGTTCTTCAGAGCCCTGTATTGGTTCTAGGTCTGTAATCAGAACTTAAAGGGCCAGATTTACTAACAGCTTGCACCAGCGCAAACCATCTTTTGGTGTTAAAAACCACTATCAGGATTTGCTAAATACACGCAGTGAAAAATTACCAATGAAAAGGTGTGGACAGTTATTTTTGCAGCTGACGTTATTGCATATGTATTTGTAGGAGTTTTCCTTTCAGATGCAAAATTTATAGGAGGAGAGCGTTTAAATAAATCATGCAACGTGATTTATTAAGGTTTGTGGAAGTCAGTTTACTGATATTTGTACCTTTATTTAACAACCCAAAAATCTTTTTTAACCCATTAATGCATGTGGTAGTAGTTTACGCTCATGTTCAGATGTTTGCACTGCGCTTGGTAGATTGTGTTGGTCATTATGGAAATGATCTGACTGTATCTGTGCTCTTTAATTTGCTCAGTCTCAGTAGATCAGTGCAACTTTCCACTCTTGTCGGTGGTTTTATGGGATTGCTCTCTCAAGCTAATTTGCCCTGTTTAGTAAATCTGTCCCAAAATGTTCTCTAAAGAAATCAGTCTGTAAAACTCTTATAATTGCATTATATAACCAAATATCATCTGCAAAAAACACTGATGCCGCAGCTTAAAGCTTTTTTTGGAACCTTTATTTTTTTTGGATTCAAAAGTTTGAAATTCAAAACTAAATTTCAGCATTGTAAAGCAGTCAATCTACAACACTGACATCTGTAGAAGTGTGTCTGCATGCTGGGCTGAAAGCTGACTCCAGGTCGGGAGGGACAGCAGCTGCTCGCACACACTGATACCACCTAAAGCACTCCGCCCACCACTCCCAAACCTCCCGTCCAAACGGTTGAGAGGAGAGCCAGGACACAGGTGTGGGTGTGTTTGGCATGTGCTGGAGGCATGGTGCAGGTGCACATGTGCCAATTTGGGGCCGTCTAATAAGCTGGTGGTGGACGCAGATGTGTGGTTGCCAGATAATAGAGGCTTGAGGGGTTGCAGGGGGCCGTTTATGTTATGTGAGCATGGTGTTCTTTAGACAAAATGAAACGTCCTAATCAGTTGCGTGATGGGCAGGAGTCTTGTGTGATATCGTGACCCACTTGGATGTGTTATGCAATACCTTCATTAAGGGCAGGTGAGACTGTAATGAGGCCTGCAATTATGTCGACCCCCGACAAGCAAAACACATGATGTTTGATTTCTTCTAGGTAATGCAGTCGGTTTGTACAAGAAAAAATATTTTGCACAATTAAATATTATTGAATTTGCATGTCAGTAAAATGTGGATATTATGGAGTTAATTGTTGGTAAACACTCTTATATTGTCTCTCACGGAGAATCAACAGATTAAAATCATACAGAAGACGCCAAACAATTAGCAAAATGCATAATGAAGTCTACAATTTGAAGCAGATAATGCAATCATTCACAGCCTGATAATGCATAGTGTTTTACTAAGGGAAATTTTTATGCAGTTCACTTTTAAAATAACTTCTTGAATATCTGCCTTCAAATATGACATTTTATTTTCACTTACATCGCTAAGAGTGAAAGTAAATATTGTCAGTAAATACATTGTGTTTTATTTTATTTTTATCTTGTAGAATTAGCAGATTGAAATGATCTGTAAGGCACCAAATAACATGACAAAACATAAAATACGTCATCTCATTTTCAATTTAATTTCATGTCAGATGCTAAAAGTGAAAATATTTAGCCCCTAAAATTATTTGTACTCGAGTCACACTTAAAAATTGTTGCATTATTGCATTGGACAACAAATAAATCAAACAACGCAGTATCTGCAAAGAAATGGTGCTAGATTTTTTTCTCAGAATTTTGTTCCTAATGCATTGAGATTTATTTTGGCTTTAATGTCTTTTTATAGAGTATGTGGTATTTCTAAACATTATTCTGATTGGATGCTGAAAGTTTTAGACCAAACAAGTGGTCACAATGTGTGAGTTTATTGTGAGTAAATAATGTATTTTATTTTCTGTTTGTCTTGCAGAATCAGCACATGAGACAGATACAAAAGGCACCATGTAAATTTTGACGATCTGTAGCGCCTTTATGGTGTCTGAGACACAGGACTAATTGTGTCCTCTATTGGAGACAGATTTGCATGCTTTAACTTATGCAGTGTGACTTGCTTTACTCTCGTACACAAACTCTGACACACACATACATGCATCGACTGTTAAACGCTGCTGTGTTCTCACCTACTCACTTTTAACCTCCCTCTGTTCCACTCACACGCTCTTACAATTGAAACAGACCACATCTATTTCCTCCTTTTCAAGCAAATGTGGACAGGTGGAGGTTTTATAGACTGGCCCGAATGACAGATAACGCAGAACAAAACCTGTGCAGAAAAAAAAACAGAATTAAATTCGCTAGAACATGTGACCTAAACGGCCCAATGGTGCTTGGATGCTTTTTTTTTCAACGGTTAAACTTGCTGTCTGACTAAGGGAGAAGCTTTCTGTGGGCCGCCACAACCACAAACCAAGTCTGTGACCGGTCACGGCTCTCTAGGCACTAAAAAACAGCGAGATAAAGATATACAAGAAGGACTCAAGAGCGAGAGGGGGCGGGAGAATACGTGTTGATGTCAGCATGTGAATCAGCCAAATCACCGAAAAAACCACAGCGACTCGTTTGCACTCCGGCTCTTTTGCACAAGGGTAAGCATCAGTCAACCACAGCCTGACCGCCGATTGCAATCTCCTGTGTCTGTGAACCATGCACAGAATCCAAGGACAGAAACGCCTCGCTGGACCGACGCAAGGCGACCATGGGTTTCAGGGTGTGTTTGGGGTCCGATTTAGGGGGTGGAACGTGGAGGGCGGTTGAGCTTAACCTCCAGCATGTCATCATGGGTGCATTTTTCCTATTTGCAGGGCAAAGCCGGGAGCCCTTCAAAATTCGGGAGCAGATCAAGTTGGAAGAGTTGGATTCGGACGAAGAGGAGAAGCAGCAGCCGCTCGCAATGGCCTCGAACAGCATCTTCGAAAGTTTCCCGTCCTACCAGTCTTGCTTCTCCAGGGGTGAGTATCCGAGGCAGTTTTCTACAATTTTGTGCAACCGAGCTCTCATCTCCATCCAACGCGCATCGATGCGATGTTTGAACAAAGTGATGACATCAAGGTGCTGGTTTGCAGTGTCAGTGGAGTACTGAAATCTTGTGGCTGAATCTGAAAACCACAGGTCTGTGGGTTAGTGAGTACTTCACTGGTTAACCTCATTCAACCAGCCAATGCATGGTGGACTCCAGCATGTCTTTTTGGATGTTTCCTTATTGACAAAACTACAGAAAGGGAGCTGCATTACTACTTTTCCGATTATTGTACTGGGCCAAACTTTGGGTTTTATAGTTAGTTTGTTCCACAGTGCACAGTGAGATTAACCTGTTGCTTAACTTGCATATTATCGCTTTAATGGTTTAATAGGTCAAATTGAATGTCTTTTTGGATGTATGCTTATTAAAAAGGCTAGAGAAAGGAACCTGCATGTGAGTTTTAATGTATACAGTATGAGTTTGAAAACTTTTTTGGTTCTTGCATTGTGGCAGACCTTGAGTTTTAGAGTTAGTTTGTTGTTTTTTTTTATGGCGAGTCTTGCAGTGTGTAACTAACAGCTGTGCTGTTGCTAAACTTTCAGAATATCACTTTAATCGTTTAAGTCAAACTGAATGATGAACCCTCAATAGTTTGAAGAAGTTGAGGTCTGGAAAGATGTTCTTTGGCATTGAGTCATATAACATCAGTGGTTAGTCGACTTTGAAATGCAGTTGTGTAAGAAAATGGGGCAGGTCAACATTTGAATTGATGTAGTGATGTAGAACATGCATTATGTAGCTATGCATTGGCTCTTTTACTTATTTCTTAAAAACGTGTTGTATGATGCTGTATTACACTGCAAAAAAATGGCTTATCTTACTTAGTATTTTTGTCTTGCTTCTAGTCAAAATATCAAAAAATTCTTAAATCAAGATACTTTTACTAGATAAGCAAAATAACTTAAGATACTTAGTCTTGTTTCCAGGGGGGGAAAAATAAATAAATTAAGTGCATTTTGCTTAAAACAAGTACAATTATCTGACAGTGGGGTAAGTAAAATATTCTTAAAACAAGAGTAAGTATTACAGAACTTACAGTTAGTCAGTTTCTCACAGCTTCTTCATTCTGTGAGAAACTGACTAACTGTAAGTTCTGTAATAGCTCAAGGCATTACATTATATATTTTTAATTTTTAATAAAATGAAAAATAAAAATAATAACATAATACAATCATTTGTGTTAACTAATTAAGTCTTCTTCATTATATAGGAAGAAGTCAAATCTTGACCTAAATCTCAGTTCTGTTTTTTATTATTATTTTTATGACAGACAATAGAACGTCTTTCTTTTTTAGGCAGCAGTGGCACGTCCTTACAGCTCTGGACTTTCCCTCTTTATATAAAGGGCTTCTGAGTTTTCTGAAGTGCTGTTTTTAATGCCTGTGGGTGTGTGAGTTCACAGCTGAGGCCCAAAGGTGATGGTTTAGTTTTTTTTTTGTTTTTTTTCGTCACTTGAAATTACTGTGAATTAAGGGTGAATGGAAATTACCCTGTAATGGTTAAACTGACTCATTTAGCTGGTGTGAGTGGATCATCACACAGATATATTCTGCTAAGCAGATTGACTCTTCTGTTTTAAATGTGCGTTTTATTGCGGATCATGCTGTGGGATCATTTCTAAAGGTGATGTTAATGAGGTTATGAGGTCTGGTTGCTTTTTTCACAGTTGCTTCTTGAGAAAGTCTCATTTCAGTTTCCTGACTGTCTCTTTCTCATGCACACATACATCTAGATGTATGCGGGTGCTTTCAGTTAACACAGGAAGTTTATCAGTCGCACCCGATGCATGTTTGTTCTTGAGCACATGTGAACAGCCTCGATGTAACATCTTGAAGACGAGGCAAAGGCCGCATGAAACTTAATGAACAACCTTTATTCTACTAATGATGTAGGGTTACTGAACTGAAGGTGTCTGTGTGTGCAGCTCAATGAATCCTTTTTAAAATGTTATGCCATGATGTTTTAACCCATTTTTTAAGGATTAGTTCACCCAAAAAATAAATTATTTTGGAAGGTGTCCTGAACCTCAGACCAAACAAGATGCAGATGAGTTTGTTTCTTCATTGGAACATATTTTGAGAAATGTAGCATTACATCATTTGCTCACAATTGGATCATCTGCAGTGAATGGGTGCCGTCAGAATTAGAGTCCAAACAGCTGATAAAAAAACATCACAATAATCCACATGATTCCAGTCCATCAATTAGCATTTTGTGAAGTGAAAAGTTGCGTGTTTGTACGAAACAAATCCATCATGAAGACATTTGAACTTCAAAACGTTGTTTCTGGCCAAAATACTAGTCCATAATCCAAAATAAAGCTTCCTCCAGTGAAAAGTCCATCCCCTGTTGTTCTCTCATATCAAAATCCTCTCACATATTTGTTTAGAGCTGTTTTGGCTTGTTAACGGTGCTTGAGCTGTGCATATTTCTCTCCTGATTCAGGCAAGACGACTTTTACTGGAGAAAGCAATATTATTGATTATGGATATTTTAGTCAGAAGCAACAATTTGAAATTAAAAACATTTTAATGATGGATTTGTTTCTTACAAACACAGCTTTTGGCTACCCAAGACATGAATTGATGGCTTGAAGTCGTGTGGATTACTTGTGGCTTATTGTGATGTTTTTAATCGGCTGTTTGGACTCTCCTTTCAAGCGCACCCGTTCACTACAGCGGAGTTATTTCTCTTTTTATTTACAACTTGATTAACACCATAAAATGTTGCAAATTGAGCTGTAAACATTTAAACTCCACTTTTCACCTCTTAGTAACAAGTTCTTTCTCATCTTGACTTATTTTGGACATGTCCAGCTCTATGTTGAAGTATTTTTTCCTACAATAACACTGGCAGTCAACTTCTCATTAACATAAAGCAGTTCTGCCCACTAATACACTCTTAAAAATAAAGGTGCTTCACGATGCCATAGAATAACCTTTTTGTCTAAATGGTTCCATAAAGAACCTTTAACATCTGAAGAACCTTTCTGTTTGGCAAAAGGTTCTTTGTGGCGAAAGAAGGTTCTTCAGATTATAAAAAGGTAAGAAAGAGACGGTTCTTTAAAGAACCTTTGACTGAATGGTTCTTTGTGGAGCCAAAAATGGTTCTTCTATGGCATCGCTTGAAGAACCTTTTGAAGCACCTTTATTTTTAAAAGTGTATAGCTGTTAAACGTTATATAAAAATCACATTTATGATGTTGCACAGTACATACCCTGCCCCACAAGTATGTTTCCCAGATTATCTCAACTGGACAGGCTGTCTGAACATTGTCACATTGTTAGCATATCTTTGTGCACGTGTATCGACAGTCGTGTTTGCTGATGTACATTTGCATATACATATCAAATGAGAATGTTTGTTGCATACAGCTCTTTTGCATTTCCTTTTATCAAGGAAAAAACTATGCATATGCAAAGTTGAAGTGCATGTCAACATATGTAAGCATGCACATGTAGGCTTTTTAGGTGTTTCTTGTCTAGTAGTCCCATTTCTCTTCTTTACTAGCAGCGCGCTAACCGACAGCCGTGTGTGAGGATTTACCCTCTATCTCTCTGTGGGATCGGTTTATCAGATGGTTTGTGTGTAAATCTAGTACACACACTCACGCACACCCTCTCTATCGGAATCACTATTCTTACGTGCGCTAACAGTTCTCAGAGAAAGTTCCTTCTTTAGAATTATTCTTCAAGTCAGTTTGCTTTGATATTTTGGTTTGACATCATTAGCAGTGATGGGGAAGCTGCTTTGAAACTAACAACTTGTAAAGCTAATGATATAATTTAAAGTAGATTAAAACATTTTGAAGCTTTAATCCAATCAATAGTTATATTACAAGCTACTAACATAAAGTAGTTAACCACATTGAAACTATTTAACACCTTCAGTATTATATAATTTATTTTTGAAATCAGAACAGTATTTGAAGAACTCAATATTCCTACATTCATTCAGTATTTTTTTTATTTATTTGCTTACTTTAACTATTTAATTGAAATGAACTAATTCTTTGAAATAAATTGCACTTCCCAGTATGAGAAAAAGAGAACAATTAAGTAGATTTTGTTTGAGTATCGTCTCATTTTTTCCAGGTTGTAAAAGTGTAAAGCTACAAGTACAATTAAATATAAGATTTAAAAAAAAGAACTTTGTGCTTTTGTAATATTATACTGTTACTTGAAGTTTGTAGTAGAATGACTACTTTTATTTAGTTTTATTTAGTACTTTTAGTTATCTGGATTTACTTTGAAACTATGTTCACTCAGAACATTATAAAATTAAAGTATAAATACAGAAATCATAAATCGTTTTTGTAAAATGTACTCTTATAATCTTTGTTTTGCTTACAATTTTCTTTTCTTTTTTTCTGGTGATGGCAACAGAAAAGAAAAGTTGTTTAGAAGCAGAGCATGTTATTGCATTTTGATTGAAGTTTGTTTGGGTCTTCCTTTGGTAGACAGTGCATTTCTACTTTATTGTAGTAGAAATTACAGATTGATGTAGCTTAATGTACATTAGTGCATGACTTATGAAACTGGTGCCATCTTTCTATAACTGCATGGGGTTCATATGCTTAACTATAATAGGCTGTGACACATCTGTGAAGGATGATGAAGAAGTGTTGTTCCACTTCTTTATCTTCAAATTACACCTCCAATTTCACCTCACTTTCACGCTTGTTGCCTGTTTCTTCTCCTGATCACGCTCTACACTCTTAAAAATAAAGGTGCTTCACGATGCTCTAGAAGAACCATTTTGTCTAAATGGTTCCATAAAGAACCTTTAACATCTGAAGAACCTTTCTGTTTCACAAAAGGTTCTTTGTGGCGAAAGAAGGTTCTTCAGATTATAAAAAGATAAGAAAGAGATGGTTCTTTAAAGAACCTTTGACTGAATGGTTCTTTGTGGAACCAAAAATGGTTCTTCTATGGCATCGCTTGAAGAACCTTTTGAAGCACCTTTATTTTTAAGAGTGTATGCCATCTGACACGCTGGGCACCGTTTCTTTCCATATATCTCTTGAGTGTTGAACTGTAGATGAAAGTTTTACAAGGTTGCTTTTGTACTCCTTTGGGTCAGAGTGTCGACAGAGATGGATTTATTGTTGTCGAGGCTGTTCTCAAGGCTGGCCGCAGTCCTGTGGACCTTGGGGGGCCAAAAAGGGTCGTCCCAGCGGTCTCCCACCTGGCCACCGCTGATTCTGGTTATCTACATCCACAGGCACCGAAGGAAGCCGCTTTGCCTGATCCATGCAGATTCAGAGAGGGACTAGCATAGGGTCATAAATTCCTGTTCCCCACTCCCATGTGTTCCTTTGGTCACTGGGGTGAATTTCAAGTGTTTAGCAGAAGGTGTGGATAGGAGCGATGGCTGTATCGAGTTGTGGGATGTGGTCACCTGTAATAAATTAGCGCTATATATATATTGTATATATATATATTATATATATTATATATATATATATGTATATATAGGCCCTGTCAATTTAACGTGTTAATTAATTAGTTTTATAGGAAAAAAGTTCTGCGCGTACATTTTTTAAAAATGCCATTAGCTGCACCCGGCCCGCTCCACGTACGTCATTTACTATGGTGTGTTTGACTTGAAGCAGCGCTGTGCAGACCGATCGGTGTTTGACATTAAAGTACCGCGAGAGCGATTCAAAAGCATTAGGAGCCGTCTGCTCTCTATAGCTCTCTCTGTACTTTGATGTCAAACACCGATCGGTCTGTGCAAAGTTGATGCTATGATAGTTGTTGTTATACATATGTATATATTATATATTATATTATATTCATTTCATATATATATATATGTATATATGCATATATATATATAATATATATCTGTTTTACTTGAATTTTAAAAACGTTTTTAGTAATTTTGGTTGTCTTTTTGGAATGTTATAAAAATTTATTGAAAATGTGATAATCTTTTTTTTTTAAATATGTAACTATATATTATTATTATTATTTTCTTCTGTTTTAATTATTTTATGTACTTTCTTTTACACTCAACAAAAGTGAGAAATTTTCCTGGAAACTATTTTTTAAATGTTTACTTTTATTTTATATTTATTTTATTTTTTTTGTGGGGGTAGAGGGGATTCTGACTTCTATAATGTTTGATACGTTTTGAAGAGCGCTATTATTTATACATTTTCATTGATTTAGTTTTAATTATTTAATACTTCAACTTTAAACATAAATGTTGCCCAAAAAAAACAGAAAAAAAAATTGGCAACTAGCTTTTTAAATGTTTTATTCATTTTTGGGGGGAGACTCTAACTCTCTATAATATCTGATACGTATTAAAGAGCCCTGTTCTGATATGAAATGCTGATGTCTCAATATCAGAGTATCTCGTGTGAGGAGTCGTCTCTCACTGGCTTATATTGAGTTTCCGTCCCCCAGTGTGTCGCTGTGCTGATATGGATTTTCGGACCCTGCTCTCTTTACATGGAGCAGCTGCTGAGAGAGTTTGGCCCTGCTAATATTGAGCCCAGTGTCTGGTAGACAGGCAGGCAGGCTGGTCGCTATTGAGCCCAGCGTCGGACAGAACCACGATGGGAATGTATTGAGTGGCGTCACCAATGCGCAGCTCCAGGAAAGGAGATAAAGATGGTTAAAACCGGTGGATGGACTGAGCCGATGGTCAAAACAGGCTTGAAGTTTGTGGTCATGTTTGAGACAGGTGTAAGAAATCATTAACACAACCAAGACAGTGTCGAAAGTCTTTGGGAAATGCTGTTGAGAAATTGTGAATATAGTAAAAAATTGATGAAATTCACAGTTGTTGATTTGAACTGAACCAGCTCTAAACGGACTTGATCTGAACAATGACACTGTTGTCATTTAGAGGTGCTTTACAGCAAATTATGATATCTACGTAGTTTTTCAAAACTGATATTTACTTACTTTACTACAGATATTTCTCCTAATATTAGGCAATAAATCTACCAATCTATCATTGTTATTTTAGTAGAATTTGTATATTTTGACTAATATTTTGAATTAGATGATAGATAGATAGATAGATAGATAGATAGATAGATAGATAGATAGATAGATAGATAGATAGATAGATAGATCTGTGTGTATATATAAACATTTGTTTGATTATTTAATTGTTTCATTTAAACACTCAAGGAACAACCCTTCTACTGAACAGATAATAGTAAATTATCACACAAAATAATTAGTATACAGTCTATAGACACATTTTTCTCAAATATTTCAAATCAGATGAGAACGCGCAAAGTTTGGTTTGTGTGTTAAATGTAAGAGAATGTCTATTTTTAGAAAATGGCAATTAAAGGCAAATTGTGTATTTTTGTCAATAAAGAAGTCATGTTATTGAAGAAAATTAGACTACAACTTGAGATTTGATAGGTCACTATTTGTGTAGTTTTTCTGTCGTGTCTCTGTAAAGTGAGAGTAATTTTGTTTTACTGCTGTACTAGATGAAAACATGGTGCTGCTTGCCATAATATTGTGTAATTTTAACATGAATTTAAACTGAATTTAAGTCTGACTCTGGTGGTTTGAAGTGTATTTCTCCGGGGACTTTTGTTTTGGTGTGAACGCGCACACCAGTTTAATTTAATTTCAATAATTATTTTGAGGGCAGACATTGATTCGCCGACCACATCATATTAAATCATCCGCTGATTGGTCAGCCATTGATCTGCTCAAGTTTCATACTGAATCGCAGCCATTCCCTTTGTCATAATGAAGATTTCATGATCAAAATCACTTTTGGAGCCCAAACACATGTCAGATTATATGAGAGGGCCCAACGTTTCATAACACACAAGTGAAGGGAAAAGAAAGCAGCGCCCTCAGCTTCGTTGTGTATGTTCAGAAACCACAGAGAGGTTTTTGTTAGTGCAGATAAGAGGTCGGGAACTCTTGAGTTCTTCAGTTCTCCTTCATTATCGCCCTCCCCTTACTCACTTTTCCTGTCAGTCGACAGCTTCTTGCTATGAGGGAGACGTGTTGATGAAAATAACTGTATTGCTGTGAGCCTGAGTCTCTGTTTTAACAGCTAAAGCCCTGCATGTCGTTTGAGAAAGCGGAATAAGGCTCAGTTCAAGGCTCTGACAGGAAGAAGCAGCTTTTGCAAGGTGCGTGAGGAGCAGCGCGTCCCTCTCTCTCCGTCTGTTTCGTGTGCACAGGATATGTGCAAAACCCTAGTGCAACTCTAAACTGCAAATATCCTCATCATGTGGGTTTAATATTGAGTGTTCGTGAAGCTGCTTTCAACCTTGTCCAGCTACAAACTTTCATAATTGAAAGTAGTTGAACGACAGTCAAGCTACATTTAAAAACACAAGCTGCTAATAAAAAGTACATGTTATTTATATATTTATTTATTCATTTATTTACTTACTTTTACTGAACCTGTTTATTTATGTATAGTTTTATTAATTGTTTTGATTGAACTTGTTCATTTAATTGAACTGACTATTTTCATTCCAACAGTTCAATTAAATCGTCAATGATCAAAAATAAAATGCATTTACTTTTTAATTTTTTTAATTTGATTAATTTTAATGGAACGTTAATTTAATTCAACTATTTTCATTTAGACAGATCAAAATAAACAGGTGTTACCGCGTGAAATCAAATCAAAAGGAAATTGCAGACTCTCCTCAATTCATTCATATCCTGATTCATTCATTCATTCATTTTGTTCCTGTTAATTTAATTGAACTGAATATTTTTATTCAGACAGCCCAGTTAAATCAGCGGGTTCCAAAATAAAGTTCATTTATTTACTTATGAAAAATCAATTTTTAATAACATTACATTGCATTACAACAACAGTACATTCATCTTGTTTTAAGGACATTTATTTATTTATTTAATTTTATTCAGACAGTTCAATTAAATCAGCAGATTCCAAAATAACGGTTATTTATTTATGTATGGGGGAAAAAAACAAAACAAGTATTCATAATTTAAGTATATTTATCTTGTTTCAAATAGTTTATTTATTTATTAATTTAATTGAATATTTTTATTCAGACAGTTGAATTAAATCACGGTTCAATTAATCAACAGTGTGTGTGTCGTTTTTTTATTTGGTTACTTAGGGCAGCTAACCAGCAAATTAAAAAAATTATATATTTATTTATTGCACCTGTAATTTAACTGAAAATGTTCATTCACACAGTTGAATTAACAGGTTCATAAATAAGGTTAAAATGAACTGTCCAAAAGAAAATATTATAGAAGATGAAGAACATTTTAGGGGGGCATATTAAGCTGAATGCAAATGTGCAATGTAAAAAAAACAGTAAACACCTGAGTGACAGTCACACTACTGGAAAACTGTGTTTAAAGGGGTCATATGATGCTGCAAAAAGAACATTATTTTGTGTATTTGGGTGTAACGAAATGTGTTTATGCGGTTTATGGTTAAAAAAAAACACATTATTTTCCACATACTGTACATTATTGTTTCTCCTCTATGCCCCGCCTTTCTGAAACGCGTCGATTTTTACAAAGCTCATCGGTCTGAAAAGCAAGGTGTGCTGTGATTGGCCAGCTATCCAAGTGGCACTTGTGATTGGCCGAATACCTCAAGCGTGTGACGGAAATGTTACGCCCTTACCATAATGTGGGGGACAAATTATGGATTATAATGACTTATACGTCCTATTTTTACGGAGTTCGTTGCATCCGGCCGACGGACACAAAACCATGTCTGCATTTGTGATCGGAGAAATGACAAACAACAAGCCCTACTCTACACTGCCCAAAAAACTCGCTTTAAATATAAAAAATATAAAATATAAAAACTCTTTAAATATAAAAAACATACTTACAGTATGTTAGTCAGAACTGCCGGCATTGTAGTCAACTCTTAACAGGATCAGTAAACAGTCCTCCATGAAATGTGCTGCACACATCCGAATATTTTGGTTGAAGTTTTCTGGAACAGTGTTGTAAATGCAACTTTACCATTGATTTTTAGTCGTGTCCTCTTTTGAAAGACCAAACAAAATAGTTTCGCTTTCACAACGAAACACAACGTCGCACACGGCGGCCTAGAATGTGAGCGAGGCAAGGGGCTAGAGGAGTAACAAGGCCTGGAGGGCTAGAGTGAGCAGACGCGGCGGGCTTGAGAACGGCGCGGCCGGCGGATTCGACGATGGAGGCTTGCGGCAACCACATGTGACGACCCCGGGCTGGACTCCACTTCGTCCACGGTGAAAGCCGATCCGGCGATCCACAGCACAAAGTTGATGTATTTCCTCAGCGACCAGCTCGGATCAGTTCTAGGCATGACGAAGCAGATATCGTTCTTTTTTGGAAGGCCAACCAGAGTAGTTTCGCTTTCACAACGAAAAACACTCCCTTCACGACATGGCGGCGGCAACAACAATACTACAGCGAGAATAAAAGTTACGCCTTCTTTCTTTGCGTGAACATTTGGTCGGCGTTATGCAAATCTTCCCAGATAGTGACATAGATATGTGGGGGCGTGTTAGAACAAGCCGTTTTAGGTAGGTGTGGCTGACTCTTAACTTTTATAAAGGATAAAATCAAATCTAAATCTCTTTTAGATTTGAGACTTTAGTCTTTGCAACTTTACAGATCTTCTTTATGCACCAAGAGCTTGTAACACTCCAAAGAGAAAGGAAAAATTGAAATCGCATCATATGACCCCTTTAAGTTTGTAGCATTGTTGCTTTTACTTTGGTATTTCATGGCACTGCTAACATCAAGTAAATGTTCATTTCTTTAGTAAGGCTGCATGCTTTGTGTGTGTGCCTGTTTACAAATGTGTGTGTGTGTTCTTGAAGTTTCTTTGTTGAGCATTTGTAAATGTGTGGAATCAATAACAGAAGCCTGTCTGTGGTAATGCAGCGGTGACTGTGGCTACCTGGCTAGCCGCACTTCCGTACCCACATGCAAAGCAGCCTAACCAGAGATCTCATTTAGGCAAAGATAGTCATGTAGAAATATGCCTGCAGTAAAACAAAACTACATAAGTCATTGGCTCACTTTCTACTGCCTACAGACCCAGCTAATAGGGAACATTCTCAGATTGTTCTGGCAAGGTTCTCTCAAAGTTATGAACAAACATTCTTTCTTCCAGTTAATTTTTAAAGAATTCTCATTTTTCAAAGCGTAAAGTTAATCAAATGTTAGCACAACCAAAAAAATATAATAAAACAAAAAAAATTATAAATAATATATATATATATATATATATATATATATATATATACTTGTTTATTGAACATTTGTCTGAACATTTTAGTACATCTTGCAAATATGTGGTGGTCATTTTCCATAAGAATTCCCATAATGTTGCAAAACAATAAATTAAACAGTCCCTTAATGGTTTCTTTACATAACACATACCCAATATTTTTTAATTTTTTTATTTTTTAACAATAAAAAAATACATTTATATAAATTTCTTTAATTTATAACTTTTTTTATTCTGCATTTAGCACTTATGCATCCTGTTTGCTATCTCAGTTCAAATTCAGAAACTGAAATGGAATTTAAAAATACATTTACTGTACACACAAATATTGGATCAGATAGGCTATTTTGAATTTGAGTGAATTATATTTATAATCTATATTTCTCTTATTTTGACTTCAAGTGGGGATGCATGATACATAAATGCTGCTTTAGATTTTGGGTTAAACAACGTAGCTTAGCATTAATTTGATTCATGTATGTCTGTTCTTAAAACATTAGTCAACATCCGAGTACAGGCCCCAAAGAAAGAAATATCTGAGATCGCCATAATATCTAGATCTCCTAGAGACCGGTGAAATTAAACCTCTAAGCAATCTTTTCTTTATCTCGGTTGATGACCAGCTTTCGTAAGTCTCATTTTAAGAATAGTTCATCTCAGTGCTAGTCATTACCCAAATAAAAAAGAGCACAAAACTCATTTCGGTGGTTAAAGTTCATGCAAACAGCAACATTCAGACTGAATCTGAAACGACGAGGTTCACATTCATGCTTCTCTTTTTCTGTTAAATGATTGACAGGCCAGTCATTGGATGGGGGGAGACTTCCTGATGGTACATCCTTTGCAGCATCAGTTATTGAGCCTGTGTGTGTGTCATGAGATGTCACAAAGACCCTTTCAGTTAGACAGTCTGAGAGTTCCTAACGGTGGCCTTACAGCTGCAGCTTCCTTCCTCTGCAGTATCAGCTTCACAGGAAGCTGTTATTCAGTGTTTTCACAGTCGCAATGTTTACGCCTTGAATATTAAAAAAACTGCAAACCTGTAGTGTTAACCAGTGGTGGGGGGCCGTGGGGGGTAGGGGGGGTGGGGGGGGGGGGGGGGGTGTGAAGAGCGTCTGGGGGGGGGGGTGGTGTGGTTAGACGTGGATTATAGGTGGCCCACAGCTGGGGGGTTTCCGAATGTTCAACCCGACTGCCCCAAGACGCATTAAATGCGCTTTTGGGACAGTTAATGGGCCACTGCTGCGTGTTGTCACGAAAACTTATCATTTGCATGTTTTTTTGAGCCTTGCCAGTTAAAACATTCAAGAGATTTTAAAGGGCACCTATTATGCCCCTTTTTAAAAGATGTATATTAATCTTATGGCTCTCCTGACTGTGCATGTGGTGTGTTCGGGCGGGTGGGCGAAGGCGGAGGAGGTCGGGCGGGAGTGCAGATCATGTATTATAACGTGTTGAAAAGTGTCGTTTTTGGGGCGGGTCTAAAAAGTGCTGTTTCAGGGGTGTGTTCCCTTACACGAAAATGAGCTGCAACTTTCCGCCCGACTCCAGAAGGAGGCGGAGCCTAGACGTCTCTGCTTTGTGTATGCCAATAAACAGAGAGGAGAAGCAACATGAGCGAGAGTGAGAGGACTGGTATTCAGCCGTACATGTATGAACCGGACAGCAGAAGAAACAATATTAGGCGTGTTCGAGATGCATCGGCGCTGCATTAGAGAGCAGACGACTCTTTGTGCTTTTGAATCACTCTCGTGGTATTTTGATGTCATTCGCCAATCGGTCTGCGCAGTGGCGGACTGGGGCTAAAAAGTGGCCCTGGACTTTTTGGCACAGAGCGGCCCACCACACCATAAACCACACCAGTTCCTTATAGCTATTTTTAAAAAGACACACACTTACTACTCAAATTAACAATACAGATTATAATTTTTTTTTAATAATTATCATTAACATTAATGAATGACCATCATACTTCTTTACATTATAATTTGTCTTCCCTGGTGTATATGGCAATTTGTAAATAATATTTTTACACATCTCTTAGAGGGACAGTTTAATATCACTAAAATTAAATGCCTACCATAATATCAGTCCATATAACAATACTCTGCTCTGCTATAAGACTTGGAATGTGCAAAATGTGGACTGTTTTTATTGTGCCTTTCAATTGCTTGACAAAGAGTTTTTTTTATGAAAAATGTTATGATGATGAAAAATACAGTAAATTGTAATATGTGAAATATATAAATTTACAATTTAGAATAGCTGTTTTCAATGCAAATCTATAGTATATACTTTATTTTTATTAAAATATATATTTCTCTTCTTTCGTGATTAACAGCGGATTTTCAGCCATATTATCTGGTTCTCGTGTCCATGATCCTTTAGAAATCATTCTAATTTGTTGATTTGCTCAAGAAACATTTCTAATTATCAATTTTGAAAACAGTTTGTGCTGCTTCATATTTTTTTTGTGGAAAAATGTTTCTACTCACCCATTCAGGCTTCTAGAGTAAGATTGAAAATAATCAACAACATCATATACTAATAAAATAAAATAAATACATAATACATTACTTCAAACAGGTTCTCATGAAATTGAATTTAAGTGACAGTAAGAATACTTATACAAATTATTATATATTCAAAAAATGTTGTTCTTTAACTTTCTGTATTCATAAACTAACGCCTGATCATTAAGGTTAGTGTTCACAGTTTTTTTTTTCCCAACCAAAAATATTAAGACACAAATGGGTTTCCAGTATTGATAATAATAAAAAAACTATTAATAACTGAGAACTGAGCACAATAATAATTGAAATTAATTAGCCGCAAATTAGCATATTCAAATGATTTTTCTGAAGGATCATGTGACTGAAGACTTGAGTGATGATGCTGAAACTTCAGCTTTGATCACAGAAACCAATACCTTTAAACATTAAACTGTTAAAACAGTTACATTAAAATATATTTAATAGAAAAATAGAACTTTTCTAATCACTGCACTTGAAAGCGAAAGTCTTCAGACTTAACAATGTTCTAGAGTAAGTTTGAGAATTATATTTTACGTTTTTGAACATTTTCTAGACACGTGATTTGGAAGAAATATAACGGTATACAAATTCTCTGATGAAAACGTCTACGTTAATGGTTTCTAATATACACTGTGGCAAACGATGTAAGGCAAATCAATCTGAGAAATTCAAGGCCAGTAGGGCCTAGAGTTTTTGCACGCTTTGAAATTATGTCTGTCATTAAAACTTTTGGAAACCGTTGGCCATATTGCTGAATTTTCGCATCAATATCTTTAGCTGTGTACTAATCTACTTAGACCTCAGTCGCATAAATGTCGCGTTCAGCGCGCTCAGCTTCTGTGAACAGTAATTCTGGCTTCTTGCCCGTCTTCTTCTTTCAATTTGATTTTGGTTCCAAAAAAACATTTTCACTATTGACGATGTCCTTTTAAGAGAAGCCGCTGCACATGACTGAGTCCCAGAACGTTAAAGCTCCGGTGCTTCCAATGGCCAGATCCGCCACTATGTCTGTGGCGCCGGCTCCAATGCACTCGCCAAGCATGCGAATGAACTAGAATGTCTCGGAATGGTAGTTTGAATCATTTATGTACTTGTATAGATTTTCACAGCCGCTTTGTAACGATGGACACGACACAGCCGATCGCACGCAGACAAAATGGCGGACATGGCACAACACACTGAGAGCTGAGGATATGGTAATACGCGTGTGTCAGTCAATAGCTCTGGGCGGGGCTACCACAATATGACGTCATATTGCGGACAGGATCCAAACCGCTCGTTTTTTGAACCTGGTTTGTTTTTCTGAAGATTAAAAAAAAAGAAAGACTGGATGGATTTTTATCATTCTAAGATGGCTGTGTACACACAATTCCAAATTCTGTCCAAACACCTTGTAAAAGTGGATTTTGCATAATAGGTGCCAGGTGGGGGGCCCCCCCCCCAGAAAAAAGGTGCCCTTTAAAAAAGCATTCAAATACAGTATATGCATATACTCCTCTGGTACGCGCATGTATGTGTCCGGTTCACATGCAGGAAGCTGGTCTCATACATGTGAAAACTGAATACATCTTGCAATTGATCGAACAAATGCCCCTTATCAATTTAAACATTCAAGCACAAACAGACGTGAAAGAGCTTCATTCAGCACCCGCACGCTGTGTTCTGTGCACACACGGAGAGCCACATCTCACAGCCCTCAAACACCGAATTGAGTTTCATCTCTTCTTACGCTTGAACAGACAAATTCGTACAAAATTATGTTGAAATACCTGTCTTGGCAAGTAACCTCAAAACAACTGTTAGTTATGTCTTAAGTGAGCGTAACAGTTGAGAAGAATCGATGTGTATCATTGCTACTGATGCATTGGGTCCCCTCCCCCCCCCCCCTTAAAGTGACCGCGCACTAATTTACTAGCTGCTGTTTGGTGTCCTTAATGTTAAACCAAGAAAATTAAAGACCGAAAATCACTCACTGCTCTTGACTGAATTACTTTGCAGTTTTAAGAAGAATTAATCTGTATTTAATTTAAACAGTGAAGACTGATATTTGATATTGATATTTTACATTTGATTATTCTGTTTTTGTACTTGAACACCTTAAAAAAAACAAAACATTATTTATGCTATTTACATGTTTCAAACAAGCCCACCATGGGTACAAACCTGCAACCAAACGTTCTCGGTTATCGTATGGTATCCACTCGTTCCCCCCTGAAGTAGGGAAACGGAGATTGTCACGTCGGTCACGGGCGGGCGACCGACGAATTGTGTATCTCGCTATAGAGACCAATCTACTTCAGAGTGTAAACTAAACGAGCCATGCAGCATTGCATTCTATTCATTGCTGTCCGCTGCTGGGCCCGAGCACAGCTTGAGATAATTAGGCAGCAGATCATCCCCATATTCAGGTTTTCACTGAGGAGCCGAGCCGGTGACCCAGCCACTCAGCGGTGGTACAGGGAACGAGGGTTACCATACGTACCCGAGACGTTCCCTTTCAGTCGGTCACTCTCAACGTCACGTCAGATGACAGACGAAATTGGGATCCTACCAAAAGGCAACAGCTACCGCCCCTTCCAGTGTCCTGTGGAAGCCACCTGCGCCCCTACTTTTTGGCGTAGGCCGGGGCTTCTTCACAAGAGGACCAGCTAATGCTGCTATGGCACTACCCAATGAGTAGACTGGATAACACTGGGAAAACGTAACCGTACCACTTGGGACAGGAACGTTGCAGAAGCCCCATCCTTCCCAAAGGAGGTTTCGGAAGCAAATACACATATGACATCTTTTTAGGTGCATATGGAAGATTAGAGGTGATTGTAACACTCTTGGAAAATAGCAGGAAGTCTGCTGGGGAAACACAGGCTCGAGGCTATACCGTGCACTTAACACATATGAGATTCCACTTATGGTCTACATATGAAACCACCTTCTACCGGTTCCCGAGGATTCACGCGTGAAGCGGCCTGGGCGCCGGACTCTCCCCACGTCTGGCTCCCGAGGATGGAGGAGCTCACCGGGTCTTCTTTCCTAAATATGGACTCTCTGGAGGGTTTTGGCAAGCCGACACCCAAGCCGGGGCCCCTCAGTGCTTCTAAACCATCTCCCCCGTTTGAGGTAGAACACAGTAGGATACCATCTACATGAAGGCTATAAAACCTAGCAAACGTGTTTGGTGTCGCCAAGCCCGCAGCTCTACAGATGTCTGCCAGTGAGGCGCCATGAGCCGGCGCCCAGGAGGATGCAACACTTCTAATAGCGTGAGCTCGCAACCTGAGTGGGCAAGGCACACCCTGTGCCTGATAAGCAGGGTGATGGCATCCACAATCCAGTAGGCCATCCTCTGCTTAGAGATGGCATTCCCCTTCTGCCGGCCTCCGTGACAGACAAATAGCTGGTCTGAGGTCCTGAAACTTTGTGTCCAGTCTACGTAGCACCTCAAGGCTCGGACGGGACAGAGCAAAACCAGGGCTGGGTCTGCCTCCTCCGAGAGCAGCGCTTGCAGGCTCACCACCTGAACCCTGAAGGGAGTAGCGGGAACCTTGAGAACGTAGCCAGGCCGGGGCCTCAGGGTTACCTGGAATCAGCCGGCCCGAACTCTAGGCACAAATCTTCGACCGAAAATGCCTGCAGGTCCCCAACCCTCCTGGATGGAGGCAAATGCAACATGCAGCAGATTTTTCTTGAACATAAACTTCAGCTCGCCCGACTGCAAAGGCTCAAATTGTCCCTCTGTAGTGCTATGAGCACTAGAGTCAGGTCCCAAGAGGGTATAGAGGGGGGCCGTCAGGATTTAACCCCTTTTTTCCGTTTTTTTTTTTTTTCCCCCTTAAGGAACCTTATGACCAGGTCATGCTTCCCCAGCGACCTCTCTTCTACGGGGTCGTGGTTAGCAGCGATTTCAGCGACATAAACTTTGAGGGTGGAGTGAAACAGCCTTCGCTCCAACCCTTGCTGCAAAACGGACAGCACACCTCCGATCGGGCATCTTCGGGGGTCTTCTCGGTGAGAAGAACACCACTCAACGAACAGGTTCCACTTCAAAGCGTAAGCGTGTCTCGTAGACGGTGCTCTCGCTGAAGTGATGGTGTCACTACCTCTTGGGGTAGGTCACTTAGAACCTCCGCGTCCCATCCAGGGACCAGACATGAAGTTTCCAGAGTCTGGTGCGGGGTACCCAAGGGTGCCCCCCACAGGCCATTCTCTCTGAGTTAGTAGATCCTTCCTCAGAGGAATCGGTCAAGGAGGGGCTGTCGCGAGGAGCTTAGTTCTGGGAACCAGGTCCGGGTAGGCCAATAGGGTGCCACCAACAGAACCTGCTCCTCGTCCTCCCTGACCTTGCACAGTATATCTGTGCAAGAAGGCTCACTGGGGGAAACGCATATTTGCAAAGGCCCCGCGGCCAGCTGTGTGCCAGTGCGTCCGTGCCGAGTGTTCCCTCTGTCAGGGAGAAGAACAACTGGCAGTGAGAGGTTTCTGGAGAGGCAAACAGGTCTACCTGAGTGGCTCCGAAACGTCTCCAAATCAGCTGGACCGTCTGGGGATGGAGTCGCCATTCTCCCGGGAGCTCAGCTCGAGATAGCTCGTCGGCTGCCAAGTTGAGCAGCCCAGGAATGTGAACAGAACGAAGCGACCTCAGAAGCTTCTGACTCCAGAGGAATAGGTGGCGGGCGAGTTGCGACATGCGACAGGAGCGCAGACCACCCTGTCGGTTGATGTACGCAACGGTCGCTGTGTTGTCCGTGCGGACTAGTACATGCTTGCCTCGTAAGCGCCCTTTGAGACGGCTCAAGGCAAGGTGCACTGCCAGCAACTCGAGGCAGTTGACGTGCCAGTGCAGTTGGGGCCCCGTCCAAACCCCTGACACTGCAAGCCCGTTGTACGTGGCCCCCCAGCCGGTGGTTGAGGTATCTGTGCAAACCACAGCATGCCTGGGGACCTGCTCTAGGGGCACTCCTGCCCGTAGAAATGCAAGGTCTGACCACGGGGTTGAAGGTTTGGCGGCAGGCCGGTGTAAATTGGACCCGGAAGGTGCCGCGTTGCCACGCCAACCTCGGGACTTTCTTTCTTCGTGGCCATGGAGCCAGTGCTGAAGCGGTCTCATATGAAGCAGCCCCAGTGGCGTGACTGCCACCGTAGCTGCCATATGCCCCAGGAGCCTCTGAAATTGTTTTCCGTGGGACCGTCAACCCTGCCTTGACTGTATCAAGCAGTTTTCAACACCGACTAGTTCCTGACTTGAAAGGCGTGCTTCTGTCGAGAAAACCGAGTCCAACTCCAACCCGAGAAAAGAATCCTCTCCATCAGGAGAGGTTGCTCTTTTCCCATTGACCCCGAAGGGCCCCACAGGCGTGAGGTTGTGGAGAGCACCAAGTCCCTGAGGGACAGCCCGGAGGGCAGGACCTCGTACTGATATGCTTGTCCTTGCGGAGCGAACCGCAGGAATGGCTTGTGGTGCGGAAGGGTCGAAACATGAAATACGCGTCCTTCAGGTCGACCTCTGCAAACCAATCTCGGGGACGGATGCACCCAAAGATGCGTTCCTGCATCAACATCTTGAACGGTAACCGGTGAAGGGCCCGGTTCAAGACACGCAGGTCCAAGATTGATTGTAACCCACCGCCTTTCTTGTGTACAATGAAGTAAGGGCTGTAAAACTGTTTTCATATCGGCTGGAGGGACCGGCTCTAATCGCATCCTTCGCCAGTAGGACTGCAACCTCCGCCCACAAGACAGGACCATCAGCTGCCTTCACTGTTGTGAAGTGGATGCCACTGAACTTGGGGGGACTCTGGGCGAACTGAATCGCATAGCCGTGGCTGATGGACCGCAGAAACCAGTGAGACGGGCTGGGTAGCTCTAGCCAGGCACCCAGATACCATGCAAGCGGGACCAACGGAACCACTGCCATACCCGCAGTGGGGCAGCGAAGTGGAACGCAGGGACCCAACTCGGGCGGCTTGTGAGTGGACCGGAGAGGGGTCTGAGTGTGTGGTGCAATGCTTACCTGGTTCCACAGGTTGGCATAGGGTGCGTGAGTAGGGCCTTCGTTGACGCTCTCGAACCGCCCGCTGCTGCCAGCTGGTGAAGGAGGAGGATGAGCGTGGTCCGGTGTTGGTCCGTCCACGACTCTCCGCACCCTCCCCGGACCCAGGGACTATAGCAAGACCCACATCGTCTTTACAAAGACGTAACGTCAAGTTTTCCACGCAACGTCGTCTTTAAAAAGACGCACCCGAAATTGCTCTTTTAGGGAAAAAGCTCTTTTAGTGTGCTGAGGCGCACAGGGGAGATGATCACCTGCAACACAAACAGGGGGTAGTGCAGCCTGATGTGTGCAACCCACTCGACACGGGAAACCATCACCGCTGAAGCACCGCTGAAGCGCCGCACGCCACGAGACGACGGAGAGCTCTCCGATCCCTGAAAACTTGTTCAGTCCTTCCTTCTGCCACTTAGAGAGTCAGAAGCAAGCGATGTGAGCTCGCTTCCGAAGCGAAAGGTCTGAATATCCTTCCCTGCTGCCCTCCTTATACTCACGCTTTGGATCAGCGGCAGCTGGGATGCATATCCGAGACGCCATGTGCTTGACCTCGTTTAGTTTACACTCGAAGTAGATTGGTCTCTCTAAGCGAGATCCCAATTCGTCGGTCATCCGACGTGACGTCGAGACTGACCGACTGAAAGGGAACCCCAGCTACGGCCCTGGGTGGTACCATTGTATAGTGATGGTCAGGTAGCTGTAATATGGTACTTTTATATGTACCATGGTGCTATTATGGTTTTGGGATATGTACCATGGTTACCACAGTTCTACTATGATTTTTGGACACGTACCATGATGCTACTATGGTTTTTAGACATTTACCATGATACTGTTATGTTTTTTTTCTACTTGTAATATGGTACTACTATGGTTTTTGGAAATGTAGCATGGTACAACCATGGTGTTCTTGAAAGTACCTTGGAGTACTGTATAAAACCATAGTATTACTATCTGATACCATCACTTTACCACGGTATAAAGCATGGTATATTCATTTTTTCCCATTTTTTTTTAGTATTATGAATGTTTTTATTACATTGTATGTTTGAGCCTCTGTGTGTGTATACACGTGTTGTAACATTAAAAAAACTATACTATGGTAATTTTTAAGAATAGAAGATTAGATCTTAATTCAGAGTTAATTTACATATAATATGCAGAGCTAATTTTCATATATTCTCATATTTTTGCCTCATCTTTTTTTGGCCTGTACAGTAGATTCCTTGACACTATTTGACTGCTGTCATCTCAATCTTCAATTCTTATCATATTTATTTACCTATACTCTCTCCGTCTGTCTGTCTTTCTCTTGCACCAATGAAATCAATTCTTCAGAAAGATGACTCACTTTAATACACAAATAGTTTCATCTTGCGCATCTCCTTTTAAAGCACACATGCTGCAGTCTGTGTGTGCTGCTGCAAGAATGCCATCCACAAACTTTACGATGCACGTCTGCTGCAGTAATTATGTTCGTGTGACTCAGCGGCTCTTGGCTAGCGTCCTGGGCACAGTTAGGATCACCTGTTTCCAGCACAGTCGTCCAGGCGCCCATGTGTGTGTGTACATGGTGAGCTATGCTTAGTCAGAGGAGAAGGCATCAAGCAGCAAAGCAGTTGTCTATGTTTAGTCACAGCATCAGTGATACAGCACACAGCCGGACAGACTCTCCTCTGGTCGCCGTCTGGCTGAGGAAGAAAGCCATAGTCATGTCTAGCCACCTTGTCTCACTCCGTTTAGCGCTAATGCTTAAACACGGCCGTGCGGAAATGGACTTACATGAACTTGTGTGATTGTGTTTTTCAGTGTTTATGGACATAAGCACTGTAAGGAACATAGGAAAGGACCCTACAAAGATAAATGACTACAAATATGATGATATGATGAACGATAAACACACAGAAACTCTAATATCAGTAGCATTCATTAGTATTTGTATGTTAAAAGTGGCTGTACACTGATTAGATTTTTCTATCTATCTATCTATCTATCTATCTATCTTCTATCTATCTATCTATCTATCTATCTATCTATCTCTGATTTTCTTACCCCATTGCCAAATTATTTTTGCATTTGAATATTTTACCTTTTTTACGTTTGTTAAATTTAGGTACAAAGACATCCAGACTATTGCTCTCTGATGATTGCAAAATGCATGTTTTGAATAAAGATATTGATGCTGTAAAAATGATAGCGTATCTGTATTCATTGTTATTAGTGTGTACTACTTTTAATTACTACTACTGACCATAATAATAATAATCATATACTAGATTATTATTATTATTGTATGTATGATTATTACAGTCATAAGGTCAGCAATTTTGTCTTGGGAGAATTGATGAGAAATATTTAAAAGAGTCTACAATCTGACAAGAAAAATCTTTCTGAAATCTGAGACATCATTTGATTGCAGATTTGGTATCTTGGCAAATCTGAGAACAGTTTGAGACATTATTGGGATCTCTTATGAAAGGAGACACAAATGAGATCTTGGGGTCTTTCTATCAGGATAAACATCTGAGAAGCAGGATACTTTCCATTTGTTCTCCATTTAATCTCATCTCTGTGTAGAATAAATAAATGACCTTTGTGCCGTTTCTTTCCAGTAGTCTTCAGACAGTAATGCAGATTGTCTGTGCGATCCCACGCTGTCCTCACAATCTCTGTAATCTATGGGAATGAATTACAGACTGGCCTCTGATGCCACACCCCCTCCACTTCTTGACTCCACCCACGGCTTGGGGGAGCCTGGACCATGTGGCGAACTGGCCCAGGATCTGAGAGTCCCGCCGGCCCGTTTGATCTGCTCTCTGCACCACTCCACACAACATCCGCAGCACAGGAAGAGGATCTCTAATAAAGCCTCTTCATTTCCTTTTATTTTCATTTCTCTACAATCTCAGTTCTTGCTGAAAAAAAGCCTATACATGCTAAACTGGATCAGCTAGTGACCATTGGAACCTTGACACGGTTTCTGTGAGATTTGCCCATTTTAGACAGTTTTATACTGGTTTTAGCACAGCATTGCCCATCTAAAACTAATGTAAAGTTAAAAGGTTAAATTATTTCTTGTGTGGGGGGGGGGGGTCGTTCTTTCTGTCTTTATTTTACAGGATAGATCGGAAACTAGGGAAAGAGAGGAAGGAATGGGTTCAGGACACATCGCCGGTCAAACTCGAACCTGGATAACAGGTGTAAAGAGTTTGTTCCTTACCTAGCTTGTTTAGACCTCATATCGTTTGTTTTATTTATTTATTTTTTAACCTTTTCACACCAAAATTTAAATAATTAATCTATAGGTATTTTTCATAAAATGATTTTCAAATGATATTTTATTTTATTATTATTATTATTCATTTAAATTTTCTGGACATAATTTCCTATTTTTAGTTAGTTAAATTACAACTTTTTTTTCAGATGAGAAAATATGTACTGGATCTACACAGTCATCCAGAACCATGCTGTAATGTTTTATTTATTGATTTCGTACTCCAAGGAAAAAAAAATATGTGTAATCTTTTTATACATTAAAAGAAATTCCTTTCCACCCATTAGCTCTTCTCAATGCTTTTAAAATTTTAATAAATGTTATAACTTTTAAAACATCATAATAATAATACTTAATAACAAAATATTAAATATAAACGTTTGAAAATTGTCTATGCAATGTATAATGTAATTGTGTAAATAATGCATTTTTAATTGACTAATTTACAATAAAATAAAACATTTTTTGCATTAAATGTTTTATTGTGTATGATCATCATTATTCAAAAAAGGAAACATTTTTGTTCATAATCTTTTAGAAATGTTATTACTTGATTTGTTTGATGTTTATTGTTTCATTTTGCACACAAATCCCTTTTCTATTCACCTGACTCTAAAATGTAATAGGCACTTTTCACTATCCAATCAATTGCTGAAGTACAAAATCAAGCCCCACCCTACTTTTTTCCCCCACTGAATATCCTGTTTGAATCTGAAATACTCCAGGTTGCGTAAGTAGAGTGCATTTATGTTGACGTTGTGTGTCATGTGACCTGATCTGTGTCGTATATTTGTAAGTACAAGGCCTCACTTTCATAAGAGCAGTCAATAAAGAATCTGTCAGGTTGTAGATCCATGCAGCTGGTTCACTGATACACTCTTCAATGATCCAGTAGAGACGCCGGGCCAGAAACTGGCAGCAGCAGCTTACAAATATTGATCAGTGTCCCATAAAGCTTGAATAGACTGGCTGAGGATAGGAGGGTGTTGCCATTGATTGCAACATGGCTCTTGACAGGAGCCTCTTTGTTCCTTTGAAGACTGTAACTGAGAGTGCTAATCGCTCCTTGACGAACGGTTTGTCTGATGTTTTATAGACACAAATGATCTGTCTGACTGCTGAGATGTTTAGGCTGGATGTGTGACGATAATAGTCTACTGTTCGCTGTCATCAGAAGCGAGGAACAACTGCAACGGCCTTTGTGCAGCCCGAGGCCAGACGCATGAGAGGAAGTAGCACTATCTCCACGTTTCTTTCTTTTTCTAAACCTGTCTCTCCACCTGCGTCTTTGCCTGAGTGCGGTCAGCATTTTTCCTGCCGCAGCATCTGTTGGTGAGTTTCTGATGTGCTGGTGGATGTCTGACGGTGAGGCCAAATGCAAACACAGCATGGTGGCGTACCAACTTCCCACATTCCCCTGATCTAATGCCACAAGGCCTCACAAGCTTCATTCAGGGAAACCACAACTCTCTACATCGAAAAATGTCCTTTGTTACCAACAGAATGCATCTCCAGAATGTTAAATTGACGACATACTATACAAAATCCATTGCAAAAAGATACATTTATTCAAGCAACACTGTATATTGTTGAAGATTTTTTTAAATCTAACAAACGTCAGAATTGCAAGATGAAAAGTCACAATAACCTTTTTTTATTCTGTGGCAGACTTCAAATTTATAGTCTAGTTATAGTCCTTCTTAACATAATTGTAGTTTCACTCTAATATAGGTATACTTCACCGATGTTAGGAGTATTTTGTCCGCAGCAGTGTAGGTTTATCTCCGTACACTAAACTATTCAAATCCAATTTATAAATATTAAGAGCCTAAGCTGAAATTACACCTAATATTTTACATGACAAAATGTAAGGAAAATAGAATGACCCCTTGGCAACTAATGGAAGTTCACGTTAAAGTACTAAAATAACTCAAAACAAAATTGAATACACAATAAATTACAGATAATGTAAATATGCAATAATTCAACTAAAGTGACCAAAGCATGTGAAAATTATTACTTAAATTACCTTCATTTTTAATATCAGTTAACGTCAAACAGTAAAAAATCCCTAACACAGACATTGTCATGAAGACATTATTTTAAAGTCCTTTTATAGTTCCTATATTTATGCACTCTTAAGCTTCTCAAGTGAATGTCTCGATTCATTTGAACTGGAAATAAGATCCACCTACGCGTTTCAGAATAGTTTTCCGTGTTGTTTGTATCTCTTGCTACTGCCGGGGTCTTCCTCCAAGGAGATGCTACCTGTGATATATATATTATATATATATGTAAAGAAATTAAAAAATGCGCGAAACCGTATGTTAATTAAGATGGTAATTACTTAAATTGTATATTCTTTATTTGTCCATGCTAGAGAGGTATGCCTAACAACTGATTGCTTCTTCTGAGCTACTTCTTGTCTGGCCCTGTCCCTGTTATTGTGTACTCTAGTACAAGTGCACACTAAGTCACCGCCTTTGGCCTACTCCAATTTGATTACCTTAGCTGCAGTTAAGAGCTGACGGGTGATGTGTGACCCGTTCAACGCTTGCGTTCTTCGAATGCATTAGGCCCACTTCATGCCCACTCGGTCCCATCACTGCTCTGCCCTACAGCTGTGGAGACCAGCCACACGTAATGAGCCAATGCACTTAATGTCGAATACTGGCAGTGGACGCCACATGTTCGAGCCAGCTGTCGACCGCAACCAACAGAAACCCTCCACGCACCAGCCGTATGGTAGCCGTCCCCATGGACCTCCCACCATACACATCGGCGAGGTTGGTTACATGACTTTGCCCCTTTGCCAGGTCCTCACCTCCTCGCTTTCTGTGTGTCATTGGCTATAATTAGCTTTGTTTATCAGTGTGGCTTTTATAATCAGTGATTCGTCACCATTTTGCCTGTAAATGTTTTTTTTGGGTAATCCACTTGGTAGGCCTCCATCCGCATAATAGATTAAGTGGAGGAAGAGCGATGAATCAGGCTGCTACTGGCAGGAGGGCCTGAAAATGAACTTTTGCTTTTCCAGGACTTGTCTGATTATATTATTTACTTGCTGGTGACTTATGACTTTTTATCCTGAGCATTTTCCTCAACGCTCCTTGAGGAGAAAAGCTGAACTGCCTACATCACACTAATGTGGCCTAGGTGTGAGGCAATGCCGGGCTTTCTTAACCAGTTCTGGGTCCCATGCCAACACACACACGGCATAGAAGAGAACCTCTACTATTAATGAATAAAAATAAAAAAGTGCATATATATACATACAACATATATCTATATTAATATTAGGAGATATATATTTTATATTAATATATAATATATATACTATCAGTAGCAACATGAAGTAGGAGTCGCAACCTTTCATTCAAAGTTGTCGGAAAAACAACAGTACCCGTTCCTCTGTCCTTAATTTTTGATTAACTACTTTTGAATCCCCTTCAATGTTGACTACTGTATTCTATATATATATATTCTTATATATTATATAATATTATATATATATATATAACTATTATATTATTCCTGTTTACACATTTGATCTTTTATCAAAAATGTCAAATAAATAATAAAAAATCTACCTTCAAAGGTCAAAAAATCATTAAAAATAAATTTCAAAAAATTTAGTAAAGTGTGGGGGGGACTGGCAATTAACATATGTAATGTTGTTGTCAATACATGTTCAACCAACAATCTTATTGACCCCACCCCCTAAAGTCTCTATCGGGTAAAACCGTGCATCTATTTACATGGTTTTAGTACAGGATGTGTCGCACTCGAGGTTGACTAATCTGATCAAACTGGAACTTATCTAGCTATGGCTTCCTATTTCACAGGACTAAACAAATGACAAATTCCTTTAATCTCTATCTACATGAGAAACAACCAAAGTAATATAGTTCCTGATGTGCAGACAAGATTGTTTAGCTTCCAAAAGAATGGCTGTTATAACTAACTGAGCATTGACAATATCCTTTTCCCCATCCAGGAAGTAATTAGAATTTCCAGTCAATGAATGTTACAAATACTGCCCTGGAAGAGGATGTGTGTCCTATATTGGTCTTAAAGGAATGGCTAGGGAGTGGCCAAAGACTCCAAAGATCACAGCTGGAGAACTGCAAAAAAAAGTATCGGGGTCAGAAAGCCTAACAAATTTATCAAACAGCACCTATAGTACTTCACCACGTTGTTTAGGAGGGTTTCAAAATGCTCTCATCCAAAAAAAAACTTCTGCATATTCATTGGCCAGACACTAATGGAACTTCAAATGGGACTGGCTTCTAAGTTCTATGGTCAGATGTAACAAAACATTTCTTTTAGCAGCAAACCTTCAAGAGAGGTGTGGTGCACAGGGATAAAAAAGTACCCCATATGTACAATTAAATACACTGCTGGATATTTAATGTTATGCCCTATTTTTCTCTCTTTCGTCAATGTCCTTTGGACATCTGTCAGATAAATGGCATCATGGTTCTTTCTATCAATACCACAGCCAGTTTCACACCCCTCTCTTCTGGCGTCAGTAGCCGTTGCGCGAACCGCTCGCCCGCGGGGTTTCATAAAGCATATAATTGGCCAAGCTAACCTGCCAACCGCACAATGATCCAAAAAAAAAAAGACATCAATATCAAAACAAAAATTGTTCACTGAGCCAAAAAGGAAGCGTCTCTGACCTTACCGTCCCCCAAGTGGACCTCCACCATACTTCTGCGATGTGGTTAATGACTTTGCCACTTGCAACGTTCCTCACTCCTCGTTTAGGAGCTTTCTGTGTGTCCATTTCTAATTTATTTATCTGTGGAATTTTACGTCATGATCCGATTTGCTGGAATGTTTTTATGGGTAATTTGGTAGGCCATCCCAGTTCTCTGACCTGAACCCTATACGGCCAATGCAGTTTAGGTACGATGAATGTGAGAACGCCAACCCGCGCTGGAAATCCTCTGAAAGGGTCTGGAGATGAGTTCTTTATGTTATGGTTTTCGGATCCTGTCAGCTGTTTCCCTCCTCTAAACGCAGGCATCACTATCCGAGAAAACTCAGAGCTGTTATCTTGGCAAAAGAAGGTTGCAAAAAGTATTGAATAAAAGTGTGCCGTTAATTGAGTCCAATGTGTATTAGAGAAGAACATGTCCACATTTTAAATTCTTTTCTCCAAGGAAGGTTAGTTCTTGCGTAATTTTTGTTTAATAAATAAATATTTTAACATGCTATTTATTATATAATAAATTGCATATTTTTATCCAAAATAAAGTTTTGTTTACAGTAATATACCTTATGTGTGGAAGGCGTTTTGTGTGTGTATATATATATATATATTATATTATATATATATATATCTATTATTATTTATATAATAATATTATTCAAGTTTGTGAAAGGTTTTTTGCCCTCTTCCTTTTTTTACTTTTTTGCATAGTTGTCCACCTAGAGATAGATCATCAACACTTTATATTACACAAAAGATCAATGCATAAATACAAATGCAGTTTTTAAATGAATGATTAAGGGCAAAGCTGTCCAAACCTACGGGGCCCTACGTGAAAAAATTAGTCAGCCGTCCTCCTGTTAATCATAAAGAGTGCAATTAACCACATTACTTTAGAAGCGAGTTAATTTTCACTAGCCACACCCAGGCCTGATTACTGCCAGACCGGTTGAATCAAGAAATCACTTAAATAGAACTTGTCTGACAAAGTGAAGTATGCTTAAATAGCAACACATCATGCCTTGATCTAAAGAAATTCAAGAACAGATTAGAATCAAAATAGTTGACATGTATCAGTCTGAAAAGGATTATAAAGCCATTTCTAAGGCTTTAGACTCCAGCGAACCACAGTCAGAGCCATTATCCACAAATTGAGAAATCTTGGAACAATGGTGAACCTTCCCAGTAGTTGCCGGCCAACCAAAATTACTCCAAAAGCAAAAAGACCACTCATCCAAGAGGTCATAAAAGAACAAAGAACAACATCTAAAGAACTGCAGGCCTCACTTACCTCAATCATGATTCAGTGTTCATGATTCATCAATAAGAAAGAGACTGGGCAAAAACAACATCCATGGGAGAGTTCCAAGGAAAAAGCCACAGCTGACCAAAAAGAACACAAAGGCTCACCTCACATTTGCCAAAAAATATCTTGATTATTCCCAAGACTTTGGGCCAAATATCTTGGACTTGATGATACAAAAAGTTTACTTTTTTTGGACGGTTTGGTTTACAATCATACATACCAAGGAACATTCATACCACATCAAACTGGTGGGGGTAGTGTGGATTGATCTGTATGGGATGTATCCATCCTTCATACCGGATGACTTCCATAATTGACTGAACCATGAATTCTGTACTCTTTCAGAAAATCCTGAAGGAGAATGTCCGGCCATCAGTTTGTGACCTCAAGCTCAAGCGCACTTGGGTTATGTAGCAGGACAATGATCCCAAACACACCAGCAAGTCCACCTCTGAATGGCTCAAGAAAAACTAAATTAAGGTTTTGGAGTGGCCAAATCAAAGTCCGGACTTAAATCCGATTGAGATGCTTAAACAGTCCATTCATGCTCGAAAACCCTCCAATGTGGCTGAATTAAAACAATTCTGCAAAGAAGAGTGGGCCAGAGTTCCTCCACAGTGATGTGAAAGACTCCTTGCCAGTTATCGCAAACATTGATTGCAGGTCTTGCTGCAAAGTGGCACAACCAGTTATTAGATTTAGGGGGCAATTACTTTTTCACATAGGGCCAGGCAGGTTTGGACAGCTTTTTTCCCTTAATAAAATAAATCATCATTTAAAAACTGCATTTTGCATTTACTTGCATTATCTTTGTGTAATATTAAAATTTGTTTGATGATCTGAATCTTTTAAGTGTGACAAATATGCAAAAAATTTAAAAAACAGGAAGGGGGCAAAAACCTTTTTCGCACCACTGTATATAGACACACACATATACTTACATATGTAATGTAATTATATTTATAAAAGACATCATATATTGTCACAGTATTGGACGTTTGGTTGTGTTTTCTCCCTCATGTGCCCATATTTGGCCGTTCCTGTTCCTGTCCTAGTTATGTCTTTGTTAGTTAACCTCCTTTCACCTGTGTCTTGTTAATTAGTCATTAGCTCATCTTCCGTTTGTATAAATTCCCTTCCTTTAGTTCTCTGAGTTGTCGGTTATTGCATGTGGTTACCCTTCGTGTGTGGATAGTCCCTTCATCTTTCTCTGTGGTTTTATTAAAAAGAATTAAGATTATCTTCGATGTCACTCCTCTTCGGTCTTCCTGTCCTTCGTCCACAGTTCCAGTCCCCAGCATGACATATGTTGATCTGGAAACCGTGGCTTTCTGAACCGTTTGAGGCTTTCATGAAATTGTACAGAAAATGGTTCATTACGCGAAGCTTTTAACACCGTGCGCATTATCGACATCTGGTGGTCAGACTTGGTTTCTCCAGCCTATCTAATGAAACATCGCGGAGCAGAGGATGTTTTGAAAAAGTTTTTAATCTGTGCCAACTTGTGTCATGCGTAGTCCGGTCAGTGGATTCACATATTGATCAATAATATACAAGTGTGTGATTAATAATTGACGTGAGTAGTAGCAATAATATTTTGGGTGAGCTGTTTGGGGTCTCTGAGACCCCAGCTATAGAACATAATAAAAAGCAATAGAAGCGTGACGTGCATTCATTTTCTGTCTGGTGTTGAGGTTATTCTAAACCATTCTACTGAATCCCAAATAAGTGTAAACACACACAACCAAGTCAATGTAAAGTAAAACACAAGAGTCATGCGAAGCGCCGATTTTTTTTTTCAACCAAATGGTCCCGACCACTGAGACCTGCATTACTTTCGAAGCTTCAAATGTCATCAATCACATAGTATTGTCATTTCGATACAAGCATCGGCACAGTGTTGGGGGGAATACATAGTGCTTTGAACTGCGCTCGGAGCATCGCAGCCTCTGTACAAATCAACCCCCCATCACCAGGGGTTCCTTAAGATAATCCAAAGGGCACCATGCCTATACATGACAGAAGGCCCTGAAACCTTTTTTTTTTCTTTTTCCTTCTTTTTTTTAAGTTTCCTAACATTACCAGTATTGTCAAATTTAGTTTTTTGTCTAGCAGAATATACCAGTTAACATCACACCACCTGTTCTGCGTACACATTGAGTAAAGCGAACATATGAAAATTCACTATTTGCCCCAGGTGGCACTTGTGGACCAGCAGAATTATATAGCCATTACATAAAGTAAACACTACGTTATTACAGGCATTATACGGAGATAATATGAAAGGAAAATGCCATCACAACTTTCCTGGCTGAAATGTAAGTTTACAGGTATGATTTAAATACCATAAATCACACAAAATATTAATTATTCATCATCAGTAGAGCAAAACACATGGCATGTTGACATAAATGTGGGTTATTTGGTGATTGCTAACAGCGTTTTCATTTTGAAACATGACATGCTCACGTTTAATTAGTTAAATCACAGCCGTATAAAGTTTAATGATCACATTTAAGCAATAGGACAATTCCTATTTTTTCATCCCCAGATTTAAAATTGAGACTTTGAAGCAGCAACATTTATGGAACACAAATGACACACAGATTACATCCAAGAAAGTTACTGAACTCTCACTGTATGACGTTACAGAACGTTGTCCGGTCCAGTTCCTTTCACATAGCAGTGTTGTGTTTCTGTTAATCTGCATGTTGATATAAAGATACTCTTGTGCTGCGGTTATTTACTAACGAATACATTGTACATTCCGCTTACAGTATATTGATGGAACACGTGGAACATACCAACTATACAAACTGTGTGGGGGGAACCTAAACTAAGACATTCACTATATAGGCTACTACAACCAGGGCATCGCTAAAAACGAGCATGTGAGTTTGTTTACAGAACGCTGTTGTCACTGCTGCAAACTCCCATATAAATAATTATTCAAAAAATATAATTTCCCTGAAGCCAGTGGGGCCCCTTTCCAGTGTAGGCCCCTGGGCTTCAGCCCCTTGCGTCTGTGCTAATATAATGCGCCCCTGAGGCCCCTCACTAATATATCTAATATGTTATATATAAATATATAATTATATATTATATACACATTAGGTGTGTGTTTGTGTGTGTGTGGACAAACTAAGACACTATAATGATTCAGAGTTGCTATCGATCCTCCCGACACACTTTTAGCAGCAATAACTTGAAGTTATCATTTTCTGTATGACTTTATCAGTCTCTTACATCGTTCTGGAGGAATTTTGGCCCTCTTTTCTTTACAACGTTGCTCCAGTTTATCGGTGTTTGTGGGCATTTGTTTATGCACAGCTCTCACCACAACATTTCAGTCAGGATGAGGTCTGGACTATGACTGTTCTTTTGCAGAACCTTTATTCTTTTCTTTTTCAGCCGGTTTTTGTAGATTGCCGTCGATGTGGCGTGGATTCATTGTTCCCGTTGCATGACCCAGTTTTGGCCAAGCTTTAGCTGTTGGACAGTTGGCCTCACATTTGACTCTAGAATACTTTTGTATATAGAGGAGTTTATGGGCGACTCGATGACTGTGAGGTGCCCAGGTCCTGTGGCTACAATACAAGCCCAAAATCATCAGCCCTCCACCAGCATATGTGACTTTTGATGTGAGGTGTTTGTGCTGATGTGCTCTTTAGGTTTTCACCAAACGTGCTGTTGTGCATTATGGCCAAACATCTCCACTTCAGTCTCATCGGTTCAAAGGACATTGCTCTAGAGAAAGCGTGCTCTTGCATAACATCCGTGTTTGTTCGCGTGCAACCTTTGCAAACCACTATTCTGCCATGTTCTTTTTAAGAGAATATGCCTTATCTCGTGGCACCTCTTTCAACATACCATACGTGCTGGTCTTTTCTAATTGTACTGTCACAACCTTTATCTTTAAATATGTTAACTGAACCCTGTAAGTCGGAGGGGCAGGTCTTGGGTGTGGCTGCATTGTAGGAAGGTCTACCATATGGTGGAATTCCTGGTAACCTCCACTCCCGGAAGATGTTGTCTTCGGGAATTCTTCCACTTGTGAATATCTTCTCTACTGACGAATGATGGACTTCATAAATTGTTGGAAATGGCCAGATTACCTTCCCCCGATTGGATGACAGGCAACAAATTCTCACTCCTATATAGAATCATGTGCTGAACTTTCTTTTCTCTTGACTGTGTTAACCACTAAAAAGCCAACTACTTCCCTCGAACTCCCTCCAGCTCTCCACTTCTCTCCCTTGTCCAAAACCTCTGCTTTTCTCCTGAGCGGTCTCACTACTGCTGAGGATCACGTTTAATCAAAGTATTTGATTATCAGTGGCCTGACTGGTACTTACCACCTCTTATTCCTGTGTTATACATATGGGTTTTATCGCAGTTGTTATTTTTCCTTTTTTGTTCTGTTCATTTAAAAATTTAAAAGATGTAACCATCTCTTCATTGAGAAATAAGATTATAAAATGGGTGAACTCCAAATTTGTCCGATCATTCTCGGAATTTCACCCCTGTTTTTCTCTAATATCATGTGGACACCATTAACGGGACCCCTTTGGATTTAATAATTTTAACTGAACTAAAATAAATCAGTCAAAAAAGAAGTCTAAATAACCCCTGCAATCATAATTTTAGTTAATTTATAACTGAGCCTATACCAGAATTGTAATATATTTTATTTACATAGGAGTTTTAAATAAATATATAAACTTATACTGTTAGAATAATTCCAAAAAACAATTTTTTCATTACGTTTTAAATAGGCTACACTACTTTCCAAGTTTAGGGCTCAGTATTTATTTCGTTTAAGAAATTGAATTATATTTCACAATCAATCAAAAGTGACAGTAAAGACATTTACAATGTTACAAAAAAAATCAATTTGAAATAAATGCAATTGTTTTGAACGTTATATTTATCAAAGAATCCTGAAAACAATGTTTAATTTTTCCACAAAAATATGAAGCAGCACACTTTTCAACATTGATAATAATCAGAAAAGTTTCTTGAGCAGCAAATCAGCATCTTAAAATGGATTCGGGAGGATTAGTCACTGAAGACTGGATTAATGATGCCTGAAAATTCACCTTGATAACTGAAAAGTTTTTTAAATTGTAATATTTCACAATATTACTTGTTTTACTGTATTATTGATCAAATAAAAGCAGCATTGGTTGAGCAGAAGAGACCCAAAAAAAAACATATACAATATATCGTCCATCCCAAAATTACACTATTTACAATTAGCCTCCTTCATGCCTGCGTTTAGTGGTGTTTTTTTTTTTAAGCTGTTGGATTTAGCTATAATCTAATTTTATGGTATCATTCGGGTACATGATCTCTTCGTGTTTAATGAAGAGTCTGGATCCTAGTGAGCGACGGCTCGTGTACGCATCACAGAGGCTCAAACATCCTTTCCAGACATTCTTGTCACCATTTCCTTGTCTGGTGGAAACGATCTTTCCCACCCCTATCCAGCGGATCCCTGACAATTTTCAAGCGACCGCTGAAAACTCATCTCTTTCGAAGCTACTTGCTTTTCACATCAATTTTTTTTGTTTTTTTTTAATTCTCTCTCTTTATTTATTCCTTCTCTTTCTAGCTTGTACTTATTTGAACAATGTCTAAAAACTTGATATTACGAGCACTTCCTGTGTCTGTTTGCCGCTTTAAGAAGAATCGCTTTATGTATCCCCCAATTGTAAGTCGCATTGGATAAAAGCATCTGCAAAATGACTAAATATAAATGTAAATGTGAAATTGGTCACTTCTGTTCTGTCCTCTGTGTGCTTAAATGCACTATGGTTTGAGAGCTGCTGGTGGACAGGGAGAAGCTGGTGAGTGTCTTTGTGTGTTTGAGGTCTGAGCTCTGAGTCACTGTCTAAAGAGCCCATCTGCCTCCACTGACCACAACTCATCCAGCATTAACCGCCAGCATTGGTCAGGCCGACCTTCTGCTCAAACAAAGCTGTTTTGTTTGCCACTGTGGCTCTGCGGTCCATGATAATCACAGGCTCGCCACAACTCAACTCAGAGGTGACACAGTTGTCTGTCTTTGAGCTCATAATTTGTTGGTGAATCCCGAAGCTCGGATTCAGAAGATGGTTTAAGTGAGTAAACAAAGAAATGTCCTGCAGTCACAAGGAAATGTGTGCAGTTGATGAAGGGAGGCACTTTGAGTGAATCATTCGGGTTTAATTAGAGGCTTTGTGTTGTGTGGAACAATAGCAGTTTTCACAGGGTTTAAGTTGTGTCTGCATGATTCATTTGGAGACAGATGTCACACCACTACATGTATTTCTCAACTGTAAGTAAGAATGTGAGCATAGCATCAGTGAATGTTGCCTTAGCAATGCTAATTTTCTTTACCATAAAAACGTGATTGAACAGCTTCACAAGTGAAGTTTGCTGGTCCACCAGCCATTTCTGCATCAAACCAGTATAGAACCAGCTTAGAAATGCATACCAGCCTGTGTATGTTATAAGTGGCTCTGTTATAAAAATGTTTTTACATATTTTATTTATCCTATTGTATTTCATAGTTCTTGGTATCTGCGGACAGTTTAAAGTTTTTTTTTTTTTGCTACCATTTTTTTATTCTCTTCTGCTCATCAAGGCTGCATTTATTTGATCAAAAATACAGTAATATTAAGAAAAAAGTTTAGTTTAAAAGAACTGCTTTCTACTGTAATATAAGTTAAAATCTAATTTATTTCAGTGATTAATTTTCAGAATCATTACTCCAGTCTTCAGTGTCACATATCCTTCAGAAACCTTCCTTAATATGCTGATTTGCGCTCAGAAAACATGGCTTCCATATTTTTTGTATAAACTGTGATACATTTTTGTTTTCAGGATTCCTGATAAATAGAAATTACAAAAGACAGCAATTTATTTGAAAGGGAAATCTTTTGTAACATTATAAATGTCTTTACTGTCACTTTTTTGATCAATTTAAATGCCTCCCTTATAATTTAATATATATAATATAAACTTGAATCATCTAATTCAATTTAAATATATTTTAAATAATATAGGATATATACTTATCATAAGATTTATGTAAATTAGTAATTTAGTTTTTTAAAAAATAATGGTTTTTGCAATAGTTCTTTAAAGTTCTAATTAATCACAAATTAGTAATTAATAAAAAAACTAATATTTATATCATTATATTTTCTAATATACAGTTCTAAAATATATTTAATATATTTTCTACTTTAGTATCTTTTAACAAGTGTATTTTCATATATTTTCAGGCTGTAATGGGATGGTGAGGAGTCTTTGAGTGTCTGTCTCTGTTATCAAACTCCTGCTTCTCATTTCCTTACGCATCTCCGGCTCTCAGTCCTGCCACATCCTTGCATTCCTGTACCAAAGGCAGAGGCTCATCACATGATTTCTCTGCCGCTTGCAGATACGCTCTGCTGGAAGATCTAGTCCAAAACGTTCCTCCATGGAATTCAGTTAATTCAGTTTCCTTCCATATTTATGTAAACAATGTCTTGTAAATGTTGTTATATTTGCTTCTCATTGAGCATAAAGCAGTCGAGTAGAGACGAACCGTCTAGTCTGTGGATTGGATTGAATTCAAGGTTAATAACGTTGCATTTTAAAGTCATTGCGTGGTGCATTTCTCAGATATAGAAACATTAAGTCAGCGTGTATGCATGTGAAATCCATTTTTGGAGTAGTTTTACAGGAAACCTCAGAATTATGAACATCAATATTGCTGGGATGTATGGGTATTACTGGAATCCCTTAATCAAGGTAATTTTTGGAAATATTAAATGAATCTAATCTTCTCTGTTGCTTCGTAGTAAATATAACAATTAATGACCAATAATGGTATTATTCTGAAATCGTACTGTATAACTGATTCCAACTGAATATATTTATCACTTTACTGTAGATTTATATATGACAGAAACTTTAAAATGCATTTAGGATAGATGACCTGCGGCTAACAAGACTTTATGGTTGCATGAGACGAATACATTCTCAGCTATAGAAGTTCCTATCAAACATTGACGCCTGTGAAAGTCAGTGTAACTCACAGCAACATTCATGTGCAATAGTGTGTGTGTGTGTGTGTGTGTGTGTGTGTGTGTGTGTGTTTTCATCTTCAGCTCCACTATGTCTACTCATCCATTCAAACTGCACTAAATGGTGCCCGAGGCGGATCTCTAGTCATCTCTCAGCCTCCTCCCACACACAGTGCTCCAGGCAGCAGCAGGCCAAATCGGGCTGAATGCGCACCTATACATCAGACTCTTACAGGACACTCAAAACCACCAGAGGCCAGACTGTGAATGTCTGCCTTCAGAGGAGCTTCAAGTTGAAGTTTGAAGCCTCTCCTAGTGATCTAGTTTGAGATTTACTCTGCTAATATCTGTTAAAACTGTCTTGTCTAGTAAATGTCTGTACTGAGAGCATAAACCTGCGCAGTGTTTTACTCTCTATCTTCTAGCGCTTTGGTTCTTTCTTCTCAGCGTCCTGCTGCCACACCCTCATCTTGTGTGTCAGAAAATCAATCAGCGAATTTTAGAGGAAGTTCTTCTTGTTCGTCTCTGCTGAACTGAGGGGCTTCTGAATAATTCACTTCAAATCGTGACCCTCCAGCTCGGGCTGCAGTGCACTGACACGTCCTTAAAGGTGCCATAGAATGGAAAACTGTATTTAACTTGGCATAGTTGAATAATAACAGTTCTGTACATGGAAATGACATACTGTGAGCCTCAAACATTGTTTCCTCCTTCTTATGTAAATCTCGTGCATGCAAAAGACCACTGAAAAACAGGTGAATCAGAACATAACACCGACTGTGACGTTACAGTCGGGATCACTAATAGTTACGCCCCCAACATTTGCATATACCCGCCCATGTTCTATGCCAGCCGCCAGCCGAACCTGCACAGCCAATTCATCAGAAGTTCTGCAGGTATTGTTAAGAAACAAGCGAGGATAATAGCGAAAATGGCAGATCATGGAAATAAATGTTATGTTCCAGGCTGTGCAGGGGATGTGATGTGCAGGGATGGGTTGGTGTCTGTATTCAGAAAGGCACGGAAAACAAATAACGCGTTCTAATAATATAACGCGAGCCACTAAAGGGTTAGCTGCTTGCTAGCGGTAGCCTGTTACATTACAGTACATAAGATTTCACTTACCACATAAACAGAGTAAGGAGAGATGACTGAGGATGATGGCGAATGATTTACAGATCCTGAGCACCACTGGCAAGCATCTGATCTTGTAAAAGGTGTGGTAAGTACTGCCGCTGTAGTTCACACAGAGCACGTGCGATCGCAAATCTCGAAAGTGAAAGTAAAACGCGATCGTGCATTCGAAAGCAGTTTCAATGTTATTAACAGCGGCTACCTGATGCCCACATTTTATATACAGTATAATTACCCAACGATATAACTGTGAAAAACAGTGTTGAAATATATATATTTTCCCTGTGTTTCCTTCCTGCTGTGTGAGCTACTGAAATGAGCCGCACTGGGAAACAGCCAATCAGAGCAGAGCTCAACATTATTATTCATGACCCTTCCAAATAAGGTAAAAAACAGTCCATTTCATTCTAGGGACAAATCCTAAGGTTGTAAATGGACATGTAAAACCGTTTCTGGAGATTTTTTGCCCTTACCTAAGCCACATACCTTCAATGTAGATATCAGAGAACAATTTAAAATATTGTATCAATGCATTCTATGGCACCTTTAACGCTTTGACATTTCCCCACTCACCGACATGATGCTAGGGTGTCCTGGCTGGTTGCTAGGAGGTTGTTAAGGTATTCTGAATGGTTGCTAGGGTGTTTTGCTTGGTTGCTAGTTGGTTACTGGGGTTTTAAGAGTCATTGCTATGTAGTTGCTAGGATGTTCTGTGTGGTTGCTATGTAGTTGTATCATTTTAGTATCAATGATAGTAAAATAACACTAGTGGTTGCTAGGCTGTTTTGGCTGGTTGCTAGGTTGATTCTTACTGTTTCCAGTGCAAACAATCTTGCACTCTTTAAGTGTCTGGTCCTTCCTTCACTGTTATATTGCTTTCTAATTGCAGACTTCTCCTCAACAAGCCAGATGATTTGAATTATTATTCATGAATATAGCACAGACATTCAGAGTTTATGTTATATATACAGTATTTAGAGTATTTTAAAGTTGCAACCAACGTCACAGTTTAATGCATTAATACAGAATGTATCTATGCAGCCAGTCACTTTGGCTTTACCAGATTTGAAAGCTGTTTTAAATGCACTGTGTGTTTATATTCTGTTTTAATCCATTGTAAATGTTTAATTTAAGTGTTTGATATTAATATAGTTGATTGTGCGCAGTTTCCCAAATGCAGTGTGTGTAGCCCATTAGAATGTGCGGCGGTCGGATTCTCATTACAGTATATGAGGCCTCTGGGAGCCGTGATGGAGGTAGATTGAAACTCACAGCGGGATCGTTCCATGTGCTGTTTTTTCCTCTTAAGGGGCAGGCTGGCCCCTCTATGAGCTCTTACAGCGCTTTAGCTTAAAGCTACGCTGCAAACACAACTGTTCTGAGGCAGGTGTTCACTGGCAAAGGATCAACTCAGTAGTGCTCATGGACCAGACTAGAGGACCATGGGAATATCAGCGCCTTAGACTGTGGTGACCTTAGATCGAGTGTGTCTCCATACGGGAACGCTCTGATCGGCAGCAATGTCAATACAGCTGGATTATGAGTGTGTGTGTGGCCCTGACCGAAGGACATCTGTGCCTGTCCCGTCCACATCCACACACAGATATAGTGTTATAGTCTATGTGCATCACAATGTTAAATAGCCCATGTGTTAGTCTCTGTACTTTGAGTTTGGTACTTCTGTTCTAACATAGTGTCCTGTCTGCTGTCTACATAGGCCACTGCCTTGTAAGGCAACATTCTGTCCGGCATGAAACCTTGTAAGTAGAACACACTACATTGGCAGCAACTACTCACTTCACATAAATAGCAATTACATGGTGAATCACAATTGAGTCCAACAGAGTTTGACTTTAGCAAGTTACATTTTAAGATGGGCAATATGTGAAAAAATATATATACGGTATATATATATTATATATTACTATATATATATCTATATATATAGATGATTACTTTTCGGTATTTAAAGAGGTTTTAAAAAAAAAAATGTCTACAAATTGTAATTAAAAGTAATTAAATTGTACACACACATATATAATTTAAATGATAATTCCTGAGTATAAAACTACTTCTAACAGATCTGTATTTGGTGCTTGTACATTTTGCCTTCTTGATCAGGACTGTTGCTTCTATGTCCGAAAATACTGTCTATTAGGCAGCTCACTAGGTCTTGTGGTGTGTGTGTGTGTGTGTGTGTGTGTGTGTGTGTGTTATGTTGTTGGGGGTGTGTGTGGTGTGTTGTGTGTGTGTGTGAGAGAGAGAGAGAGGAGAGAGAGAGAGAGCGGCAAAGTGCTTTGCTCTGTCACTTGGCTGTGCTGCTAAACGATATGTCAGAAAATCAATTAATTACTTTTAAGCAGCAGTTAACGGCATCAACATGAATTATTAAAGAGGACAAAAGCTGAGTTATTTTCCCCTCTCTCTCCCTTAACTAACCTCCCCATACAGTACAGAGGAGAAATGACAGACTAAAAGGAGAGATGCAACAAGAACGATTTGATAAAACATATAAAAATCAGGAGTGAGAGGTTGAAAGAGGTAACAGACTGATACATTTGATGAAAGTAGAACACATTCTGGTGTTGTTATGGAGTTACTAAGGTGTTCTGACTGTCATTTAGAACGTTGCTATGTGGTTGCCAGAGAGATTTAACAAGGTTTGCAGTGAAAGTCATCAATCTCAATATGAGTTTAAACATTTCTCATCCAGTGATCTGATCTGACCCTCATTCATTGTGTTGCTCTTAATCTTACTGGATGATAACTATTAGTGTTTTTTTTTTCTAAAGGAATTTTTAGGAGAAACATCTGAGACAAATTTAATACTTAACTAAGACCTCCATTAATTCCTCAGAGCAGTAAGATCAACCCATGAGCAATTTTCCTCTTGAACAATACATGCGATTAAACCTCTTTATTTGCCACAAACAAGACAATTTATTCTCTGAATGTACAGTGAACAACCTATTACCTATTATTATTGCCTATATATATATATATGTTGTTTGTTTGTTGTTTGTTTTAAAATATGATTGACTTTGAGCTGATATTCAGCTCCTGGTGCGTTTGCTCAGTAGTTTTGGCAGCATTGATTGTCGGGCCCCAGGAAGCGATTATTGATCCTGTGTGCCCAGCATTGCTGGCCCCGGGGTGGCCCATCTCTGGGAGCTCACAGGGGACAGACTGCCTGCGGGCAGTAGGGAAAATGACATCTAAATCTGTGCTGTGAATTTAAAGGGTAAGACTGTATAGATGTGTATTTTTTGAGAGTTCGCTAGACAACCATGTGGTCTGTGTTGCGTCTTTCCACATCCATCTATGTGGTATTAGCGGTGACAGGACCTGTCAAATACACCCCAGTCGTAATGACCAACACGACTTACTGTGGCTTACCAACCTTTTCTTGCTACCCACCAAGATAGCCAAAGTCCTCCGAACCCTTTGAAACTCGAGCTGTGGTCTGAATTGAGTCTTTGCCAGTGTTATTCTGAAATCTATGATGCCAGCTTTCATATGGAGACCAAAATAGACATAGACACCATTAGGGCTGGTCTGGGGTTAAAATTCAGCCCTGGACAAATCCAGCCCATCCGGCCCACGAGTTCCCCCATGAATGTTTTGCTAGGTTATAGGCAGGGCTGGATTGGTAATCGGGCATACCGGGCATTTTCCCGGTGGGCCGACACACTTAAGGGGCCGACAGAATGCTGTTTGGGTTTTTTTGCCAAGGACCATCACGCAGGGACAGCGAGCAGCCAGTGGCCCATTGGTTTGTCTCCTGTATTGACAGCGTAAACCATCCAATCACAATGCGCTATAGACGGAGCGATGAAGTACTTTGCTACGCCTATATAAAGATCACTTCACTCCAACTTCTTCCTCGTCAGCTTTTCCCACATTTTCACAGCAGATTTATCAAGAACATGCAGGCTTGCTCTGCGGTGAGTGATGCGGGCCAAAGAGCCAGGCAGGAGGAGAGGAGAGTAGTTTAATTATTAAAGTGCTTGATAGGGACTCACAACAGAGGCAGGAATCTAACCTATCCTAATGTGTGCGCGCCATGAGTGTAGAATACGTAAATTCGTCCCCTGTTCTTTTTTGGCCAAATCAAGTTAAGTGTGTTCATAGAGGTTTCCATGGGCCAATGCGAATAAATGATTTGTTTCAGTTTGTGATACGATACATACATACACTACCAGTCAAAAGTTTTTGAACAGTAATATTTTTTATGGTTTTTAAGATCGGTTCTCACCAAGTCTGCATTTTATTTGATCCAAAGTACAGCAAAAACTGTAAAATGTTGAAATGTTTTTACTATTTAAAATAACTGTTTTCTCTTTACCACTTAACCCTGCGCCCCTGTTTTTTGAGCATTTTCGGAAAAACCATAAATCACCCAATAAAATGTCTGTACTCTTTACCCTTGAGAATTCTTTAAAAATCTTACTGTTCAAAAAATTTTGACTAGTAGTGTATATCATATATACATAGAAGTGGTGGTGGGCCGTCTGGACCAAAAAATGCCTGGACCGATTTGTTGTCCCAGTCCAGCCCTGGTTATAGGGTCTTAAAATAGAGCAAATAAATGAATAAATAAAACAGGACAAAAAACAAATAATGACAGATATTACTGAATTCACAGCAAATGAAACAAATTTAATAATGCATTTTTGTCACATAGAAATGCACTTGACAGTAAAGCACTGATTTTGAGCTAGGATGCAGTAAATTTACTGCTATTAAATGTTGTCATTGTTTATTCATCCTCATGTTGTTCTAAACCTGTATGATTTTCTTTCTTCTGTAAAACACAAAAGATGTTTTGTAGAATGTTACCAAACCATTTTGATTACCCTTGATTTCTACTGTATGGGTAAAAATTTATTGAATTTCTCAAATTATCTTCTTTTATGTTCCACAGAAGAAAGAAATTTGTACAGGTTTGATGACAGAATTGTGCGTAAATGAATGACAATTTCAAAATTTGTGGTGACTATCCCTTTAAACTTTAACATTGTAAATAATTACCCTACATTTATAGAAGACACTGATATTATCTTTAATCATGGTCTTATTGGTAATTTACATTATTCATACAATAATTATAAACTAAACCTTTTAAAGAAAAAGACACCATTGCGCTATTCCTGTTAAATGATCATTTGCCCTAATGACTCTTGCATAGAATTCCTAGTTTAACTGACTATTAGTAAGATGGTGGTCACAACAGGTAAAACCATGGTCCTCATTAGGTACTAAGCATAAATAACCTATAGTCATAGCAATAATAACCATGGCTTGTAATAAAAATTTAAACTACCAAAAACAGCTTCTATAAAGTAAAATATTCCATATTCTAATAATGAATTACAGTATATTTCTAAATAAATACATTTCTGCCAAAATAACCATAACGGCTATTTGACATGGTATACTGCAATTAATACTTGGTGCTGAATTGACAAGTCTATGTATTGGCATTTTCCAATTTACCTCGTCATGTAGTTTACATTGTCGTGGCTGTTTTCAGCTAGCATCACTACACTGTAAAATAAATTCTGTAGTTTTTACAAAATAATTTTGCCAGCTGTGGTTGCCAGAATAATTTTGTACAAAATACAGAAAAACTGTAAACACATTTACGGCCAAAAACTGTAAATTGTACAGTATAAAACTGTAATTTACAAACAAGAAAATTTGAATGTAAATCAGTAAATTCAACAATGCACACTGCTATTAAAATCTGTTTTGTACCTTTAACATACTGACAACCACCATAATAATGCAGCTGGTAAAAGAGAAAGCCACATGAAGAATTAAAGCTCATCACAAGTAGCTTCGCCATTAGCAGAAGTATATACTAATATATAGAATGTGCACAGAGTCATTCATGCAAACACCAAACACCATCATAACACACATGATACTTAAATAATGCATTAAACTTTCATTAAACAACAGAAATGAAATGTAACATAAAGCCCAAAAATACATAACTAATAACAAAAACTACTAAAAAAACATGATTATTTAAACTAAATACTTTCAAATGTGGAGTGTCATGCAGGGAATTCAGGGAATATCAGTTTACAGTTTTTGACTGTAAATTATACATTGATTTGTTATTTTTACTTCTAAAAACTGTAAAATTAACAGCAGTTTACTGTAAAATTACATGAAATGTCCCATTAGATCTATTACAGTTTTTCACTGTATATAGTAAGGGAACTTACTGTTAACCTATTAACAGTTTTTTTCCTTAGTGTTTTTACAAACTTTTACAGTTAAAATTACACTTATTTTTTACAGTGTGCAGAACCTTTAATGTTCTCATATCACATGACTGTATAACACAATCCTGTGTCACATCTGAATGGATCAAGCGACTTGCGCTGTTTATCCTTTTACATCGCGGCGGAAGCGCAGCGTTAGTTTATAAATGTCTTTCCTGTCAGTTTTGATCAATTTAGGGCATCCTTGCTGAATAAAGTATACATTTATTTATTTTAATTTTTTTTTTTTTAACTATTTTTTCACTATTTCCAGTAAACCATGTACTGGTGGTTTAAAGAACCCAGAAACCAAAACACTGATCTGAAGAACCTATCAGTAAGTTTTCAACTCAAAAATGAAAGTCAAAACTTTATCTCTTATTTTGTTTCTTAATTTTTTTTACATTATACCTTTATTTTCAAGAGTTCACAAGACCGTCTTCACACACTTCACCTGCTCTCTTATGCAGTATTTCACCATTTAGACTGCATAAAGATGGAGAATGAATGAGACAGGAGGGAAAAATCAAGTGCCCCGGGGCAGTGAGACGGGCCTGTCTCCTGAGGCCATGGTTACTGATGGGATGTATTAGTGTTGACTGCATGTCAACTTTTCCTCCGTCGCCTCTTCTTCTAATCTGTATTTTGTGTAATATGGAGCAGGGTGGTGGGCGACACGAGGGTATAAATGCAGCAAGGTGAAGGAGGGAATCCATATTTCAGACACTGGATTGAATCAGAACAGCTCGAAATGAATTCAGGCCCCTTCAAAGCATCCGGACCGCTCTCATGGGCCATGTACTTCATGAGGAAGGGCCGAAACAGCAACACACTATTTGGTAAAACAAAACTCTTCTAGTTTGTCAGCTTCGTCTCACTTTCGTTCTCCATGAATCACATCATCCATTGTTTTGTTTTTTTCCTTTTGTCGTCTGTAGTTTCTCTTGTTTTACCACTTTAGAATGTGAAAGAGGAACTGTTGAAATAGGGAACAACAACTTCATGTATCTTCATTGTGTGAGCTTGTGCACCATCAAGCCTTTGTTTTTCTTTTCATAAGAATATTAAATTATCTTATTTGCATAATGCCTATTATTAGTGTTAACCAAATACAAATATTCTGACATTAATGATGACAGTCTGATATATATATATATATATTATGACACCTGAAATCATATTTAGAGTGCCTATAGCATGTATTTTGTTTGCTTCCTTGAAACGTTTTGCTGCTACACTGCAGTTGCCTCGTGGAAATGTTTCTGAAGGTCCAATTATAATTATTGTATTAAGTTTAGAGGAAATATTTTTGAGGGAAGAAACTGGTTGTATCAAATTGTTTGCTGTTCTTGTATAGAATTATATTGTTCTTCCTCCAATGGCTCGACCAAACATGATCAGATATTTGTAACCCTGCAACGCTTTTCAATATATTTTATAGCCGACTACAAGCGCTATTGATTGCTCAACTTTCAGAGATCAGATTACTCTAAATCAGTAAAACACAAGACCGAGATCCTGCACATCTAAGACCTGCGGTGCCTTTGTGCTAGAAAATCATTTATGATTGGCGTGCAGGTTATATTATTTTCCCTGGAATTGATCTTTGCTTTCAGATTCAGCCGTTATCTCTGCTTTGGTTGCTTTGACTCTCTGATCCAAAATTTATTATTTAATAACTGCTAAAACTGTTGTCACTTTTACAAAACTATCATATTATGTATTATTACGTATTATGTTTCTAAATAATATTTAAAATAATGAGCCTTAGACTATATATATATTATTATGCATTATATGATTAAGAGCTATATGATGTATTTCATCAGTACGTTATCCATACAGGTATTTGTATATTATATACTATATATATATAATATCTATATATAAATATATATACTTAAATTATATTTTAATGTTATTAGATCTTTTTCTTACTCTGTAGGTTTTTAAACACATGTACATCACAGCTACAAACATGATTATTTATACATTGAAAAGTTTAATTGAAAATGACATTGAATGTTTTTATAAACACATCTTTTTGTCCTTCACTATATCAATCCACAAAGATGTTTTGACATTTAAACTCAGAAAAGAAGCCACCTTATTTTCAATTGAACTGAAATGCATTACATTTGTTTACAATAAGACAAATTTCAGAGCAAAATGAAAAAGACTGACTCGAGCATACTTAGTGTAATAACCAGGATGGCTTGTACAGAGGCCGCGTTTGCATTACTGTGCCTGATATCAGAATTTGCATTTTGTTTTGTGTTTCATGTTCAGTACAAACAACAAGGAAGATGAGACGGGAATAGCACAGACCTCATAAAGCAGGTCTTTACATTTTAACAAATGAATCATGCCCTGGCTGTAACCAGAAGAGAACAAGATCTTTTAGTTCTCTGTGTTATTGTTATGAATGACTCTGACTCTGTTAGATATGACTAATGCAACTTTATCTTGGGAATTTGCTTTACAGCCCTTTTGAAGAATCCGTCAGATGTTGCTCTATTTAACATGTCCTTTCATCAAGTGCAGGCAAATTTGTAAATTTGTTTCTGATAATGATGGATGTAAAAGTTCTGAATTTTGCATCAACCGGGATTCTTGACAATGCTGTATTGACTGCAGTATTTACATTTATTGTAATTAGCCAGACTTGTTCTGTATTTAGGCCTCCCATCCCATGTTTATAATTATTTACTATTATTACTTACCAAACATGTAATAATAAAATAAAAAATCCCCTCATTTCAGATAGGTACCACACTTTCTTTAAATAATTGTCAGTCTTTTGTGATGGCATGATCTTTCAGATGAATTCACATTCTGTTCATTTTACTGAAAGATGACGAAATATTTCGGTGTTACTCTCCATTTCCACTTCATGCATTCTGTATCAGGACCTAACAGACTCCACATGGCCCATGTAGATCGTCTGCTGCCCCCTTTTGGCTACAAAACACAGATTACTTTAGATCATTACTGAGTCACTTTCCATCAGGCAGTTATTCTTTCTTTTATTTATCCCCTTTTTTGAGTCTTTTTCATTCTTTTTAGAATAAATAATTCTAGATAATACTTAATTAGATGTCTTGACTTTTCACTGGAATTAAAATGTTCTTGCTTTTTTATTTTAATTTTGTTTTTGGTTTTTTTTGGACAGAGTTCATTTGTGTCAGCAATTTTTTTGCTGTTAAATAATGCTGCTATAATGGAAATTTGCTTGCATGCTTTGTTAGCATCACATAAGTCATAAGTTAGCATCACATCAGGTTAGGATGGTGTTTTGGAACTTTTCTTCTTGTTCTGCTGATATAATGTTTCTTCTGACAAAACAGAAAACAACATCTGCTGGTATAAAACTTACATCCCCCCCATCCATTATGTATGTTCCTTAAACTTTTTTTAAAAATGTTTACATGATTTCTTGAAATAATGTAAAACAAAAAATGATTAGAATATAATCTAATTAAACAAACTGCTTGGTTTTAGTTTACACTACATTGCATCTGCCATTTGATAAGTAAATTAAATCCGAACAATTCAACAATGAATCAACCATTTGACGAGTTGGAAAGGAATTCCATTGACTGCTCAGATCCTTTTTTTCCCCCGATTCGGACGGTCTTCTGATTGGTCGAGCCCGTCGAGGTCTGTCATCGCTGACCAATGAGAACGTTTAGGGGGGGGGCGTATGCAATGAGCTCTCCTGGCTGGCGTTCCTGCGCTGCCCATTGCCAGTAAAAGCGCGTCGCTGCCGGGAGATTCATTCACAACGCATCATCATTCTCATTGCGACCGCGCGTTCTGGATTCGGGAAGAATACTTACTCCCAAAAGCTTACAGTTTTATAGAATAGACTGAATGCACTTTTTAGACAGTTAAAGACTGACAGCGTTGGCGTCAGGTGCGCGGTCAGTAAGGTGCGCGACTTTACGCACACTTTCTCAAGGATACCCAAGCGCTAGATCATCCTCTCTGATGACTCCTGCTGAAAGAGGAACAACAGCTACATAAACTGCTTAGAGTTCAGTTCAGACTGAACGGCAGGGTTTCCACATCACCAAACGGATAGTAAGACGCGCGAACTTTCCACGTCGCCCTTGAGCTCGTACCCTTGATCCGTGCGCGTCCGAATCAGCAGCTCGTCTGGAGCCCTGGATTCTGATCCTGACTGAGAGGGTGTTCAAAACATACCAAATGGTTTTTCTTTGGGACGCCAAATACGGTAAGAGCGTTTCTCAGCTCTGCGTAACGGCGGTTTCACGAGTCTATTTTTACGCGTAAGGTTTCATAATGCCTGCATGTTCATAGCTGTTGATAATAACTGAAACCTTTAACCATCACCTAAACCATGAGGTAAATGTGACATTCCAACAAACTCAAATGTGACAGTCAAAAACACTGCAGAACTCTGTCTCAACTTCTGTTCTCTTTGGTTTATTGGCACGACAAAAACTGCCGTTGTAATGCCAATCATATAAAGCAAAAACACAACGAAATTGCGTTTAATAATGAGAAATTAATCAGCAAAATGAACAAAAATAAATAAGTATGCCAAACGTATTCAATTTGAGTCATTGACTAGGAAAGAGATTAAAAAAGATACATATGAGAGGGCAGAAACAAATAAGCGACTCTAGAAATTCATTCAACAATTTACACGAAAAAAACACTATTTTTTGAACAGAAGTACATATGTCCTATGATTAAATTGTTTTAAATTCCTGAATACGTAAGTTTGAATATTTATAGTTTTGAGTAGTTGTTAAAAAATATTACGTTTTTAAAAAGTCAGTGAAATTAAAGTCGTGTAGGCAACCAAAAAAGGATGGAAATCTTATTGGTCAAATGTGTGGTGTGTGTGTGGTGTGTGTGTGAGTGAGTGAGAGACGAGAGGGGGATTGTTCTTGGCGGATGAGAGAGGGAGGAGGAGAGAGAATGACTGATCGGTGAGAGTTGAGAGATGACAGAGAGAGAGAGGAGAGAAGAAATACCTCATCGATCCCTCCGACGGGTGTCAACTCATATTATATTTTTTTAATATTGCATTTGACATTTGTTTTATTTATATTCAGGTCAAATGTAATCTCTTGATGTTATGTATGTATCATGTTATGTAAATGTTTTTTTACTAGGAAAAATTATGATGAACAATTATTATATTAGTCGGTGATGATAAAATTACTTTCATTAGTCAGAAGTGTGTTAGAAAATGTTTGAAACGACTGAAATAAACGATTAGATTATATAAATTATATTTTAAGAGTGATAGATTGTTTTCAGAACAAAAAAGAAGACATTGCTTTAAAAATTAGTTTTCACGAACATACGTTGCGTCACAAATAAGTCTTGCTTTTCTATTTTCAAAGTATTCAGATGTCTGCTATGTATGTAGGTATGGATTCCCGTAATTTGCTGTGTTTGTGCATCTGTCTAAAAATGCATTCTCTATCGTTTTCTACACCTCGTCCAATCACCCAAACACCCGTCAACACCTCAGTTTTTAGCGAGTAGTGACTGTGTCTGGTTTATATGGGGCCGTGGGTGTGGAGAGAACGCACGTGGATTCACTAGTGCGCAGCGCTGTTAACGTGGTGTAAACCGCACTCTGTGGCATCGATTGTGGTTGGCTGAATGACTGTGGGGCCAGCAGCGCTGTCTGACGGTTTTAATATTTTCATATGCCTGCGAGACACTGCTGCTGCTGCATGGGCACCAGAAGTTGCTTAGAAAAAGTTTTTTTTTTTAATTTGTTTATGGCATGACAAAAACTAAAAAACGTAGAAGCATACATGAGCAGAGCTGCATAAAATGAGAGATTGTGCAGTAACATAGGATTGTAATGAAGGAATAAGGCTATGAGAAAAGATGTGATGAAGTGATTTTACTATGGTTAAGTAAAAAAATTAAATAAATATCCTTAATACAAGGCTGGAAAGTGTCTTATGCCTTATTTAAGATACCAATGTTTAATAAGCAAATCAATAATACGAGAAAACGATTGTGATGCCTGTATTACAGTACGAGCATGCAACATCTCATACTTAATTTTTCAAAAGTGATATATTGTAAATTTTTTGTATCCATGCATTAGCATTATTTTACTAGGGTTAAGTAGTCATTTTGTGTCCCGATCAAGTAAAATCACTGTAATACATGGCAGAAAGTCATCCCCTTGGAATTATAAGGTTCTATCTGCATTCCGAGTAGTTTTGAGATTTTGAGCCTCAAAGTTTTTAAGTTCCATTCGACTGTGTAGATAGAACTTTTTTGTTTTTTAAATAAAAAGTCCCAAAATGTACACAACATTTAAAAATCTATCACATAATGTAAATAAGCTGTCACATAATAAGAATATGTGAATAACTCAATTATGACAAAAATGTCAGCTAGAACCTTATAATTCCAAGGGGACGAAGTGTCTTATTGCTTTCATTTAAGATGACAATGTTTAATAAATAATACATTTTACTAGAAATGATTATTCAGTCTAGTAATAAAGTGCTGAGCAATGCAGCATCTTGGTGCACATGTGGTCATGTGTGCATATGTAGCCTTATAGTTAAAAGCATTGAATTTGCTCATTCAGTCTCACTTTAGATTGGGCGGCTGTTTAAAAAAAACATATATAAAAGATTATATAATATATTATATTATATATATATATATATATATATATATATATATATTAAAATAAATTTTTTAAACCACCGGCTATACTGTAGGTGCTGACAAAATGTTTTGTTTTTGTGGCCCAACTCAAAGTAAACTCCACTGTAATTCAGGCCGAAAGTGTCAATTTTACTAGAAGTATTTATTCTGCCTAGTAATACAGTGCTGAACAATGCCACAATGCCACATATGAGATTTACTTTTTGCAAATGTGATATATTGTAAAATGTTTCTTATTGAGGAATTTATTTCTATACGTTTAGTAAAAAGCCTAATGCACATTTGTGTTTCAGAACCTGCGCCTGGGCGACGCTTCACGCCTCCCTCAACCACCCTGAGCTCGGGGAAGATGAATGAGGGGTTGCCCCTAGGGGCTCAGGAGAACAGCGGCGCCGCCCTGGTGGGCAAACTGCGCATGGCTGACCGAAGCATGGTGGAGGTGCTTTCCGACCACCCAGGAGAGCTGGTGCGCACTGACAGCCCCAATTTCCTCTGTTCTGTCCTGCCAACACACTGGCGCTGCAACAAGACGCTGCCCATCGCCTTCAAGGTAGCTGACCACAGACCGCTGTTGTCTTTCAGTGACATCTAATTGTTTAATAATATTGGGCAATATGAAGAAGTATTTTTTTCTCAAGCTCAAGGACATTTTAAAATCCTACAATCTCACATTGGACTTTAATGCACATCCTTAATTAAGCTAATTATTTGGCGGGAAGCATCAGTAATTGTTGTTAATCTCCTGTCATCACGGGTGACTGCAATATCATCATCATCATCATCATCATCTTTTACATTTGGCAAATGACGGCAAAAATGCAAACCACCCAGTCTTGACAAATTCAGAGTGAAGTGCTGTGAGGCAAGTGTGCGCTCTGAAACAAAGAGCAGAAGAATGCGCTGACATTTACAGTTAATATGCAAATAACCTGCTCATTTAGTTTAGATGTGGAGATATTGTGCAAGTGGACATGACGCAGGAGAGTAAAAAGGATTTGAATGTTGTTTGGTTTTCATTTTCACCCTCTGCCCAATGTTTTTGCTTAGTAATAAAGTATTTAAATAAGATCGATTATTAAGTATAATAATAGTTAAGTTACAGAAAATATATAATTGCAATTAAATAATGTTCAGTTGTATAGTGTTCAAAAGAAATTAATACTTTTATTCAGCAAGGATGCATTAAATTTATCAAAAGTGACAAGACATGTATAATGTACAAAAATTATATTTCAAATAAATGCTGTTCTTTTGAACTTTCTATTCATCAAGGAATCCTGAAAAATAAATCATTTCTGAAGGATCATGTGACACTGAGAACTGGAGTAATGATGTTGAAAATTCAGCTTTGCATCACAAGAATAAATTATATTCAAATAGAAAACAGTTTTAAAATGCAAAAAAAAAAAATCACAATATTACCTTTTTACTGAATATTTGATCAAATAAATGCAGCCTTGGTGAGTACAAGAGACTTCTTACAAAACCATATAGCTATATCAAATCAATTAATTATTTTATCATTTTGCTAATATTATCATTTGTCTTCTTTATTATTCATCCTTCATTGACAATTTTGACGTAGTGTGATAATTGTCATATATTGTATTTTTGGTTTGTTTATTAAATGCAGTTTTGACAGGTTTAAACGTATCTAACATATCTTCCTCATTCATTGGTTGACAGGTGGTTGCCCTTGGTGACATCACTGATGGAACATTGGTCACAGTGATGGCCGGCAACGATGAGAATTACTCTGCTGAACTTCGGAACGCCACAGCCCCCATCAAGAACCAAGTGGCCCGATTTAATGATCTGCGTTTCGTTGGCCGCAGTGGACGAGGTAAAATGCATATAATGCTTAATAAATTCACTCCTTCTCACTTAGACATAAACGTTTGAGAAAAAGAAACACACATCAGACTCACCGCTGAGCCGTGACGCATATATTTTAATGTCAATGTCTGCATGTGTGTACATGCTTGGTTAAATGTGTATGTTTTCCCATGTGTTTTGATATTGTGCTCAAACACATCAGCACATACCGTTACCTGTCGCTTCCACTTCCTGTGGCAGGCGGTCGGGGCAGTCAAATACTGCAGATCTTATCTATTTAAAACACAAGGTTTTATGTACACTTGCTAGCCATCCAGCCCTTTGTACCACCATCTGATTGTTGAACCACTTCACTGTGGTAACAGAGCACAGCAATGCCATTTTTGTGGCCTGTATTTTAGATATTTAAACCACCAAAAATGTTACTTGTGAGAAAATGAGGAGTGGCTTCTTACAGTATTTATGATGTATAAATCGTCCAGCTTCTGTAATGACAGAGTAGTTAGTCAACACAATGACTGGCTTCTGGGAAAACTAGGGGTCCCGCAGGGCTCTATTCAAGGCCCGATGTGATTTCACTGATGTAGTCCTCAACGCAAACACGACTGCTTTTAATCTACATGTCCAGACCTGCGATAAATATATGAATGCATACACACCCTTTTGTCCTGCTCTCTTTTGTCTGTGTCATCATTTGAACACAGCATAATAGAGGCAACTAAGTTGATGTTTGCAGCAGGTGTGCTTGCATGCTTTGAGTGCAGAATACATGCATTGAAAATGGAAACTGAGTTTGTTTACAAAGAAAAGCATAAATGTTTAGTCCGGATTGTTAAACAAAACATATTTGTCCATTTTTACTGCATGAAAGTCTTGCTTTTCAGTGAATTTCAGACATGCATATCCTCACAGACTGTTGTTTATCCAAGCGTGTTTGTGAGCGCGAGAGCAGCTGCACTCTGCTGCGATGGAAGTGATTAGGTTTAGTGCCGGAAAAGAGTGCAGGTCGAGAAGAAACAGCAAGAGCGTGTTAGGTAAGAGAGAAATGTAAACTATGCATATCTACACACACTCTTGCTACTCTGTATTATGTAGACGTGTAGATAAGACAACAAAGACTGCATCTATGTGGCTTTTTTGTCCATCTAATATTGTTTTCGCAGCATCATGAGTCACTTGATGTTTTCAGGCACATTTTCATGCACACATTTATAAAGTTTCTTGCTTTTTGAGTTTCATTTGTCCGTGCTCACACCCACATACTGTACAGTACTCTACAAAACAGACACATATAAACAAATTATAAACAAATTCCCCCACATCACACATGCACACACACTATGTAGGGACATCCCCTTGAGAAACGCTCTGCACTTCCTCCCTGTTTGGGCAGTGAGTCTCTCAGACAGAACGTCTCCCATCCAGACGCTAAACCACTGAACCACACTCTGTGTAAGTGTGTGTGTTAGTGCAAAAGGTTTTGTAATGAGTGTGTTAGACAGGAAGAGATGAGTCAGTGTTTTGCATTTATATTTCTTAAGAATTCATATAAAAATGGTACTATAGAATGATTACCATATTCATATACCAGTGTATTTACATAGCTCCACAAGGTACAAAAAATATCATGGTATGATAATGTAATTAAATTTAAATGTATGGTAAATGTTTAAAAATGGATCATATAAATGGAGCATGGTATCAGATCTGAAATATGCCATGTTACTGACTTCAAGGTACTCAATTTAATGGCATACTAATACCATACTGCATGTCCAAAAATATGGTATTATCATGGTAATGTGTCCAAATACCATGGTATTGTCATGGTAGTCCAAGAAACTTCAAAGAAGTACTATGGTAACCATTTACTTAATATATATATATATATATATTTATAATATATATATAGATATTATATAGTATAGATATATATTATATATATATGACAGATATATAGCATGCTGACGGGTGAAAAAAAAACACAGTAATACTGCTTTTTGACATACATACTACCAGTTTTTTTTGGAAATGATACCATGATATGGGGTACCATGACAATACCATGGTACTGTTTTTAAAACCGAATGTTCTGAACATTTTCTCATAAATCATTAGTGCAGTATTACAGCGTTTTAAGTGTGTTTTCCTGGATGTGATGTGTGTTGTTTGTGTGTGAGGTCATGGCAGACAGAAGTGGATCGGTGTTGTCACAGCGACTGCGCTCAGAATAGCACCTGATCCTTGGCATGGCCCGTGTTTGTGTGTGCGTGTCACATCTGTGCATATGTGTGTGGTCAGACGTCTTAGTTTGTCAGATTTTGGGGAACAGCTTGGAGTTTTTCCCAGCTCTGTTTTTCTGGCTGAATAACAACTAGCGCGTGTGTGTGTAACCATACCTTGCTTTGGCTGGAGCACTTAGGCCAATTTAGTGCCATGTAACTCAAACCTGATGTTGGCACGCAAGCGGCCGCCTCCCTGGGGTCCTTCTCATCGTCATAGTGATGAGTGACAGGTGAAGGCATCAGGAATTGTGGGTACAGACCCCAGTTCCCATAATCCTTGTAGTCAAATTCAGTTTGTCATTTGGCACATATGCACGTCTCGCCTCATAATGTCAGTCAAAGCATGAGACGCAACTAAAATCATGCATCTCATTATAATTTGTGTGAGTTTGTTCCATAGTCATATCATCCTATCATCAGCCTGTGAGATCGCCAATTCACAATATTATCATGCTTATTTATTCAATTATTTACTTACTTCATAGCCGGAGAGTGAACCCACTCCAGGGTAAGGCCAAAAGCAGCCTAATGTTAGTATAATCTATTAACTACACATTATATTTTTTTAGTCAAGTAGCATGTCATAAAATATTTTTAATATGACTGCATTTGTATTTAACATGATAACAGTTTAATATAAAAATTTTAAGTTACTAATTTTAATGTTTACGTTTCCTCAGTTTTTCAAACAGCAGCTACAGAAAATGAGCAAAGAACATCATCACTAACTTTAGTCTAGCGCAGGTTTATGCACTTCTAAAAACACTCCCGTTATAATCAGTGAAGCCGTCTACACTGTATGATGAATAAATCTCTTATACTAACATCGCACGCGCATCTTCTCTTTGTGGTTTATGATGTGAGAATTTGCGAGAGAGCAGAAGTCACTCAGTGAGCAAGCACACTGAACAACAAAACTAGTGTTTCAGCAATGACTAAACTAAATACTTCTGATTGGGCATTGCATCCATAAACTCACTGGAATCATGTGTTAATGGTTATAATGTGCAACATTAATAATAATAATAGTCTTGCTATCGTCAAAGGCAGCAGTGACTTGTGAAAAATGTTTCTTGGGTAAACCTCATGAAAATATTTCATCCAAAAATCTAATTATATATTTTACATAAAAGAAAATGAAGCTTGTTTTTGTACCATGAATCATTTTTACATTTCAACATTATTTATATTACAGTTAAGCATGTTATATAATGTTTTGTAATGTATCCTAATGTTTTACTTTGCTCTTTTATGGTCAGGATTTCATTAAGTTATAAATCTCATTATTGAAATATAATGATTTAAATAAAAATGACTATAAATCAAAAGCAGTACATGATTAAAAAATTTAATTAATTAATTAATTAATTAATTCTTCAACATCCCAAAAAGTCTTTACTTTCATATGGGAAATTACTTTCATACTTTCTGATTTTATGGTTCATCTCTTTGGTTGTTTTTATTGGTAAGTGTGTGCTGGTGTCAGTTCATGTCAAATCTGTCTGTCTTTGTGTCGCGGCTCCTCTCGATAGCTCACTGTATTATTTCTGACTCTCTTTCTCTCACTCTGTCTTTTTGAAATTGTCCATGTGTCATCTGTTTATTTGGGGATGTGGTCAAATGAGATGCTGTTTGGCCCGTGTCTCCACTGTACTGTCTGAACTTTGTCTCTGTTTAAGGACACAACAAAGGTGACTTTAAATTCCCTTTTGCATCTGCTTGTGGGGTTTTTATTGTGACACGGCCACTTATGATGACAAGCATCTTAATGATAGATCAGCCACGTCGTCTTCATCTAGAAATACACTCACTTCCCTCTCGCTTACTGTGTTTTACTGTCTCACACTCCTTTAAATATGTACTCCTCACATGTAGCTACTAATAAATATATCCTGTGAAGAAGTGCTAAATATATCCTGCAAATGGTGAATTTCTAACCTGTTTGTTTGTCTGTATTTTTCAGGGAAGAGTTTCACTCTCACCATCACTGTCTTCACAAACCCTCCTCAGGTGGCCACGTATCAGGGATGTACTCCATTTCAAAATTCAATTTTTGCCTGCATCGCTGCGGTCCTCTCGTAGCAGCACGGGCCGTTCAACCAATCCTCCTCTCTCCCTGTCTCATCATCTGCTGCAGAAGGGCAAATAGTCTTAATTGTGTTTGGTGAGAAGCGACCACCGCATGACTAATGAGCCCTACAACCCTGCAGAGAAGCAGCGCTGCAGCAAGCACCCCAGCATCTCCAACCCTCCGATGACTTTCCACCACAGGGACTGCAGGGTTTGGGTCATGTGGGTGGGTCAAGCATTCTGTGGTTGGGTAACTGTCTCTCTCTGTACTTAGGGTCTGATGGGCAAATGCGATTACAGAATTGACCCCCTCTACTTCATGATGGTTCATAGGAAATGGAATGAGACTGTGTAGGTGTGTTTGTTCCTTTTGTAGATTCTGTCTTGTCTGGGAAATCGGTTACCATGTCTACTTTCTGATGATGAAGAACTTCTGAACTCTTACTAAACTAAAGATTTATATCATCATTTTATTTTATTTTGTTGTGATGTGGTGTGGTTTGGTTTGGTTGCTTTAAGCTTTAGTTAATTATTTCCAAATTTAACAAGAGTGTGATTTAGATCCAGACATTTGCCATAAACCAGGAAAGGCAAATTAAATGTCTTTATCCCTAAAAAGTGTTAAAAAGATGAAATAAAACCTAATCAACACAAATGATTATAATGTAAATATATTTTTATTTATTTGAAAGTCTGTACTTTGTAAACTATTTTTTAAATTAACTATTATGAAAACCATATTCAGTGAAGAGCTAAAACAATGTCTGTATATGGCAGACTGGTCAAAAGTATATTGTTTTAATGCAGTGCCAGTAGTTAATATTTCCCTTATACTTGTTTAAATGAATAATAAAAAAAATGTATGTCTGATGCTAAGCCTGAAAAGTCACAACTTGTTATTAAATGGGCTTGTAATATGACACATTTCTTCTCTTCTTGCTTCCAGCACAGTAATATGTAGCAAGCTGCCAACAGGCATTGAGGGTTAGAACAAAGTACAATAAAGAAATACTCATCAAAACGTTTTTTTTCATTCTACCCTAATTGACAATGCCACATCTAGAATAAGCAAAACAGCTAAATAAAACCATTGTAGCACAAATGACAAAATTATGTACAGTTCTACAGTTTCTTTGACATAAGCATAAGATGTAAGTACTGAAATAAAGATATGATATAAAAAAATCATTAAATTTAAATCTGACAAATATAATAAGGTGTGAATCATTAAAAAAAAACTTCTTATTGACTTTGCTGTTTATTTAGAACATTGACAGATTAAAGACATGACAGACAATAATGCAAAACTTAGTACACTCTTTTTATACCATAGTGTCTCGTCCGAGAGTAATAACTGTGCATAAAAAAATCTTTGCATCAGTTGGGAAAACAAGTGATGTGACTTACATTACAGTATGCCCTTTTTCATTATTGTTATTATTATAATTGAATGATCATTGTTATAATTTGATAGCAACTGCATTTTTAGGCTCTTCTTACTGCAAATGTCACTGTTGATAGTTGACAGAACTCATTCAGCATGTTTTTCAGTGCTCTCTGTGATCATTTGTTCAAGAGTATTTATCCAATCCTATTGAAAATAATGGTCCACTCACATTAATTTAATACTATCTACTAATGCTAATCTAACATAAATACCTCTTGTTTGCATTTGAATGGGATTTGACCTCCAACCCTACACTTTATTTTAAAATGGAAAAAGCGGCGCAATTAGCTGAGCACAGCCCTGTCTTTCCCAGTCTCCTGAAGCATCCTTCCTCTGCTGAAGTTCCATTAATTGCCTTCCTTTCTCATTCAGTTGTGTTGGCCCAATTGCAGAACAAACATGTTTACAATCTGGACCCATTGCACAATTCACAAATTTAAGCTCTCGGTTGCCCAAGCCTTTGCCTCTGGATGGGACTGCCGACGAGTACCCGCATCCCAGTTCTCATTTGTATAGTATCGCACAGAGGTTATTATTTACCTCTGTTCTGGCTGGAAGCTCGAGGGACAGTCCACCCATATGAGCCTGCAGCTTATAGATGGAGTTGTCCATCTGTTTAGACAGCAGGAATGGAAATTATGCATTTTACAAGACAAACTTAAAAGGGGTGTCCTCCATTCTCTTTATTTATATAACTAAAGCATTTATGGGAAATTGCAACTGTTTTTTTTGTTTTTGTTTGTTTGTTACTCACATTAGTCTTTCAGTTCAGTGAGAAATGAAAACAGTTTTCTTCAGCAATATTATACCATGTCGAAGTTCAAAGCACTCTGACCAGATTTACAGGACGTGATACTAGACTTCATCCCACCGTCGAGGAATTGGAGGTGTCATAATGTTCATAACCCACACACACACCTCAATGATAGGATGCCACTTCCCTCACACAAGATGACCAGATGGTATCTTTAGTGTTGCCAGGTGGAGAGGGGAAATTGTGTAATTCTCTCTCTCACTGGTTTTTCAACATTTATTGTTTATTTCAGCTTGGGAAATGCTGCAAAAAAATGTTGTGTTAGCTCAAAAAACAGTTGCACCCAGACGTTTTGGGGTTGTTAATTGAGTGGGCCACCCAGTGCTTCCACTTCTGTTTAGTCTGTCAGAAGGAGTTTACTTTTTCGGCCTAAACAGCCACCAAGTTGCAAACGAAAACCTCCTCGTGCCTCTTTGGCTTTGCAGGGGCTGACATTTTGTGTTGACAGAAGCCAGAAAGTAGATGTGCTTGTGTGGGAGGGAGAGATTAAAATCTGACAGCGTGTGGCCCGCCACCCCTTAAAAAAAATCCTGTGTCTTTTTAGAATTGTATCGTTGTTTTCCTTATAATTCCATTATCCTATTTCACAAACAACCAAATCTGTTTACTTTTATACTTTTGACAAATTCCTTCTTTTTCTGCCAAGTCTTATTTTTGGAGCCCACTTGGTTTGAACCTAATGTTTCTGTTCCATTTATCCAGATATGCGTGAGAAAATACTACCGGTAGATCTGCAATCTCTAATCTTATGTGGATTAAGGCGAGTAATTAAGTGCTATAATTATGCAGTCTTGTTCGTTTAAACACTTGTTATTGTAATAATTGGCACTGGAGTCCCTCCAAAGCCCAGGGTTTGTGTCGGAATGACATGCAGTGGGGGTACGGGAGGGAGTTTTACAGTGATTCATCTACAGAGACGTTTTCCGCTGTTTCAGATTGGTACACACACACACTCACACACCAACAGCCCCCACACACACACACACTCTTAAACAAGGCACAGAAAGAGTGAAATGGTCAGGATCTATTAAAAACCTCAAATACAGAAGAATTATGGTCGGGCAGGTTAAATCGGTAGAGGAGAGGACAGAGCAAAGAAAGATTTTAAAAGAAGTGGGATGTAGGGCCTCCGAGTAAGGATGGCATGAATACAGTGGAGAATAGGACTTTGCTGACAGCGTTTATGTAATTTAATCTGACCATCTGGGGGAAAATCAAACTAATTTGAAGAGCTCGGGAGGGAGAGGGAGGCAGCCTCTAATCTGCTCTCACAGCCACATTGATATTCAGGAATGCACAAGTGCCACTGAAACACCGAGCCTATAACAGCTAGACGCTCTCAACACTAAAAGCCCAGTTGGGAAAACACAAAAGATGCAAGCTGTGTTACAACAACGTTAAGAAAGAAAAAAAAAAATTCTGATTTTTTTTAAACATATATATAGCCACCTATGTGTGATACATTTACACTTCTATTCTTGTTTTTCCTGCCCTGATAGTATTGAGATTTATTACAACAATAGATTACAACAATACCTTATAAAATCAGAATGATGTGCTGAATGTGAAATATCTTAGGAAACTATGTCTGTTATTCAACTGGAATGCTTGACCATATGGAGACATTTTAAGTATTCATACAGTTGAAAACTGACTTAGTCAATGAAAAAAAAAATGCAGTAATTTCTTTAGAAAGAGCCATGAAATGAAGATGAAGAAAAGCTATGAGTAAATTAATTAATTATAAAAGGGATTTAAAAGCCATTATAAAAACACTTTTAATGAACACACATTTTAGATTAATGGGCCAAAATTATATGTTGCTTGGAAACTGCAAACACTCTATAGTTATGTCCATTAATTATATTTCTTAAAATATTCAGCTTTTTTATTTATGATGTATTATATTAAACTTTTATGAACATATTAAAATTGTATACTACGTTACCTTGTTAAGAGAAGCTTTTTTTGTAACATGGATTTTATGGCTTAGTTGACTGTCTCAAAACAAACATTTGTGGCTGGTTCCATAAAATACTTAGACTACTCTTACAAGTTAGTCGTCTGTTTTAAGACTGCTCATAACTTTTTAAGTCAGTTGCATAAAAACATAGATTGGTCTAATTTGAATGAGAAAAATATGACTGGGTGGACCTGCGTAAGCCGAGTATGTGCTATTTAGATGTTAAATGCTAACAGATAGCTTTCTCCAACTATTATAGACCTCCTTGGACAGTACGTGCATGTCTTAGGCCCAATCCCAAATCTATTTTATAACCCTTCCCCTTCCCCTTCCCCTTCCCCTACTCCTCCGCCTACCCCTTCCCCTTGTCCCTTGAAACAGAGTGTCAAGGGGTAGGGGTGAATATATTCCCCTAAGAATTGGGACACCATTACTATATGTCACACGTCATCATACGTCGTCTAGCTCCTACAACACACACCTATACTGGTGTGCTGCTGTGCATTAGAGCCTTTAATTACCGTTCTATATTAATGTGCTGCTTCTGACACACACACCCACAGACACAGACACACACACACACACACACACACACACAAACACACACACACACATATATCGGAGATCGCGCAGCTCACACATCCAGGAGAAAAGAAAGTTGTCAACGCTGCCCCACGACTTTTATAAATAACAGTTTAAATACTGAATCGCTACATTATATTTTCCAGCAACGAGAGGATAAAATCGCTGTTTTTTTAAGTAAACTCACTCTAAAAAGAGAAACCTCAACTTTCATCTCTCTCTCTCTCTCGAATTGGCAATATTTTAGGAAAGGGTTTATTGATTTATAATTATTGGGGGTACTAGCCCCCCTCAATGTCTACGGTGGTTATCGCCCTGATCAGACATGAAAATATGTTGTGGCACTATCGTGCAGTCTATAATGATATGACGTTAGTTAGCAAATATTAGCGATTTTTTGCAAACATTTCTTTGAGTAACATGACCGTAAATATGAACTCACGATTGAATGTAACAAAACTAATGATTACTTTTCGTTAAAATCTTTATTAATGCCAAAAATGCTTGCATTTATGTGTATTTTTGTTCGCTCTGGCAGCCATGTTGCCCCTGAAGCCGGTTTACGCTGAGATAATTCATACCCCATCGTTTGAAGTGTGGTCTCAAAAAATCTTCGTTTGAAGGGCTATCTAGCCCTTCCCCTACCCCTACCCCTCCAACCAAAAGAGAATCGAGACAGGGAAAGGGGAAGGGTTAAGGGGTAGAATTGGGATTGGGCCTTAATATCGTGGGTGAAGACACTCTCTCTGACATGGCTGTCCTATGGTGTGCGTGGGTGCCCTTGCCTTTTGGCAATGGTGTGGGCGAAGCCTAATGGGAGCAGCACACGGTGGCTGACATGACAAACGGCAGGGGGCTTTCCATAACCAGGCTTGCCGTTGACGCTGAGGGCCCCACCAGCCCCTAAATGCCTTGTTACTCCTGCGGCTTTCTGTCTAAATGCTGAGGATTAATTAGCCGCACCAAAAATAGAGACACCAAGTGTAATTTTTGAAAAAAGAAAAGAGGACGGAGAAAAAAAAAGAGTAGGGAGAGAATGCTTGCTGTGCACTCAAGACTTATGAGGGGGAAATGGTATCGCTTGGGGCAACGAGGGCACGGTGCTACATGATACAAATATGAATGAATAAAAGTGAATGATAGTGCTGATAGTTTATTGCCAAATTTATCATGATAATTGTAAGATCCATATGAGTGATGCTTTTTGCTGCTATCCTCAGGTCTGTGGGCAGTTTTTTTTGAAATAATGTTAATACATTTCTGTCTGTCTGTCTGTCTATCTGTCATTCTATCTATCTAATCTATCTATCTATCTACTGTCTGTCTGTCTAGTCTGTGCTGTCTGGCTGTCTGTCTGTCTAAAATTAAGCAGCATCTTCACTGTGAATTTACATTGAAATTTTCAGTGTTTGACAGTTTATTCAGAGAGTTGAGTCAAGTCTATTACTCGTCCAGCTTCCCTAATTCCTTTGCCCCTTACTGTACCCTCTGTCCATACACATATACCCCCTACGAGCAAGTCAAATGCCCATGTAGCCCAAATGCCCACAACCCATTACAGCACAATCATACGATCACAGACACAGCAATTTGAGTTAGCAGCATGTAGTGGAGCTGCTCTCTTCAAGTGCTTTGTGTCTTTGCAGGCCTATTGATTTTAATATCATATGGATGGGTTCATATCATCTGTGGTGAAGAGCTTCAGATATATTAGATGTCAATGACACGGCTCATCTTTGAAGTCTCTGACCTGTGTTTGCAACACACCGTATTTTTATTGTCCTCCCGTTAGATGACAAAATGGCTTCTTTTATAGTTCCCAACTCTGATGGGATGGGGAATCAGACGTCCTGAAGCACGTTTCTTAACCACGTTAGGTGTAGTGGTTCCCCTGAGTCACATTCAGTGGGAACGAAAGCTCATAGTAAACGGACAGTGTTGTTCTCAGCTCTGAAGCGGGTGAGAGTTTTCAAGAGGGTGTTTTATAACGAGAGCCGGAGAGCATATACATCTTTAATGTTGGTCTCTCTTCCCATATTATCCTCTCTTATAATGCTTTCCCTTGCATTAAAGAGTGAGATTGAGAGGCACCCACTTCAGCGTTGTTTCAGCCCTCTGGAATGTTCTATCGAGGAGGAAGACTCCATTTAGTGGCTGGAGCGGCAGCCACAGTGAGAACCTTTCAGCACAGAGAGGGAAAGGGGAGAGGCTCTTGGAGTGGTTAGTTTGCTCCCTGCTTTGCTGAAACACGCTGCATTGTCCTCTAGAGACCTTTCTTCCTCCCTCACTTTGTCCCTGTGTTCTCAAGAGTTGTGAGGGAGGAGTTTGGAGTGGTGCAGCGGACTCGCCCTGCCCTCTCAGCAATACACCAAGGCCCCCCATGAACCGATATGGAATCAGGGGTCTTGTTTATGAGCTCCAATTGTTTTGAGGTTGCTCGGTCTCCAGGTCCGCTTGAAAATTTTCTTTAAAGTGGGCTGCTTGCTCCCCTCAGATACCCTGCCCCCCCTTCGCATCTTTCCCTGATGGTCCTTGGGAAGCCAGGTGTCTGGGATTGTCTCCAGTGTTTTACCTCAGCTAGCTAACAAGCTCCCCCTGGCCCTGGAGGAAGGCCCGTTTTCCCTGCTGCCCATTCCCATAATGCTGTTTCATTATGGTCCCCACTGGAGCATACACAGCCATTCACAGAGCAAACCTCTGATGGCTTAACGACTGGTGCGGAAATGTTTTCTCCGAAAGATACTTTTTCAAGTGCCTTAATTTGAGTTTACATTCAAAGCCGTTTCCTTTGGGAAACTTGCCAGTGGTCCTGTGAAAACTTTTTTCTGCCCTTAGTGTTCAATTGTATGAGACCAGCACTTTAAGCAATTACAACTTATCAAGAGAGATTTTTCTTTGTTATTATGGTTCATGCTGTTTGCTGTTTTCTTTTCCACAGGAAATATCGAAGCCTGACAATGCCGAGATCCATTAAAAGTGATACAGCAGGGAAATTGCACACATCGCACGATTCGAGGGCCCTAATGGTGGCAGTTATATCTCAAATATTAATCAGTTTCTGTTTACTAAAATGGATGATTCTCTTAGCGCAAGTGACTATCCATTGCCCCATTATCCTTAATGAGCAGCTGCCAGTAGACAGTTTTCCCATTTGTGATTTCTTCCTCAAGAACCCCTCTTCGTCAGCCAGCAGGACACTCCCATTTTGGAACGCGCATCCACTAGAATTAATTAGCCCCTAATGGTTTCTGTCATTTAATGCAAATGAGTTTTACAATTATCGTTTTGCTATCGCTCACGGAGTGCGCCGCTGTTCGCCTTTGCCCTCTCAGTGAGACCGTTACTCCATTACCACATTTGACACTCGTTCCTCTGGGCCGAACCATTGCAATGACTCCAGTCGTGTATCTTCCCCTGCGTCAAGCGGAGTGAGCCGGCCCCCTTTTATCTGCCCAGTCCATCACGACGCTGTACTGTTTTTTATTTGTACCCCCATGCATCAGCTCCATTAAGGGCTCCGCGTTTGCAAAATTGACTTTCTGTTGTTTCTCTCGACATCCCCTGTTGTTACTATCACAGAATGTATCTGCTGTGTCCCGAAAATGCGTTTTGCACGCTGTCTGTTGACCATTCAGTGTCTGTTATTCAATCTTCAACAAAAGGTTTGGAGGAGGGATCCCAGCTGCTCGATGGCAGCACCCCTGCAGTAAACTATCAGATCCGTGCAAGGTCAAGCTCACAAAGCGCTCACCTCTGCTATCAGTTTCCCTCTCTACACTGCTGATGACTCTATGTGGAGGCAAATGATTCCTCGGGCTCATGCTGTTCAACTCCGCTTCCCCCTCCTTCCTGTCATACCACTTATACATCCACCTCCAACAGGCATAGGTAAAAATAATAAATAAATAAAAAAACAAGGTTTGACCTTTAATAAAGGGAGCTTCGAATGTATGTATTTTTGTGCCATTTCTATAGAAAGGTGCCACTTTCTGTCTGTGACTTTGAAGTTTAGCTGTGGTTGTCTGAATGTTTAAGGTGGGTTAATATTTTTGGTATGATGTGGGGGTGAATCAGAGCTCCGTGTGACACTCCAGTCTCCCCCAACCAGAAGTCAGAGATGCTACAGACTGCAGTGCCAGTTGTCACTTGTTGTCACTTGAAACATGACATACGCATGCTCAGGACCTGACGGCATATGTGACGCTGGCCTGCCAAAAGCATGCTGGCACTTTTAGGGCCCTGTTTTTTTTCTCTCTTTTTTTTTTACACCATTAGTCACATTTTCCTCTTGGCTTGGTTTAGGCAGTCTCATCACTCCCTTCTCTGCTTATATAAAGTACCTTGTAATTTATTCCTTTTAGTTCACTTTACATTTCATTGTAGTCTTAGTTCCATATACAGGATTCTCACGGACCTGGAACAGTCATGAAAATAAAGTAAGTAAGTAAATGCATTTACACAACCTCTGTGCTACAGTACAAAGTCTTCATTGTTTTAATAGGACAACCTAATTATTGGAGTAAATATCAGGATTTTCAAGGTTTTTAGCTTTTGAGAATATCTTAAGGTTTTACATAATGCAGAGAGTGTGTTAATGTATATGATAAAATTAAATCAGGAAACTAGATTATATAAAATAACCCCTGAGTATGAGTTGCTTATGTAAAAATATTAATTAATTGATTATTGCATGCTTGTTCATTTATTTATTTATATGATTATTTAAAATTAAATGGAAAAATCATGGAAAATAATTTTGTCTGGGAACACTGTATATGTTGTTATAAGGTATACAGAAGACCATGATACGTTCTAATGCTTACATATCCTCTTTTAATCTACAGATTGATACTTTTTAGTAATATTTTTTAATTCTGTACAGTCTTTCTGATTTAGTCTTTCAGTGACCGGACCCATTTGAATATGTCTGCCATCTCTGCTCTTGTTGACCTTTGTTGAATTTATCGGTAAGCACTCAAACTAGCGTGCAGCAGACTTGTATTAATGCTCTGTTTGTTTAGTATCGCAGCATTCCCAGAATGTTCTTCAGCTTGAACAGTGGTTACATCATCATAGAACTTAATTAATGTCATAATGCACTTGCTTGGCCCGGTTGTGTTGGCCATGTGTAATATGATATAAAGACGTAATTGGTCTCTGCTGTTTTTAGTATTGCTGCGTTTCCCTTTACCCCCTTTGGATGGCGGTTGACAGATTGGTCATTACCTCTCAGAGGACCTGAATTAGCGCCATGTTTAACGGCACTAACACAATTGAATCCTTTAATGATACCCCAGAGTGCAATGTTCTAGTGTAATGATACTGGACATGCTTTTTTTCCCTTATACTCTGTCCATCTTTCTTTCGCTCTCTGTCCTAGTCTAATGCATTGTTGTCCTAGATAGTATCTCACATTTTGATGATGGGCTGCATTAGCTGCTTAAACACATCTGACTTGTCCATAACACACTGTCTGTTCCTGTTCCACTTGAAATAATTGATCAACACTCAAAGGGAAGTGCAAGTATCAATATTAATTAGTGCTGTCAGTCGATTAAAATATTTAATTGTGATTGATCTCCTAATTTTTCTTTGCTAGTTAACGCATTAACATTCATTTACCTTAAATAAAACCAAATAATATGAGTAATTCTGCAGGCAATTTAAGTGGATGACACTCATAGTAGAATAAATGTGCAAATAGACAAGAGGTACTTTTATGCAATAGTGCCGGTCTCACAAACAAACTAATTATAGATTTCTCTACACATGGAAAATGCAAAAATCTACAATAATACAATTATTAAAAGTAACATCTTGCATGTAAATAAGTTGCTGCTGCTGTGGCCTGCAAATTATTCTTCTGCTGGTGCTTGAAAATTATTTCTATTTGTTTCACTCGTGAGTGATATTTCACATATTGAATTGGGATAATACTTACATTTTTTCCATATACAAATAATTATTGATAGAGTCTGGGTTAGATTTATAAATAGAAGTCTTGTCTGGGTTAGATTTATAAATAATTTATCATTAAAGATGCTTTTAGTTTTCAGAAATAATAATGGAAACATTGGTAAAATTGATTAAATGCATCTAAATAAATACTGTTTATGTAAATGTATAAATAAAGGCATACAACATATTTAATTAACTGCATTAATTAGCACATTAACTAATATTACTAACAGTTAAATTTATGTTACATTTATATGTTACTAAATAAATACTAATCTAATATATTGTTGACTAAATGAACTAAATGTGTTTACTAAGGTGAAATCAGTTTTTTTCTTTTGGTATTTGAAAGCTAAGGTATTGAAATCCAGTCTGAAAGAACAACATGGTTTCTCAAATGTGAGATGACCTTCCTTCATTCGAATCAAGCTCATGCCTTCACTATAGAGTAAAACGATCGTAATGTGACCCATGCGATTGGCAAACAACATCATATGAAACGCTGGCTTACTTCACTCAATAAATAAATAAACCACTATGTATCGCAATACTCTGGGCAAGGCAACACATAAAGAATCGTGATGTTTTGTTACTCAAGTATTGTGATAATGTTGCACCACAGAATCCTTGCCAATTACAACCCATAAAACAACGAGAGAAATAGAGCTTATGCGCCGGGTTGTTTAAACAGACTCCGAAGGAGCAGGAAAGTGCACAAGATGTGATTTTGCCCCAAAATCTATTATGATTAGCTGGGATCAACAAACTATCCCCTCTATCCTAGGCATTTAATGCCTGGCTCTATCTGTCTCTCTGGACCGCTTCCTCTACATTGAAGTGCTTCGAGGCAGGCATTTATGTGCTTAATCTAAGCTATCCCAAAAACACATCCATACCACCAGCAGCCCTGAAATGTTCCTATTTTGTGTTTGGCCATGTCAGAGGCATAAACACCTCTTATTTATATGATTGGAGCCAGGCTTATGTTTCCCAGTCTGGAGGTTTTGAGCTGGATGTGAATAAACCTGAGCTAAACCGCAAAGGCTGGGCTGGGTAAGGTAACTCCTGTTCCCTGCCGGGAGTGGCCGGGGCGGTGGGGCTTCTGATGTCCGGCCTAATTGGTTAAGCATTCAGTACAAGCCCACGTCGCTGTGATCAGATTTCGGCACGGGCAACGATCCTCTCCTGATCAGCTCCACATGGTCTTCTTGTCTTGACAGCGCCACGACAATCTTCCCATCTGCTTTTCATTTTCCATCCTTCCGTTTCACTGTTATCTTTTTCATGGGGACATTCTTATATTTTTAGACCCCTGGATGATTAAATGAAATGCTATATGCTGTCAATAGACTGCAACACAGCATGATAGAAAGTGGTTAGTGCATATGTTTTAAAATTGAATCCTTTGATTTTTATGAGTTGCTTTTTCCCACCTCCACAAGATTTTCCAGTTTCCCAGGTTACTCAAGCCTCCTGCACTGTGCAGGGCACATCAGAAGGGGAGAAAAGCCTTTGTCTAAGGTTGAGCTGGCCGAGTCAACAGCTAATTTCCCTCGACGGCAGGTACACGCCAGCCAAGCTCTCTTACTTTTTTTATTTCATAATACATGTATTGATTTTGCTGTGAACGCCCCCCATCACAGAGCGAGTCATGTAGTCTCTACACATCTGCTTGTTTGATCAGGTCGAGGGAGGTAATGCATATAGTAGCATCTGTACCAAGGTATTCTACAATGCCTGGAGAAAGCTGTCTGTTAGCATTCCGATTCATCTCAATTGCAATTGCTCATCTGGTCCAAGACCTCCTGTAAATAAGCCGCCTAAAATCATCAATTTTTGCTCATGGGCACTCAGTTCTGGGACCCTCTTTTAAGTTCCACCCTTTTCACATTTCGGGTGTTCTCAGAAATGGAAGTCATAATTTTTTAATTAACTTGATTGTAATGAATGAAAAGACAATTTTTTGCTTTTTTAATTTGGTCCAATAAGAAAACGCAAAAGCAAAGTGTAGAATAATAAGGTAATATAATATATGAAGTATAGTGTTATAAATGTACATTACAATAAAAAAAAAATCTATATATACTGTATATATCGAAGCAAATATTCCCAAGACAGACAACATTTATGGGCCAGATGGTGTAGTTACACTATGGCATCTACCAGCAGGGGCTAACAATACTAACCAAACTTTGACCCCTTGATCTGTGCATTTTCTATTTATTTATTTATTTTTCTTGGAAGAACCGGAAAGTTACTATCTGCATTTCAATATGCTTTACTTGCGTGCGGAGAGGGAATAGAATAACAATGGCAATTTTGTGTGAAGTCGCAACAACTCTGTAGTTTCATTCTAAGAGAGAAACTTTGCCTTTTTGAGGAGGTTTTTGATGTTCTCTATGGTGCAGGTCTCTGAGAGACTTTTCAATAATGCTTAACTGCAACAGATAGCAGCTCCATAGTGGAAATAACTGCAGATAAGCCAGTAAGGTTTCCATCCACCCACACACCACCCACACACACACACACACAGCTGTGGTCACCGTGCTGTATGATTTAATCAGAAACAGAGGATAAGCTCTCCACCCATAACAGCCTGCACTCTATCATCATCCTCCATTCTTTCTTCGTCTTTCTTAAGCTTCTGCTTTATTTCAAATGCTGTGCTTTTAGACCTACAATTTCTGTTTATATTTGTCTACATTTTCCTTTTATCCATGTGCAGCACATGAATAAGTCAAATACAAAAGACCTTTGACAGAACAGGGAGTATGAGTGAGATGGTTTTTCTAGGTATATTGCTTAAGCAGTTTCACTATGTGTACCTTGAGTTGTAAGATACTTTCTTATGCGAGATGTTATACATTTCACAGAATTTCTCTTTCCAGTAATCTTTTCAGTGTCTGTTGAGGGAGGGTCTGAGAGAGGGAAGTTGTGTGCTATAGAAGAGGAAAGAATGGGTCTTTAAAACTGTCTGGTTTCTAAGTAGTCTCTGCCCCCTCTCTTTCGTTATTTAGTTCCCTTTATCTCACCACACACACACACCAATACTAAAATGCACTCACTACGCAGTTATGTCGTGCTGGTTTTACGTCAGTCTCACATTTTTTGTGCGGACTGCCAAAGTTTTATCAATACAGATCTGGCATGCATTCTATAAAAAAAACAAAAAACATGAATATTTGCTTGAATATTGGCAGCTGTCCCACTGTCCTGTCTCTGAGCCATGCGGGACATGTTGAACAGATTACACAATATGAGTTTTCAGCTCCCTCTCCAGAACCGCTTACGCCAGCACTGCCCACTTTCCCTCTTTCACAAACTCACAATCCAGTCTCTCGCTCTTCTCTCCTCTCTCTCTCTCTCTCTCTCTCTCTCACACACACCCACACACACACACAGGTTTGTTTTTGTGAAAAGTGGGGACATCCCATAGGCGTAATGTTTTTTCTACTGTACAGACCGTATATTCTATGCCCTAGCACCAACCCTACCCCTAACCTACCCCTCACAGGAAACTTTCTACTATTTCAGATTTTCAATACACTCCATTATGTGTGATTTATAAGCATTTTGAAAAATGGGGACATGGGGTAATGTCCTGAAAAGTCACCTTCTCACTTGTAATACCTCCATACTTGACAAAGCATCCATTATTGATTTTTCTTTCTCATAGGAACCTCATACATCAGGCCACTTGAGAGCATGTTCACCTCCACGCTTCGAGACAAAGCCGTATGCAAATTCCAGTAACTGGCATAGCAAAAAGATCCATCCACTAGTGCTGCATAATTATTATATCCACAAAATTGAAAGGGGTGATATGTATATTTAGCCCTTCAATGGCTTTTAACCAGCTTGAGAACTTATCAAAATGCTATGCACTGAAAATGGATTCTTTGGGATTCTGCCTGTTAGAAAGACAGAGTCTGCAGATTTGTGGAAATTCCTGGTTGGACTTTTTGACTGCCTAGGCTAGGCAATATAGCTAAAAAAATATCTTGATATTTTCCTGCCTTTACATGATAATCCATAGATCTATATGATATGTATTTGCACAGAAATCATTTCGGTAACACTTATTCACTATTAACTACGACTTTTCCCTCAATAAATTCCTAATTCACTGCTTATTAATAGTTAGTAAGGTAGTTGTTAAGTTTAGGTATTGGGTAGGATTAGGGATGCAGAATAAGGTCATGTAGAATAAGGCATTAATATGTGCTTAATTAGTACTAATAAATGGCTAATATTCTAGTCATATTCAGCGCAGCCAAAATGACACATTCATAAGGTTGTAAATGCACACAGTGCTCTTTATACACACACACCGGTAAAGAACTCTTGGATTACAAAGGTTGCAAATATAACAACTCATGTGATATCACTCTTAAGATGTTTCAACGGCTAATAAATCCTTCATTACACAAAATAGAGTTTGACCCCGTTTCGTTTAGTTATCAAGCACACAGGTATTTCTGTTTAAAATACACAAAATATACAAAGTTAGTTTTTGATTGCCAAAACTGAGCCGAAGCTAAAAAACTAAACATACACTCTTAAAAATAAAGG